>CM052541.1:62801979-62827768 GCA_028533065.1 Trachops cirrhosus
CATTTATTATTTGTTCAAATAACTTTTCCACTTGTTGCTCTTCTTCTTCTCCTTCTGGTACCCCTATAATTTGGATGTTGGAATGTTTCAAGATGTCCTGGAGGTTCCTAAGCCTCTCCTCATTTTTTTGAATTCTTATTTCTCCATTCTTTTCTGTGTGGTTGTTTCTTTCTTCCTTCTGGTCCACTCCGTTGATGTGAGACCCAGCTTTCATTCCATCCATATTGGTTCCCTGTGCATTTTTCTTCATTTCACTTATTGTAGCCTTCATTTTTCATCTACTTTGCGACCAAAATGAACCAATTCTATGAGTATCCTGATCACCAGTGCTTTGAACTGTGCATCTGATAGGTTGTCTATCTCTTGGTCACTTAAAAGATGGGTTCTGGGGCTTTCATTTGTTCTTCTCTTTGAGCCATCTTTTTTTTGGAGGGGGGAGTCTGGTCGCACCTAAGGGGTGGAGCCTTGGGTGTTCACCAGGGTGGGACAACCCAGTCCCTGGGTTGTGATGCTGTATGTGGGGGCGGGGTCTGAGAGGGGTCAGTCATGCTTGTTCCACTCTCCCTTGGACTTCAGTCCCTTCCCCAAGCAAACTTGGCCTTTCTGGTGCCAATTCCCATGTGGGTGGGCTTGTGCACCCCATGGGTTTCTCCAAGGACCTCTCCTGTGAGGGTGGGAGTCTCTCCCTGTGCCTCAATCCCCACAGGTGATTTCAATTAATGCCCCGAGGCACTATTTCCCAGCGCTGAGATCTTGGGTTGTGGGCAGTGTCTTGCTTCACAATCACTACCTCCCTGGGTCTGCTGGTTGCCACGACTCAGCTGGGGTGCCCTATGGTCTTATGCGCCAGGATGCCTTAGTGGCCCCTCCCCGCCCGGCTGCCTGACTCCGCCTCTCCTACCAGATTTGATGAGTGTGTCTGTTTTAACTCCTTGGTTGTCCGACTTCCATACAGTTCAATTTTCTGTGAGTTCTGTGAGTTTCTGGTTGTTATTCTGTTTCTAAATTGTTGTTGTCCCTATCTTGGTTGTGTGAGGAGGCACAGTGTGTCTACCTATGCCTCCATCATCAGAAACAGTTCTTAATGGGGGTGAGAATCTCACTGTAAGAAAGGAACCGACAGTGGCTGAGCCTGCCCTGTGTCGTGAGTGTTTTCCTTACAGTGTGTCATATATTCCTAACAATCATGTAGATCAATTGTATTTAATTCACACTTTATGCAAAATGACGTTGAAACAGAAGAGGATTCATGTGTGAGACTACTTTGGATATACTCACTTTGCCACTGGTGGTGTCAGGAGGGAGTTTTTGCACTTAAAAAAAAGAGTTAGATTTGGAGAGTGTGGCATGAGGATCCTCGGTTCTGGAAAGAAAGGTAGGTGCCTAAAGGAGAACTATGCCGTAGTCTAATTCCCAGAGATGAAAGGATTTCAGGAAGGAAGTGGTTATCAGCCTTGTGAAGTGTAAGGACAATACCAGAAAGATGGAGAGTGCTAGCAGAGGTGGAGTGGAGGTTAGAAATAGGGTAAAAAGATAAAAGGCTGGGCAAGCTAAATAATGTTTTCATTGAACTTTATTATCCAGATGTGGTATATCTGTATGTATTTAAAAGCAGAGAAAAAAGAATTAAATTTGAGGTGAAGGATTCTAGAATTCTTAAATTGGGATTTGTGGCTCCTCGGGTGTTAGGAAAGGGCCGAAGCTTGGGGCAGAGATACAGTTTGAATAACTGATTGATTCACCTTTCACCGTGGTTTTAAAAGGAAGAGAATTTCTCCCATTTCAACCAACTCTGTTTATGCCCCAAGCTTCTGCCCTTTCCTAACACCAGAAGAACCTCACCCCAAAATTAAGACCTCTCTTTAGAATCTGTTATATATGAACCTTTTAAAAACAAAGAAAAAAATAATTAAATTGGAGATGAAGTTGAATCTTAGTGAAATAGAAGGCACTATTGCCTAATTACAGATGTTTGGAGGGCTTAATTAGAACCTCAAGAAACTAAATCTGTTCATTTAAGGAAAAAAGATAGATAATACCAATTGTCCGCATATTCAACTAAAAATGGTATATGTTTATTTGTCAAATAGTTTTAATACATGTCAAGATATATATATATATACACACACATATCTTTTTATATATCCATATATATCTTTATGTGTATCTTTATACACATTGTCTGTGAAAGGACTTTGGGCAAAAGCACTTACTGTAATGCTAAATTTGACGACAAAAACAAAGCTAGGATTGATACAATGTTTAACTCACATACGTTGAGAAATCGTGTAGAAAATATATCATTAGTTAGAATGGATGTGGACTCTGGCAGTTTCATTTCTGACAGAGATACCAATAGTTGTTGGTATCTTTTCAGCCTCTGGTGTACGTGGGCTTCCGTTTGCAGTGGTCGGCAAGTAGAAGTGTGTGGTTTGGGAGGAGATGTTGCCTACTGCAGTCTGGCCGCCTCGGTCTGGATTCTTGGTTTTGGTGTTGGTCAGCATTTTGACTTTCTCCTCTGTCATTTGCTAACCTCCCTATAAGCCCAGGTTTCCTCTAGTATAGGAAGGGTTCTAATCTAAGTATTGTGAAGAAATGTTAAAATAATGGATATTAAGTGTTTAGCACAGTGTGGGCAAAACAATCATTTATTTACCCCTGCTTTTTTTATAATTCTGTATTTTGTATTGTTAGGCTCATACTTACACAAAAATCTGAATTTTCATAGTTCCTTCTATCTGTAAAAGTGCCTTGTAAATAATATTTAATGCTTTGTAACAGTTTGTTTTGTTGCAACATAGTATGTACAACCATTTCCCTCTTGCTAAACATTTATTTTCCTTTACCACAATGAACATCTCTTTATATATTTTGGATGATGCTCAATTATCCATTGTTTGGCAATAACTGATGTTAACAATATGATATTTTACTTCCTTAAAAAATGTTAATATATAGATGTAGCAGACATGTTATGTATATACTTTGTTTTAACAGCTCTTCTATATATTTAATATCCTGCCATTTTTATTTATTTAGATCATAAGCATTTTATCATATTGTAAAATAGTCTTTGAAAGGACATTTCTAATATTTTACCATATAGACGTTCCATAATTTGTTCAATTTTTCTCTATTTCTAGACATTTAAATTTTTCTTTTTCCTAATAAAAATCCTTTGATGAACAGTCTTATACATAAATCTGTCTTTATGCCTTATGTATTTTTAGGATATATTTGTAGAAGCAGAAAGAGGGGTAGAGAGCATATTGATATTTTAAATGCTCTTGATATGTTTTGCTAAATTACTTGCCATGGGCATGTATATAATCACTGAGCTTTTATGTGTCAGGCAGTGTCCTAGGCACTGGAGACAAAGCAGACAGAAACGCACAGGTGCACCGTGTGTGAGAGTGTGGCTTCACCACAGCACCGCCGATATTGTATACTGCTGATTCTTTACTCTTCGCCGCTGAAGTAAATGAAAAATGATATCTTGTTTTAGTTGGCTGTTTATAGCTATTTAGATGAGAATTTAATCAAATTATTTTATCTTCTGTATAGATTATGCCAAGGACTTGAGTGGATGATGTCACGACTTAAGATTAGATGATCTCTGCTGACCTCTTCTCATAGACTTTGTATAAACGAAGTGTTGGACTTTACCTGAAAGCTGCAAAAATTAATGGTTCAGATATATTTATAGCAAACTGATTTAAACTTTTTCTATAAGAAGAAAAATTAAGACCACTTATTTGAAAATGAAGATGAAGTGTCACCATCCAATTGCTGTCTCGCTAGTTTCTTCCAAAGCAAAGTCTTAAAGCTGTGATTGACATTTTTCTCATAATGAATCCTCTCAGGACATGTGTGGCCTGTGGTAAGCAGAAAGGGAGAGGAAGACATTTTTAACTTTACCAGCTTTATTATCAGTATAACCCTTCTTAGTTGAATGTTGTTCTCTTCTTGTTCCATTAAGTCAAAGTACAAATCAGCACAGATACTCAGTTTCCAATATTTTAAAATGTAATGTTACTTATGAAAAGTATTTTTGCATAATCTTGTGTCCGTATTGTATATATACCTCAACTTCAAGTTAATGGTTTTGATTTATGCTCTAAGGAAAAATGAATAACAAAAATTAATAATATTCTTAATTATAACAATGAGATGAGTACTGGTTTAAGTGCCAGTCTGTACTTTTTCCCTATGTACTGTGTCTTGTACTGACCAACCCCCAAAATCATTGAGCTGCTGTTTTAAAAAAAGAAAAAATGTTTGACATTGCGTACCTATTTTTTTCTTGTTGATCAAATTGCATACATGGAAATGTGTGACTCGGTGAGTGCTTTATCTGTCAACTTCTTGGCTTAGTGTTACCAATGGGACAGTTGCACATTGAGCAGTTATATGTTCCCTTTATTAGACCTTATGCCATCTAAATTACTGAGTAAATTGTTAATCCATTAATCAGTCATTCATTGTGATTACAATTACCAAGTGATTTTTTTTCAGTGTTAATTGAAAACTGTTGTGTGAAATGTCTACCCAGAGAAGTGTCACCTTATAAATATAATTAAATAATTTAGCTAGATTCTTCTAAATTATATGTCAGGCATTTAAAGTAAATTTGAAATGAAAAGTAAAGCATATTTTCCAAACAACAAAGATAACATTAATTTGAAAAATGTTTATATCTTAACTCTTGAAATACTTTGAGATTTTTCATTTCTGTGTTTTCTTTTATCTTCTCATACCACATGAATGTATTGTTTGATAATTACAAAATACAAATTTTTTAATGCTTTTAAGAATTTGGTTTAAAAATTGATCAACATAATGCATTATTTTTCCTAAGAATTAACTTGGCCAAAAATACCTTCTGTGTTCATGTAAGCTATATATTTTTTCAATATCTGAAAGTCAAAGGTATTTGTGTTGTAACTGTAAACAAACTTACCTAACTAAATGTATTAAAACATATTCTTGGGTACTCATTCCTTGAAAATCTGAGCAGTAGCCCAAGCTGGCATCTTTTAGAATATTCAGGAAAAAAATAATTACTTTTATTGTAATACCAGCCTAGCTATTTCATGAAGATTTTTATGAGGAATAAATAATGAGGTATATACTATAAGCATTGACAGAACTTTGAAGGTTCCTTTCTATAAAATTAAAATACTCAATATCTAAGGCTAAGTTGGACATGGGAGATCAGTGTTTAACAGTGGATGTTTTGTGTTATAGTATAATGTTCAAAATGCAAGTATAACATTTTATTTTTTTGTCAACTTTGATAAAAGTAAATCCTAAATTACTAAGCTTTACTTGTTCATTAGTTTCACACTTTTTTCAAATCACTATAAGGAATTATTATATATTAAAAATCCCTTAAAAACTGAAATGTATGTTGTAGGTATTGCAGTTTCATCGGAGAAAAATAGTCTGTACAGTAGCCCAGCAAATCCACACCTTTTATACTTTTTATTTTTTTAATTTGAATAATCTCAGTTCAGTCTCTTGGATTGCTGCCACTCAGTCAACAATACCCCAGCACATTCCCTGGTCATCAGTGTGTTGGCTAAAGTTAATTCGGATTGGTTGCTTAAAGCGTGCACCACATTGTTGCCGTTGGTTTAGTGTAGTAGATTATTGACATGGCATCATGAGAAGGCATGAAATCTTATACCACATTTGCAAAGCATAATTTTTTTGTTATATTCCATTCTAGGCTAAGCATTAGAAATGTGTTACCTATATATTTGTGCATAAAACCAAAATTACAGTCGGGAAAATAATTTAAATTCATGTATGAAGATGCATCAAAATCATTTTAACACTTCCAAATAAGATGGAGAACCTCATGAATAGTCATACTGGCCATTTATATGTAGCTTAAGTGGACTTAAGCAAAGGGCAATATTTTTGGTTTTTATTATGCTACTTTTGGATGTAAACAAAAGATCTTTTTTTAAAATTTTTTTTAAATTTTAGTTTATTCAGGACAGTTTCTATCCTTTATTCCCATTCCATCCCACCCACCCATCCATCCCCTCCTTCCTCCCATTTCCAACCCCCCTAGTTTTGTCCATGTGTCCTCTATATTTGTTCCTACAAACCCTTCCCTTCTCCCCTGAAATTCCCTCCCCTCTCCCCTCTGGGCACTGACAACCTGTCCTCTATTTCAGTGTCTTTTAAACAAAAGATCTTATTTTGGGTCAGGCTCAACTTTTGCAAAGAACAAAGTTTCATATCTCTGTACATGTGGCTGGATTTAAATATCTCATGTTTGTTACTAATTTTGAAAGTTGTATGACTTCTCTTGATATCTTGGTAAAAGTAACCATATGCTATAAGCATTTAAATATGTTGAATTTTATCATAATAACATTTATAAAATACATCTTACCCAGTATGTTGAGGATTCTTGTTTGAAATTTTCAGTTCTTTCTATTTTCTTTGACTCTCAAGATGGGCAAAGAATACAATGAAGGCAGGTAGTTCGGGGAGAGGGGGTAGTTGGTAGGGGCCTTAAGAATAAAAAAGTGCTTTAGCACTGCTGATTGGCATTTTTAATGCAGCTAGTTAAAGTGGTTTGTAGAAGTGTGGCATGAAGCAGGAGAGTTTCTGTTTTCTGGCTTTAAGAAGTGCTGGTACGTGGCTACACTGAGATCACAGAGAAGGGCAGGGCACTTGAGGAAAGTCAGGTAGTTCCTAAAATGTTCTTTTCTTTTTTGTCTGAGTGTGTAGAATTAAGATGCCTAGAAATGGGATTCTATTATCCCCTCTCTTATAGGCACTTTACATTTGCTGCTGTGACTACAGCAACCACATGCAGTACAGACAACCTCAAAATCTGTTTATATTAGTGTAAATAGAAAAACTGTAGACAATTTTCTAGTTTTCTCTGCAGGTATTTTTGGGAATATATCTGTAGTGTGTTCTACTTTGTATATAGGGTATAGCAGCACTTCCCAGATTATCTGTGGACTTTGGGGTCGTCGTCTCTCAGTTACCCAGTTGTATCTTGGCATCAGTCCATCTTTCAGGGTTGGATAGAGAAAATTTCTTTGTATGACTTAACTTTCATCCCTCCCACTATCTAAGTATAATCTGGAACTTCTTGCCTCAGGATCAACTTTCCCATAGCTTAGCCATCCCTCAGCTGTACCTTTATTCACCAACCATGAAGATAGGTTATCTCTGTACTGGAGGTATGCTAAACTTTGCCTGTATCTACTGCTCCCCAAACCACTGGTTTTTAAGTAGGCCCTCTAGCTCTTTGTTGTCTGTCCTCCCAGCACTGGCTTGGTTCATTGATTGGTGCTTTGCTCATTAGAAAGTACTGTCAGTTGTTGAGTGCATCAGGGCTGGCTTGCTGTGTATACAGCATACAGATGCCATAGAGTTCATTAAATTGTACTGTATTTAACATTCTAATGCCTCTTAATTTTAGCTTTGCATGCTGAAAAGTAGATTCAGAAGGATAAGAAAACTATCTAGACTCGGCCAGCTCCTTGAGCTAAAAAGTTAGATATGGAAAGGATTACCTTCTATGAGTATTATCTTCCCATTTCCCAACTTCCAAACTTGGTTACATTTTGGAGAGTACCAGTACAAGTGATCTCAGTTGGAACAAGGTGTCAGACCACATTTACATATAGTACTTCACCTGAAGACATCTTTACCCCCTTAAATCCATAGACCACATTCCATTTTTTCCCTTATGTTTACTTCAAGAAAAATGATAAACAAATAATGAAAATCATCAAGTATCTTGTGTTGACTGTGTAGATGCAGACACAATATAGAAAATACTTATTTTAAGTTCCACTTACATATAAGTAAAGCTTCAATATTGTGCTCCCTCAAGGAATGTATGGTAACTTTAAGATCATACTGGTGGAGCAAAGGAAAGACAGACAATTTAAAAACTTCGGATGCTAAAAAGTAACTACTTCTATTAAACCCAAAAATTGTGTGTGGAATTGTAAAGAAATTGTACCAGGATACAATTGGGTTAATTTTGCAACATTTCTTATAAATTGCCTAGCCCTGTGTATTCTAAAAACTAAACTCTCAGTCTTTATGGTCTTGCCTGCGAGATAGTTCCTTGGTAGAACATCCCCATGGTCTGTACTCAAGAAGTGCCTAAAATTGATTCGTGTTGATTTGTAAGTCCTCTAATAAATGATATGTGTTTTCCATGCTATTTATTATATGTGCTTGTCTTACTGATGACACAGCCCTGTGAGTTTCTAACTCCCAATTTGTGCTTTATTTGAGTAAAAGGCCTTGAAATTGAAAATACACACCATAGCCCTCAACAAACCAGTTTAAAGAAACATGAGTGAAACCACTCTCTTTCCTAATACAAATATTCTGTGACCACGATGTTAGTTAATGCAGGGACTAGAAAGCTGAACTCTTGTTTCTGTTTTAAAAAACAGTGTTAACACACAGAAAATTTTATTGTGTGTTGTAAAATCTTAGTGAAAGTTTGTTGCTTGTGTAAGAAAAGCCTCTTAATTCTCATACTGAGTAGTTAGCAGTTTTGAGTCAGTCATTCGTGTCATTTAGATTGTGAGCCATTTTGTGTGTGCATGCCAAAACCCTTCCTCTTTGTTTAGAATCTACTTAGAAACCAAAATATCTGATAGAGCCCTTTTATTCTTTTTATATTGTTTCTTTTTTTTTAACCATAGAGTATGACTATAAACTCTAGGGTCAAGGACTTGACTGTATTTTCAGTGATTTACGGTTACATTATGTTCATATTTTAAATCATCCTGCATGGAAAAATGCAATGTGTATGTGATTTTAAATTATTGTAATGTATACTGTTCCCCAGAACTTCTCACACTGATGATATACAGAATTACTCTAATTATTTTTGCTTGAAACTGTTTCTTTAGCTTCAAATAGACTTTTCTTACATATGTCCCTGTATGGTTCCTTGAGATGAGATGATACCTGCAAAGCACTTTTAAACATATTTTCTGGGTTAATGTTCAAGATAACACATTGAGAAGGAAGCTGCAATTATATCTAGTGAGGGTTTTTTTGTTTGCTAGAGATAAAAAAGTATACTAATTTGATTTGTGTTTAAAATACATTTTACTAATTATATTCATTTTAAATGACAAATTCTTGTAGATATTAATCTTCCTTGCTCATTATATTTTCCTAGGTAAAACTAGATGAAAATGTGTTCCAACTAGTCTCTGTGTAACTTCCCCTCCCGAGTTGAGCTATGTATATTGACATAATTCAAACCACATTTAATGCAACAAACTAGCAACCCTTTTGAAAATGTTTAGGTTTGTTGTATTGAAATTTCTAATATGACAGAAGGATTTGATTCAAGATTTGTAAGCAAGATGAGGCAGAAAATTTGTCTTACCTCTATCATTTTATGGACTTGTGTTTGTCTGTATCCTAGGAAGATTTTACACTCTAGGAATATTGCAAAAGTGATAATCTTAGAGTCCATGGGTGCTTCCATATTTCTCCAGTGCTGATACATTAAGATACCTGGGGAGATAATGCGTCAGGGCCTTCTTGATGAGACAGCTTCATGGGTGGTTGGGGGACATTTATGTTCTCAGGGTGGGAGGGACTGGCGGATTGGAGTAGGGGCCTCTCCATTGGTAAAGCAGTGCAATCAGTTCTTTGCAAATGTTGTACTTCATTATACTTGTAACAGCATTCTTGTGTCCATCCGTAATTTACTGAACTGTTAAGCTACCGAAATGTAAGGCATTGGGTCAGATGACCAGGAATATAGGACCTTGTTTATAATGAAATAAAGGAACAATGTCAAGATATGTGTGGTGGGGCGGAGGGATGACCAATAAGACTTCACTGGTGAATTTCTATGTTTAATATGTACATTAACTTTTTTTAAAGTTGCATGTTAACCTGGGATAAAGTATTGTCTTTGCTTTATGCTTTGCTGAGTAAAAAGACAAAGAAAAAAAGAGTTAAATTGTTACTCTGTTATGTACTATTATATATACCTTTTCTTTTAGAAAGGGCTAATTATAATTACTGTTCACACGTCTGTGTTGTCAGTGTGTTTATTCTGGTTTATTCTTTGAATGAGTGCAGGTTTGGTGACAGTAGTTCTATTGTGTTAACTTTTCAGGGCCAGAATCCACCAGGGCAGTTGCAAAGGTGTGACAGGTGCATTACACGCATGCAAGAAAGGGTTGCCCTGATCTTGCCTATAGGAACATTGTATGGAACTTAGTCAATGAATAGAAGAGTATTCTATCTTTTACTTCTGGAAATTTGAATTAAATACTAATCTGATATATAGTGACCAGTTTGTATGGTTAATTTATTTGTCTTAAAACATGAGGCACGTTGAGTCATTTAAAATGAGTATCATTAAAGTGAACATCCATAAGAATGGTTGATAGTAATCAAAAGAAAAATGAGGGGGAGGGTCAGGGAGAGTAGTCACCCACATGCACATGCTTGTCTGAATACTGGTCCCTCTCACTTCCACCGGAGTGTGAGCTCTGGGGTGTCAGTGACCGTGAGTGTCGGGTTTATGAGTCTGTATCTCGGTGCCGAGTGCAGTGCCTAGTACGTGACAGGTGTTCAATTGATATGTTGGAACATATGAATGAGTGAACTATCAATATTTTTGTGGGGTGTCTCCCCCATAGATAGGTTTTTCTTACCTATGTGTTTACAGCATACTGCCACATTTAATTCTTAATTTGTATTTAATGCTGCCTTATTTTAAAAGGGATTCGAGATGATTATGTTTCTCTCATGAATGCTTGTAGTAGAAATCAGACTTATTTTCTTAAAAATGGCCTGAAAACATCATGCAGTACAAATACATATTTACAAATTTTATTTTTTTGAATTCTGCGTGGATCTGCATCTGGGAATACCAAGAATGTACCAGAATTCGTTGTAACCACCTGCAGACATTGGAACAGTAAATGGAGCAATAGCTCTTTTGGGAAAAGATCTGTGTCATCTTCTTGGTCCTTTATGCCCTTCTTTTTTTTAGTGTGTACATATGGAATATCCTCCTTTTGCTAGTAAGTAACTTTTGTCCCATGAAAAGAATGAGATGTTTACAACATAAAATAGTTGCTGGTAGTCCTTTTGAATGTGTTCCTTATGACTGATACCAATCTTTTGAGAAACCATGAGTTAGGTTGAATGACCAGTTATTCACATCTCTACATGCCTTACATTCTAGCAAGATCATTCTGTGTGAGAGTGGATCACATCTTTTTGAAATACTTTCAGTGTTTGGTTACTTCTTGTATTTAGACTCCAAAATAATATTCTGTCATATTTCCATTATTTTTTGTGTGCATTCTCTAACTTACAGTGGTTCGACTTAACAATTTTTCAACTTACAATGGTGTGAAAGCAATATGCATTCAGTAGAAACTGACTAGGCTAAGCTATGGTGTTGGGTAGGTTAGGTGTATTAAATACATTTTTGACTTAGGATTTTTTTTAAAGATTTTATTTATTTATTTTTAGAGAGAGGGTAAGGGGAGGAGAAAGAGAGGGAGAGAAACACACATCAATGTGTGGTTGCTTCTCGTGCACCCCTTGCTGGGGACCTGGCCCACAACCCAGACATGTGCCCTGACTGGGAATCAAACCGGCAACCCTTTGGTTAGCAGGCCCACACTCAATCCACTGAGCCACATCAGCCAGGGCGACTTAGGATATTTTTGTTTTACATTGGCTTTATCAGGATCTATACCCATCATAAGTCAAGAAGCACCTGTACAAGGAACATTGTGATGGACATCTTTTACTGAAAGCTTTTTCATAGTTAAGAGCATTTCTTTTTGCTAGACTCCCAGAAATGAAATGACTGATACAGGATTTGAGAACCTGTTCTTCCATGTTACATTAATATTGTATATTTTTCAAAAAATGCCTTTTCACTTCAATAAGAGGATAAGCATGTTGTCTTGTTTTTTACTTGACTAAGACTTTTTCTGTATGTTTACTCTGAATTATTTTGTTACTTTGTTCACTTATTTGAATCCTACTGTTTCTCTTGTGAATGAATAATTCTTTAATATTAGCTTTTGGTTATGTTTTTTCAAACTTTCTAGTTTGCCCTTTAATTTTTATAATTTTTTAGCATAGAAAAGTTTTTCTTAATGTAAACAATTACCTAAGAAACACATGATTTCTTTGAGTGAAAACCAGAAAAGAGACATAATAGGCAGAAACAAAACTAAAATTGTTCAGTGTCCCATTATCCTAAGAAAACCAGTATCAACAGTTTGGGGGATATATATATATATTTGAGTCAATGTTTTGAATGTAGAATTCTAAAAATCCTTGTATTTTTACCACAATAAATATTTTTACATGTAAAACATTTTAATGGATGTATTTGCTGTTTGAACTGTTATAACTTATTTAACCAGTCTTCTTTTGATGTACATTAAGTTGTTCCTCACTTTTCACCATTAAAAACGATAGTGCATTTGAAACTCAAATTTATTTTTCGCTTAGTTTACAAGTTGAACTGCTGTGTCAAAGTGTATGGATTTCTGAGCGGCATTGTTGCCCATGGCCCAGTGCCTATTGGCATTGTCCATTGCCTTCCCAAAAGGTCACCCACATCTTGGTCAATTCTTTACTAGTTTCAACATTACAGATTTTTGGCCATTAGTATTGTTTAGATTTTCTACCTCTTTAAAAATTTTAGTTGGCTATATTAGGCTTTCTTTATGGTTTGTGCCTCTTGTTCAACATTTTTGTGATGGAGAAGATGAAAAATAACTACAATCATTATAGGATATTTTTATTTGTACCCCAGTGGATGAGAGTGACTTTCTCTTTATTTCTCCCCTGCCCCCAGTAAAATGCTTACTGTTAGTATGATAAAATCATGAGGAGGACATGATTGGTTATTTACCTACGGGAGTATGTGTTCTGCATTTTAAGTGTTTTTAAGAGTTTGCCTTTGCACAACCCTCCTTAAGTCATAGGTTGAATACACTTTAAAGGTAAGAAGCATTAAAGTCCTGTATTAACTCATTAAAAAAATATATATATCTAGTATCTGCCCCTCAATATTAAGGGATTTGTTAAATTAGAAGATGAACCATCCTGCCATTAAATTTTTTTTCCAGGAGCTTTTAGTAACATAGGGAAATGATTGATAGTTGTGACATGTGAGGTGGGGGAAGGTGCAAGCCTTTACATCTAGTGTAACCTCAACTGTGTTTGGGGGAGAGGTGTTTAAAAATAGGAAGTAATATGTCTAACATTATATAGTATGGGTTGCTGTAAGGTAAATTGTATGTTGATATTTTTCTGATTCTTCATGTTTCTGTGTTTTTCAAGTATTCTGAATTGAACACATTCCATTGATAATTAGAGAGTAGTATTTGATCATTTTTGTTTTTAAACAATCTTCTTTAAAATGGGGGTGGGAAAGAATATAAAAGCATAGATAATCTCCATTCAGGTGGTTATTTTTAAAAGATACAAGCAAAATGCAGTGAGAGTTAGAAGAAGTGGTTATTACCAGTGGGAGATTCAAGAAGACTCTGAATATGAGGCAGAGTAAACCAAACACTGGGTGGGAGACAGCCTGGGTTATAGACTTAAGTTAGCCATCAGTGTGTGTAAGGTTTTCTGATTTTCCGTGCTGTAAGACCTCAGCTTCTCCATTTTTCAAAACCTTTTTAGCAATAGCACTTTTTTTCATAAGTGATATTCTGTAGAATCTGTCTGTAAAACAGAAACATAATATTAATGTTTTATCTCTGTGTATTTTCTCTAGTTTCCACACTATTACTGGGTGAGAACAAGGGCAGTTTAATTAAAATTTAATTTAATTTAAATTTTACATTGATTTTTAAATTTAATGTGTGTTCACTTTTTAAAAGTGGGAAAATAATTGACAAAAAATGGAAAAGATTGATTTACTTAGAAATTATAACTTTAAAATATTTAATGATCTTATTGTACATATAAATGGTATTAACATTTTGGCTTCATTTTAATAAGACTTAATTAAATGATGTGTTTTAAAGAGAGCGTAGTCATTTTTTAAAGAAAATATAAAATCTTGTTTCAAATTATAAAATTACCTGCTTGTTTTTGTACTTGATAAATGAGAGCCAAATTAAAATGATTTATAGTTTAATGAACTACTTTATTAATATATTTGCCAGATGAGAACATTATTTAATAAAAGATGTGACATAAATTTATACATTTTAATGGTGAATATGGCTCGACTATTTTATTTTTATATTATTTAATTAAATAACAGTCATTTTATTCAGACAAAATCATTTGCTGTCCCTAAAATGAATATGAGCCCATTCATGAAAACAAAGTTGACATATGAGTAAAAGAGGAAATGACACTAAATGGCTAACAGTGGCTTCCCTAGGGAATGGGGTTGTGGAAATGCAAAGTCGAGCTTTTATGCCAGTTATCAAAATGACTTAATTATAATGTAAATTTTTATTTTTATTTAATAATTTAATCATTTAATTATTAGAGTATCAGATTAACTAATTAAAGAGTGTTAGTCATAATTTTGATGTTGAAGCAGAGAAGAAATAAATATACCTAATGAATATACACACATAATTTAAAATTTTCTAGTCTGACAATATAAAAAATGTAATAACATGCTGTTTGAACATTAGAAAACAAGCTAACACTTTAAACAGTAGTAAATGTATTAAAATTAAAACAACTTTTACTTTAAAAGATGATTCAGGTAATTCGTGCTCAACTTTCTGTTGATTTAGGTTGCCAGCAGACAGAATGGAAACAAGCATACATTCTTCACTGCTGTGTGGAGCCAGGCGCAGAGCTGTGGGCTTATTCAAGGACAGAGTGCTGATGACATCATTTCCATAGTCAGGACAATGCTGCAGCTGGCTCTGTCAGTCTAGGAAGAGAGCTCGCTTTAAAAAAGACCATGATGTAATTTGCAATTCAGGGGCAATATTTTAAAGGAAATAAGCTAGAAGTCTACACATTAGTCAAAGAAAACTACTTTTTTTAAAAAAATATTTTTGTTTCTTCAAAGTGGAACCATACCTCATTGCATAGCCAATTAGGGATTCAGGAAAAGGGACAGTGTTCAAAGTTCTTTGAAGGGAGACCTTGGGGAAGAAATTCTATAGGTGTCTGGAATTTAAGCCTACATCATTAATTTCATTTAAGACACTTAACATATGTGTTTCACAGATGTTTATTATCTGTTCCCTCACAGTGTCAGTTGACAAACGTGTGTGCATGAGTCAAAGGACATGAAAGCTGAGTCAGGATCCGCACCCTCCTTAGCTCAAAAGAAACAAATGCAGTGAGGAGCATTCAATGGACCCATAAACTGACCAAAAACCCATTAAGTGCATATCTAGTTCCCTTAGGACAGTGTTTTAGCTAGAAATGATTTTTTGGTACCATGTGTATCTATCTCCTCACTCCCCTTATCTAGTGTCCTAACATATGTCCTTTGGCTTCTGTGGGGTCGTGCTGGATGGACATGGCTCATGCAACCCCCATAATGGAAGACTGGTGAGAGGTTCCTTGGCCAGAAGGAATGTGTATTGCTTTGAAAATGGATTGTAATTCCCTCCTTATCTCCTTTGGGGAGTGGCTTCTTGTCCTGTGACTGCTTCTTGACCTTTTCTCTGCGAGTACACTGTGAGGTAATGTAGTTCAGAGTCACGTGCAAGACACATTCCCCCTTTGTCAGGGACCCTTTTAAGTAAGTCTGAGTCTCAGGGAGGTGCAGTCCTGCTTTGCCAATCTGCGCCATTGGTGCTCCCTGTAATACGAGTAATAAAGGCTCTATATGTATGCCCCACCCAGTCATGTGGTTTTTCTGGTGTATTCGAACTAGCAGTCGAGATCCTCAGACTCGACCTCCTGTGTTACAGCTCCCTATATACAACAGCAAAATACTGTAAAATTCAACAGGTACATGAGTACCTACCAAGTCTTAGAAACTGCTAGGGCTACTTAGAAACATGTAGAGAATGAAACCATGTATGTTCTCAGGTTGCTTAATCTGGTGGGGAAGATGTATAAAATAGCTTGTGCAGTGTTAGAAACATAACAGATAGAGGTATTTCTGCTTTTAGTCATAAAATTTCTGACCCTTGGAATGTCCCAAAGGTCTGTCAGAAATAAATATGTGCCAGAGCATCTCTCTCTTTTATTAGACATCAGTCATAAATTTGGTTTTTCATTGGGATTTTTTTTTCATATTTGCACTTACTGACTTCTCTTTCATGCCTGCCTTGTGGGCATTCCTCAAGACATGCCTCCACTCTGCTACTCCAAGTCATTCAGTCAAACCTCCCTCTCCATCCCTGACCCTTTTGCTCTTTTTAAAAAAATTTATTGACTTTAGTGAAAGGGAAAAAGAGAGAAAAACATCAATCTGTTATTCCAGTTATTTATGCATTCATTGCTTCCTGTATGTGCTCTGACTGGGGATCAAACCTGCAACTTAGCATATCTGCATGATGCTCTAACCAACTGAGCTACCTGGCATGGTTAATGTATTGTTTGAAAAGTAGCCCTGGCTGGTGTGGCTGAGTGGATTGAGCACCAGCTTTTGAACCAAAGGGTTGCTGGTTCAATTCCTAGTCAGGGCACATGACTGGGTTGCAGGACAGGTCCCCAGTAGGGGGGTGTGCGAGAGGCAATCACACACTGATGTTTCTCTCCCTCTTTCTCTCTCCCTTCCTCTCTCTAAAAGTAAATAAATAAAACATTTTTTAAAAAATGAAAAGTAAGTGGACAGGGAAGAGTTCTAAGTTGAAGTTTAACCATGTATGTAGAGATTTTCTAGTATCCAGACCATTAGTCTTTCTTTCTTAATATACATGAACTACATAAATAAGCCTTTCGAATCTTTTAGTATACAAGAACCAAAATATAAAAGGAATTTTCTACAGATTTACCTACTTACCTGCAAACTTGGTATTCTTCCTAACAACTTTTCGGTACAACAAGTTACAAATTCCTTGAAGCTGTTTATTTCTCCCATAATTGTTCAGGGCAGGTGTTCCAGTTTGATGGTCAGGTCCTTCCATCTTGTGGCTCCACCATCCCCAAGGCCTTGCTGTCATCTGCATCAAACCTGAAGAAGGGGACAGAGAGCTCGGAGGAGACATGTCACTTCACAAAGACTTGAGGGCGGCATGCCTGACTGCTCGTATTCCATTGGCAAGAACTAGTTACCTGGCCACCCCAAGGTGCAAAGGAGGCTGGGAAATGTCATTCGTGGCTGGGCTTCCACTTAACCAGTTACCACCATATCACCGTGATGGGAAGAATAAGGCATGGTGGACCACTGCTTTCTGTCATGTAGTGTTTGGACAAGTGAACAAATAATTACAACACCACCGTAGAGAATACATTTAACATGGTTAACTCAGACTGGGTAACAGATCAAGAAATGCTTTGGGGAGGAGGTAGCCTTTAAGCTGTGTCTTGAAAGAAGAGTGTGAGCTAACCAAGTGCAGAGGGCAGAAAAGGTTTTAGGCAGAGAAAACATGCAAATATCAGGGAGTATGAAAGAATATGGCCTACTAGGGGAACAACAGTAGTGTGCTAAGTGGCTTGTATTGGGAGCCACAATGAAAAGGTGAGCCAAAAGATTTTTAGAACATAGAATCCACAAGGTCTGGAATGAGGTGCTGCCTAAACGGAGAGAAGTAGCTATGTCATTGAGAGTTTGGGGCCACCATATGTCAGGCAGAGGGAATAGCAAGTGCAAAGGCCTCAGGTGGGAATGGGGCTGGAGTGTCTGTGGGAGGAGATAAGGGCTGCGAGGTGGTGAGAGGCCACACCCCATAGGGCCTTTTAAAGCATGGGGGGCATTTTGGATTTCATGCTAAATCTAGTGGAAAGTTATTGAAAGATTTTAAGCATGGGAGTGAATTGATTCTGCAATAAGACTAAAGTGAGGACATGCAAGTATCTATTCAATCACGACAAATATATTCTGACCCCACTCCCCCAAATACAACATTTCTAAATGGTACATGTCAATGTAGTGTACTAGTGTGGAACTCGTTATCTTAGAGTGATGTGGACATGTCTATTTGAATGTTCTCGGCTGTCTCACAGTGAGAACAAGTCAACATGCAACAGGAATAGAGAAAGAAAACAGATATGGGCAGAGAAGGGAATGAAAAATGCCAAACGTTGCTACTTTTAGTATTTAGAAAATGAACATTCTTGGTTTTGTGAAAGCCAAGCCAAGATTTAGTGTTAGGGGAAGTCCCCGAAGAACGTCTCCCACTCATGCAAGAAAATGGCATCATTTCCCCAAAAGGCTGCTCTCCAATTCTCTCCGAGTCTGTGGAAGGTGCTGGCCTAGCAACTCTGTGCAGAGGATCCTGGGAAGAGTTCAACAAAAGTTCAAGGGAATTGTAAAGCAGAAAACTGCTTCTGAAAAAGAATCTGGGACATGATGATCTGAAAATGTACTTTTCAGAAGTACCTTCATTTGACACACACAAAAATCACCTAGGACAGGGACAGTCTCTGGTACAGACCAAACCTTGACACAGTTGCCTGCAGGATGTGATGTGAGAGGCTTTTCCGAGAGGGTCCCTGTTCAAAATGGCTCCCCGTAGCCCCTCGCTAACCCCAGAAGCTTTCTGAAGCACTTGGTATTAAACTGTCATTCTGTTAGCTATGGTGACGTTTTTACCTCAGAGTACAAAGTAAGTGCCCTTACCCTGATAGAACAGATGCATTCATAACTGACTAAGAGACAGGAGACCCACCTTTCACAGAGTGTCTCCCGAAGCTCCTGACTCAGCACACAGAGGGGGCTGCTCCTGGCCCACGTGAGGGTATTGATACTTCAATGGACAATTCAAGTTTCCTCCTCCACGTCCCTTCCCCATCTTCAGCAAGCAACCTTGTTTTATAATTCAAAAAAACAAAAACAAAAACAAAAACATTGAATGCTATGGGATGTGAACTTCTTGATTTTCCCGCCCTCTTGTCTACACATTCATCTCCCTCACCCATATTCTGGAATTAGTTCTCTCCAATCACTGAGGCTGATTCAAGGCTTCTTCCATAACTACACTTTTGGTTCCATTTTCCTTTGCATTAATACCTTAATTGTTTGCTTCCTTCAAAAAACATTTTATTGAGCTCTTACTGAATGTGTGCCATTGTGTTTGCTGCTGGGAATATAGCTGTGATAATTAAGATAGTTGAGGTGGAGCTTCCATTCTAACAAGAAAAATCTTCCTTATTGGATTTTCAATCTCTTAAGTGTCTCCATCTCTACAGCCTAAAACAGCATCTAATTCTCTCCCTATTAAAAAAATGGAAAAATATTGAAAGCTGCAATTTTATGCCCCCTTCTTGATACTATCTATCGCTTTCCTTCCCTTGTCAATATGGGAAAACATATTATAGTATTTGTAAAATGTGTTCACATGAACTATTTTTAAGGAATCTTGAGCAATATCTAATACTGTGTACCGAAAAAGCCCCTCAAAATGGGATATAAACCTAACTGTAGAACTTAGAACTATACAAATTCATTAAAAAAATGCAAGAAAATCTTTGTGACCTTGAGATAAGCAAAGATTTGTTAGACATATTACCAAAATACGAGCAATAAGAGAAAAATGGCAAATTGGGCTTTATCAAAATTAAAAACTTTGAAAGATGCCCTGGCCAAGTGGCTCTTTGGAGCACCATCCCAGACACCAAAAGGTGGTGGGTTTGATCCCTGATTGTGGTGCATACAGGAGGCAACCGATCGATGTTTCTCTCTGGCATTGATGTTCTCTCCCTTTCTTCCCCTCTCTAAATATCAATCAGTAAATAAATTGTTAAAAACTTCAAAAGATTCTGGTAAGAGAATGAAAAGACAAGCCACACATTGGGACAAAATATTTCCAAATCTTGTATAGCACTTATATCCAGAACATACAAGAGCTCAAAACTCAATAAGAAAATAACTTGATTAAAAAGTAGCCAAAGGTTTGAACAGACATTTCACTAGCACAGATACACTGATGACAAATAAGCACATGAGAAGATGTTCAACAGCATTACTTGTAGGAAAATGTAAATTAAAACTGCAAGGAATTACCATTAAAAAGACTGAGTAAGTCAAGTCTTGGTGAGGGTGAGAATGTAACATAGTACAACCACTTTGGAAAACAGTTTATCAGTTTCTCAAAAAGTTAAGCCTACACTTGTCATGTGACTCAGCCATTTCACAACTAGTTATTTACCCAAGTGAAATAAACACATGCCCATATAAAGACTTGCACACAAAGGTTCAGAGTAGCTTTATTTGTAATTGTCCAAAACTGGAAACCAATGTACTTCAACAGATGCATGGATAAACAAATTGTGTCCTAGCCATTCATATATACCTAGTATACAATCAAATAGTACTCAGCAATAAAAAGGAATGACCTATTTAAATGCAGCACATGTGTGGATCACAAAATTATTATGCTAAGAGTTAAGCCAGTAAAAGAAGATAGCATATTGCATGATTCCATTTATATAAAATTCTAAACCATGCAAAGTAACCTAGAGTGACAGCAGATCAGTAGTTGCTTGGGAAGGGGTGTTCAGGAGCCATGAGATGTAGGATTATGAAGCAGCGTGAGGTGTTCAGTATTTTTATAGTGATGATGGTTTCATGAATGTATACATATGTCAAAATTTATCAAATTGTATCCTTAAATATGTACAACATATTCTATATTGATTATACCTCAATCAATGTACTTGTTTGGTCTTAAAAGGCTACATAATGTTCAATTCCATTAATGTGACATTCTTGTAAAAGTACATATATCAGGACAGAAGGGTACCAGTGGTTTCCAGGAGCTCACCAGGGGCGACAGGAGGGCTTAACCAGAGTGGCCTAGGGGACACTTTTGGAATCATGGAACTATTTTATATTTTTATTATAGTGATGGCTACATAAATATACACATTTCTCATAGTTCATAGGACTGTACTCAAAAGAGGGTTAATTTTACTGTATACAAATTACACCTTATGTTTAAAAATAAAAATTAAATGATCCTATGAACATCAGTATTGTTTTTGTTAAAAATCCACATAATAGTACACATATAAAATCAAGTATATTTTTGTAAATCATGTATTACTTATATATTTAAACCAAAATACACTTCCAAGTCAAATTTTTAAAACTACAAATTTAATACCATTCAAATAAGTAGCATTCATTCAATAAGACAGGCAATGTTATTTTACTGAAAACAGTTGTGACTACAGAGTCTTTCTCTGAGACTGCCTACCTCACCACCACCCTTGCCCAGCACACAACATACTCTTGCAAGTTCTATCCCCACCCCCCATGGTCTCTCCCTTCTTTTAACTCTTTCCCCTCTCCTACATTCTCACAGCCACTCCACCCCCAAGGATCCAACTCCAATTGTGTCTCAGCCTCAGGTGTTAGTTGCCAGTCATTTTCTGCTCCCCATAGATTTGTAAGATAAGGAAAAATGGGAGTTTCCAATCATAAAACTGGAAAAGGAGAAAGAGGAAGCCACCATGTGGGTTTCACCTGAGAACAGAAAATCTGAAAAACAAAATGGGAAGGTAACAGTCCTGCTGGCACAAATCCTTTTCTGTATGCTGGAAAGTCTGTCTGTGTTGCAGAACAGAAGGACCCTTTTTGTTACCTTAGCCTTTGAGATGCCAGGCCCAGGGGGGCAGAGAAGGGGGAAAAGTCTCACCCTGTCAAGTTTATCTTCCCTTTCTAGGCTCCAAACAACCTGAAGACAGACAACTTAAAGCACAGCCTCTTATTAATCTTTGTATCCTCAGTGCCTTGCAGTACCTGACCTGCCAACCAATCAATGAATGAATAAATGAGTAAATGAGTGAATCAATCAAATTCACTCAATTGTATGAACTGAATAAAGATCCAATGATTGAATGGTACAACCCAAACACAACTTAATTTTCGCCTTAATTAATTTATCACTAAGTGTGACAGGGGTGTCTGCTGATAACACCTTGTTGATGTTTGTGTCTTCGAGATGCCCTGTTATCTGGAAGAAGCTTTGGGGACTGATCTTCATCCAGGTTTCTGTTCAGCTTATATCACCAAAGAGGTCCAGAAGTCCATGTGTTTTAAAAAATATAAGGTACAGAGAGGGAAGATGGCGGCGTGGTAGGAGGGAGCAGATTCCACTTCCACCTACACATGGGAGAAAAACCTAACTGATCTACGGAGGAACAGGGCAAACAGCCAACATTATCACAACATATATGAAAATAGAAGATCAAAAATTGTAGCAGACATTGAAAAACCAGACGATATGGAGAGTGCTTAAGGATAATACAGGCCTAGGGATCAGTGCAGGAGACCAGGGAGGCTGCAGCCCCTGGCCGGCATGTGCTGGATCTGATACAGAGCTGCTGGGAGAGAGCTGGGTCAACCGCTCCTTCTCCAGCCAAACAAGGATTGAGCAGCACTGGGGGAGGCCTGGTTGCTTGAAGGCACAGAGAGGGGAGTGAGGACTGAGTGGCAACACACAGGGGCTGTGAGCACCCACGCATAGCCCTGGGAAGAGTGTGCACCCAAGCCCCTGCAATGAAGGGTGGCCTGGCTGCGCACCCACCTCCCCAACCTGGGGAGAGTGTGCTTTATGGAAGACCTGGAGCCCACACCCATAAACATGGGGAAAACGTGGGCTCTCCGAGGGAACCCCGCAGCCCACAACCGTAAACCCAGGAAGGGCGCGCATGGTCAGCAGGAAACCCAGAGCTCACACCTGTGGACCTGGGGAGGTGCACGCTTAGCAGGAGACCTGGAGCTCACACCCATTAACCTAGGGAGAGCACACTTGGGAGGGCCCTGATCCCACATCCAGGGCCCTGCAGAGAGGCACTGGGCTGGCTCTGGGGAGAGTACGCTTGAGGCTGACTGAGTGCTGAACAGGAAGGGAGAAAAGTGAAACCTATCACCCCTCAGCCTGCTGCAGTCAGCAAGACCAAAAAACCAGTTTGGCCAGTTTGAAACCAACAAGAAGTTTGTTTGTTTAATTTTTTTAAGTAACTTTTTAAGTAATTTTTTATTTTTTAATTTTTATTATTCTTATATCTCTTAATTCCTTTGCTTCTCTTTCCTCTTTCTAGTTTTATTCTTTCTACCTTCCTTTCCAATTTTATCTCTTCTTCCTTCTTCCTTCTGCTTTTTTTCTTTTTCTTTTTTCCTTTTTCTTTTTTCTTTTTAAATACCCATAAGTGACACAAAAAAAACTGAAACTGTGAAAAGACCAGAGTTGGACCAAAACAGGGGACATCCCAACAGCTGAGAAAGCAGGGCAGATTTCACTTTACTATTACAGAGAACCTGCAAGTTATTGCATATTTGTATTATTATTTTTTCATTATTCCTACATCTTTTATTTTAATAGTATTTTTGTATTCCTCCTCTTTCTGTATAGTCTTCTTTGCTTGGCTGGTTATATTGTATCATTAGACAGGTTTTCCCTGTTATCTCATTCATAGTGTATTGCAAACTTACTGTCCTTCACTGCATTTGTGTTCCATTAGTACACTACTCAAGGTTCTATACTCCCTTTTCTTGTTATCTAGATTTCATAGATTCTGCCAAAAGATTGTTGCTCTAAATTACTGTAAATAATAGCTATTCCATACAATTGTAAATACTACACAACACCCCCCCCTCAGACCTTAGCCCACTTCACAGTTTACTTGAAATCTATTACTGTAGTGGTTAACTCTGTTCTCTCACATACTACATCTATTTCCTATCCTTTACTCTCATCTTACCTCAGAATCTGATTTCCCAAAACCTCACTGCTTTCTAGATCCAATTCACAATCCTTCCCTCCCCAACAAGAGTCTTATCTTCTTTCCATCATTTCTAAAAATTGGCTAGTTGGGTGGAATATCACATTTAACACTATACATAGCCAAAGGATCTCCTATTTCTTCTCTACCGATGTAAATATCATAGAATACTCTCTTGCTGTCGTAAACCATTTTGCCTTACCCCTCCATCTGATCACAAAAAAGAGTAGGTGAAAGCTGTGAACACCACGATACCTGAAAGAGACTGCACCACTGAATCTCACAGGTACTCTACCACAGAAGTTCACACCATAAACCCAGGGAGCCAGAACAGATCAATTTAAGAAGCTGAAGCTAACAAGAAGAGTCTCACAAAAAATGGGAAGACAAAGAAACAATCCCCAAATGAAGGAAAAAGAGGAAGCCTCAGAAAGAATGTTAAGTGAAATAGAGACAACTCAACTATCAAATATTGAGTTCAAAGCAATGATTATCAGGAAGCTCGATGAGCTCACAATGAGCTACCAGAAACTACAGGGAAGCTACAATGAACTCACTGCAAACTATATCAACATGAAAAAGGAAATAGAAACTATCAACAAGGGTCAAGAGAAAATGAAGAATACAATTTCTGAACTGAAGAACACAGTAGAAGGAATCAAAAGCAGGATTGATGAAACAGAAAATCAGATCAGTGAGCTAGAGGACAAAGTAGAAAAACAACACCCAGAAAGAGCAAGAAAAGGAAAAGAGGCACAGAAAGAATGAAGAGGGATTAAGAGAAATGCAAGACAATATGAAACGTAATAATATCCGTATAATAGGAATACCAGAAGGAGAAGGAAAAGAAAAACAAGTGATAGAAAACCTATTTGAAAAAGTAATAATGGAAAACTTCCCTAATTTGAGGAGAGAAAAAGTGACACAAATCCAGGAAACACAGAGAATCCCAATCAAGAGGAACCCAAAGAGGCCCACTTCAAGACATATCATAATTAAAATGGCAAAATACCAAGACAAAGAGAGAATCTTAAAAGCAGCAAGGGAGAAAGAGGAAGTAACATACAAGGGAGCCCTCATAAGATTAGCAGCTGACTTCCCAATGGAAATACTCCAAGCCAGAAGAGTATGGCAAGAAATATTCCAAGTAATGAGAACCAGAGGCCTGCAACCAAGGCTACTTTACCCAGCAAGGCTCTCTATCAAGATAGAAGGCCAAATAAGGGGCTTCCAAAACAAAAGAAGTCTAAAAGAGTACACCTCCACCAAACCAGCTCTGCAAGAGATGCTAAAGGGACTGCTTGAAGGAAAAGAAGGAAAAGAGAGAGAAAGACAGGAACACAGGTATAAACATGGCAATGAGTAAGTACCTATAAATAATAACCTTAAACGTAAATGGATTAAATACTCCAATCAAAAGACACAGAATAGCTGAATGGATAAGAAAGCATGACCCACACATATGCTGCCTACAAGAGACCCACCTCAGGACAAAAGACTTACACAGGCTGAAAGTGAAGGGCTGGAAACAAATTTTTCAAGCAAAGGACAGGAAAAAAAACTGAGGTAGCAATAGTCATATCAGACAAAATAGACTTCAAAAAATGGGCCATAAAAAGAGACCCAGAAGGTCACTTCATAATACTCAAGGGAAGAATCCACCAAGACATAAACGTTGTAAATACATATGCACCCAACATACGAGCACCCAAATACATAAAGAAAATCTTAGAAGACTTCAAGAAAGATATTGACAACAACACAATTATAGTAGAGGATTTTAATACCCCACTGTCAAAAATGGACAGATCTTCCAAACAAAATATCAACAAAGATATTGAGACATGGAACAATGCCCTAGATGAAATGGACTTAACTGATATATATAGAACCCTCCATCCCAAAGAAGCCAAATACACATTCTTTTCAAATGCACATG
>CM052541.1:62828268-62848052 GCA_028533065.1 Trachops cirrhosus
CTTGTTAATATCTATTGTGACACCCTGGTAGTTTCTTCATCACATTTATCCAGTTTTGTGGTTATTCACCTTTTTGCTTTTATATTTACTATCTATTGTCATGAGGGCAAAGGCTTTATTTCACAAACCCCACCATGCATTTAGCACCTGCTTTAGTGCCTGAACCCCAGAAGGTCCTTAATTTGAAGGATTAAATTTTAAATGAGATATTTTATGAAAGGACAACGTTGGTGCCATTTACTATCATGGCGCCATTTGCTGAGCAGGCCCACTACCTTGTTAAATATGTCTACCATTTTACTCTTTTGAGCTGATGTTCCCAGGACCAATAACTACTGGAAAGGCAAGAATAGAACATAAGTAACTTCCCCCACAGCTCCAAGCAAATGGTAACAGTGGAACAAACTGCAGCTTATGTAAAACCAACAGAAAACTCCTATGTTGTAAAGCCCCTAACAGCCCAGTGGCCACACAACAGCAAACCCCCACCCATTATAATCCAATAAAAGCTCACAGTCCCAACCCTTCATGCTGATGCATTTCTCCAGCCTAGCCCCTTTCCTCCCTTGGAAAGTGAATAAACTTCACTCTCTGCATTTTCCTCTCTTTGTTACTTCTTTTACAACCTGTGTAAACGGCCACCCTAACATTTTACATTTTTTATACTGTCGATGTAAGAAACATCCAAACCTGTAGAGAATTTTTTTCAAGAGTTTATTTTTGTCAAACCGATGACATGCCTGGAAGCAATATCTCAAATGTTTCAGAGACTAAGTTCATGGATTTGAAATTAAGGAGGAGTCCTAAGGAAGACTGGAGAAAGCAATAAGGATTGGATTATAGAATAGTTAACAGGATTGTGTGTTCTCTTGAGGGTTAATACCCTCTTCCATGCATTTGGATGGTATTTCAAAGGTGTTTTAACCATGAAGCACAAGGACAGTGGAAAGAGTTGGCTTAAAACCTTTCACTACAGAAGTTATGTGCTTAGAGCATGACTACCCTCCATGACCTGCCCAGTTAAGAATTTATGGTCAGATCACCCTGTGAGGTTGCTTTCCATAGAAACTTTTTTTCATCCACAGTACAAAGTCTTCAAAATTTGTTTTGTATTTTACACTTATAGTACATCTCAACTTGAATTAGCTATATTTCAAGTGCTCAATAGCCACCTGTGGCTAGTGGCTGGTGTAATGGATGCAGATCTGATCTGGAACATTGGTGCTCAATATATGGTAGCTGCTAAATAATAAAAATCATACAAAGTTTCAGAGGAAGAAAGGCTGATTTTTAGAGCGATGGGGAAGAGCTCTACTTCCTAGCTAAGTCCACAGGATCAGTCCTTATCCACCTGTTAGCATCTGGGGTGGCAATGAGATCTCGTGTGCCCTGGATGGATGAATAAGACCACTGACCTGGAGCAAGGTGAGTATCTATGAAAAGCTCTTCCTTCCAGACAACCACAGACAGGGTGGAGAGATGGGGATACCCAAAGAGCACCAGGCTTGTTGCATGGGTGGGAGGAGACAGGCCAGGAAGGCCTCAAAATGGAACCCCTCTAGGCACCATCAGAAATCTTAAAGAGAAACATACCACTCCTGGGGTTTGTTGGTTGTGCAGTATATAAAGTAGATTTTTTATTTCTATAAAACTTCCTTTAGCTAATTTGTGACCAGCATGTTCCATTTGCTAAGCTGGAACAAGCCAACTAGGTTGTCTAATGAAAAAATTTTACCCAGGTTTCTGGTTAGAAAATCATCTTTTAAAAAGTGGCTTTTAGAAGTGAGCCACTCACTAGGTAATATTCACCATCATATCCATGGCACAATGCTTGGAAGAAAAATCTGTTATGTATATTTAAAACTCAGTTTTAATGCTATGAGAGTAAAATGTGTACGTACAAAGAAAAAGCCACTTACTCTGGTATTGCAAGTGAGAACTATTCTCCCACCCACATTTGACTTGCTTAATGCCATTACCTCTTGTCACTATGAGTTCCTGAATCAGAGAAACAAAAGGACAATTAGTTTCAAGTCACCAAGGCCATCTCTTTGTTCTTAAGGAGCAGCCTGAGTGGTAGATCTGCAAGGTCTTGCTCAGAGTTCGCCAAGATGTCAGTGGAGGTCTGTGAGTAGGGGCAAGCTGAGAGTATTTCAGGAAGAATTCTCCTGTGCAAATATGAGGACCCAGCCTGCCTCTCAGAGTGAACAATTTTAACATTTAAACTTCTCCAGAAAAGGAAGACCTGCCTAACATATACACACACAAGTTTCAAAGAATATCTCCCAGGAATGTTTTGTTGGTGATCCATGACTTACCGAAGGTCCAGTAACTTTGGTGAGAGATTTCTAAGGCAGGGGTGAGTGGGGAAGTACAGAGAAAATGCTTCCCCAGCACTGGAAAGTCTGCTCCCTTGATAAAATCTGATGTCGGCGGCTGTTTGACAACAAACGGAAACATACCATGAAAACACCACTGTTCCTTTCAGGTTGCATTAATAGAAAAATCTGGTAAACAAGAAAGATTAATACAAGAATGTTCGACCAAGTAGGTCCAATGTCTCTAAGGAAATGTTAATCCCCACTCACTACATTAAAAAGAAATGAGTCATCATTGTGTCACTGATTATTTTAAGAGATTTTATAAAGGTTAAAGGGTGTTAGAGTCAAACAAGTCTTTTTTATTTCTTTTCTTGCTCCTTCAAATATTTGAAAAGAAAATTGCAGATATATTCTTAATGAAAAAAACATTAAAAATATTTAATGATTCTTATGGACTCTTTGCCAATATCATCTCTTTTCCCCCTCAATGTAAACTGTATTATGGTGTCTCAGTTCCATGCATACTGCATGCTTGCTGTGTATCTCGGTCCATGGGTGAAATACAGTGTTGCCTTTGCATATTTTAAACTTTAAAAAAGGGTAACAACTGATAATAATTTGTGTCTCCTTGAAAAAAATTGTATGACTATACAAGCATATATATATATTTGCATATACTCATACTATGTGTACATTTCTACACCTTGTGTTTTACACTTACTATATCGCAGTGATCTTTTGTATTCACATATATATCTATCTTATTCAGTTTAACAGCTGTAGGAATTCCATGTTAGATGTGTCTTTAATTTAATTTCTTATTGGTGGGTATTTAAATTGTTTACTTTCCCCTGTTACAAACATTCCTCTATTAGGAATATTGCTAAAGATTTTTCTGCGCACTCATAAAAGTATATCTATGAAGTAAATTTCAAAGGGTGTCTTCATTTTAAATCTCAATAGGCATGACTGAATTACTCTTCAAAGAGTATTGGTGTTTCTCCATATTCTGGGTATTATCAAATGATTGAACATTAGTCAAGCATAGGTGAAAACGGCATTTTATTGTCTGAATTTGCATTTCTTTATGTGTGAGACAAAACCCCTTTTCACTTGGTCTTAGTTCTTTATCTTTTTCCCCTTGAACTGCTTATTCATAGGCTTTTCTCATTTTTAAAAATTAGATTTCTTTTACAAATTGCTATATAAGTGCTTTTGTATATTAGGAAAATCAACCACATTCTGTGTATTGCAGCCTTTTTTAACCAGTTTATGGTATTTTTAATCTACTAGATCCTGCAAAATTTGATTCTCTCTTACTTCTCTTCCTTACGTGGACTGGGTCCTTGCCACTCAGAGATTTCCTATTGAACAATTACAGAACCAGTTCAGCGTACTGCCAAAAACACCTGCTTCACCAAACTGTGGAATTCCAGACCTTGGAATGGTTCTAACGGGCACTAAAATTTACCTGACAGGAACGTTGAGTGGTGGACAAGGGGACTGGATTTGAAGATATTAGAGTTCCCTCTACTTTTCAATCACCTCCAAAGTGCTATGAGGGGTCTGGTTGGAGTTATTTTCTAGTCTTTCAGAATGAATATTTTTGAATCCCCTTCATGGTCTGTCATCATTTCCATTTATTGTAGGAGAGTTTTCCGTCCTGGCTGCAATTTAAGCCTGCGTGGTCTTCTGCACAGAAAAGAGGTTGCAGACGTGTGACTACGAGGCTGTGGCCATTCCTCCCCACACCCCCCAACACATACACACAAACACACACACACACACACACCTCCTCTGCCCTTGAAGGTCCCAGCACCTCCCTGGCCCAGGTGGGGAATGAGGAGTGGGTTTGTGTGGCATGTGAGGCCACAAGGGTTGTGGTGGGACCACCTGTTGATCAGCCAGAATGCAACGTATCCCACACTCAGTGTGTTTGCTGGCTTGTCCTTAAAGATGGACACAATTCCCTTTTTTGTTTAAACCATAGACACAGAATAAACAACAAATGTTGGTTGTCATAATAAGCCATGCTTGCTTCAAAAAACAATAAACTCTTGAGTAAAACCAGCATTAATGGGCGCCAAACAACTGTCACATCTCAGGCGCCAACTGAGCTTTCTATTTGTTAGCCTATGACCTTTCAGTGTGAGCCCACTCCCGCGTACCACTGGAGCAGGCCCAGCTACTTTCCCATAGTGCACAGGGGTAGCTTCTGACAGCTGTGTCTGCCCAACTGTTTGATGTCACCTCTCTATTTAGCCCATGGACTAGATCTGAGAAAAGAAAACAACAGCAAGTCCTAAACTGTAAGCATGACATGACACTGAAAATGGCTTCTTTGCTTAGCTACGGGGAATGCTGCACAAAGCTTGGCCTCGTGAGTCTGGATTGGCCTAGCATGCAGATTCCTCAGATGTGGCCTTCCTGGATTGACTGCAGAGCGTGAGCCTGGGCTGCTGATGGGAAGAGGCTACTGAAGAGAGAGCAAGGGATCCGATACAGTGATGAATCATCACACATTTCTTCACAGATGGAGAGGAGGATCCTCCAGCACGGTGGTGTGGGGCTGTGATAAAGGGCCTGGAGTGTACAGAGGACAGCCTCCAAATTCTGGCTCTGCCTTGTCCAAGCTATTCTGTCTGCAGCCTTAGTTTATCTCAGCTTGCCTAGCTGGGTAATTGGTGCACCGGACTTCCTTAGATGACCCATCAGGCCTTTTGTGGCCTCTAATTCTAAGAGCTTTGGTAACCTTTGCAGAGTTAAACAGACACCAGAAACAATACAGGAGTCCTTGACTTCACCCACAAGTAGGGCTGTGAACATTTTTTGATGTCCTCTGTGAAGTTTACATAAATTTTGCCACTCCATAAATTTCCATACTTCTTGGACTATTTGTACTCTGAAGACAGGTAGGGAGACGATACAATTTTGTGCTTTCATTCATTGGAACAGAGGGAGTTTGCCAAGCTGGAATAATTGCTCAACCTTTTAAATTCTGAATCCAACCCTTGTCTGTCACTGTCATAGATAACAAACACAAATATTCATAGTAAGTGAGGAACTCACTGTGTCAGGAACTTGGTTAAACACAAAATCAGCTCCATGCCTGACAGCCTCACACTGTCATTGGAGAGGTGTAGTTTAAATGAGGTAAAAAAAAAAAAACCCATAGGGAGTAGCCTTTGTGGATTTCGGTGGAAGATGCGAGCAGGAGCTACGTGGATGGGGAGAGCCCTGACAGGAGTCTTGAGGAGGCTTCTGTGCAGTGAAGAGGAGCTGGGAGGTGCTCCAAGCCAGGAGGACATGATGAGCAAGGCCACAAAGTGCCATGTGTGGCAGACAGTGAGCAAGTGGGCCTCCGAAAGACAGGGCCAATGAAAGTGAGTGCACAGTAGATTCAACTGGAAGTGGGGTTTGAGGTTTTGGCTGACACTGCTTCTTACCTACCCCAGTAATTTTTCTCTTCTTTCTTGGTAGTCTGACACTGATTTTTAGCTAAGCTTCTTGCTGCTGAGAATTAAAGATGACAGTTAAGCCCCAGCTGGTGTGACTCAGTGGATTGAGCGCCAGACTAGGAAACAAAGGGTCGCCTGTTCGACTTCCAGTCTGGGCACACGCCTGGGTTGTGGGCCAGATCCCCAGTAAGGGGCACTCGAGTGGCAACCACACATTAATGTTTCTCTCCCTTTCTTTCTCCCTCCCTTCCCCTCTCTCTAAAAATAAATAAATAAAATATTTTAAAAATCAATATTATAGTTAATTGTGACCACATGGTTGAGTTCTGGCCAATAAAATATAAGCAGAAATGTTCTGGGTGGCTCTGGGAATGTGTATGTTTATAGTTCCCCTTTTTCCTGCTACGTGGAATGCAGATATAGTGGCGGGGGCTCCAGCAGTCATTTTGGACCAGGGAGTGACTTGAGAGTGGATATCATGTGTTAAAGTTTATCGAGAAGAAAAGGAGGAAACTGGGTCATTAGTAATGGTTGGAAGCAGCATACTAGCTTAAGGCTGCTTATCTTTAGATTGGTTTTTACATGAGAGAGAATTTTAAGGCATAGTTCTTTAGTATTTTTCTGTTACACGTATATATTGTCTACAACAGAGACAAACGTGGTGTGTGTAAGATTTTAGAATGAATTGTTTGGATTTAATTCTTTAGAAAGCCTACAGATTTTTACTCAATCTTTCAATTATATTTCAGCATGTACTGTACATCAGACACTGTATAAATGTTGGAGGGATGTTAAGCTGATTTTCTAAAGAGCATAACACAGAGACACTTTTTGTGGTTCATCTAAATTAGAGATTCCTCTATAGTAAGATATTTATTTTTTACTTTGGCTTATCATATGCCAACTAGAAAAAGAACTTTCATTGTACTTTCATTGCCCAAGAGCATACAGAATATAACAAATTCATGATGTTTGGCTGAGGTAGGGAGGCTAGAATATTTTAAGGGGAAATTAATATTTTAAATGTTGGCTTAAAAATAAACACAGAAAATATAACAACTCCCCTCACATTCCTGTAACACACACATATACACACACTCTAGCTGCTGAATTAAAAGTAAGGCAGCCCAAGGCTGATTTTCTGACCAGCTTTTACATGCTGCTGGTCCACAGGTCATGCTTTCTGTAGCAAACTTCTAGGAAATTTAGCAGTCCCAGAAGTGCGATAATTCAGCTTCTTATGAGCCCTGAGCTAGTGAGGATGAGACACAGGATGCAATAAGGAAATGGATGACCATGGAATGTGCACTGTTCCAATGCCAAGAATGTGGAGCATCCAAGATGGCAAACCCATGATAATTTAAGTATTTTTTGTAGCAGTAATTTCTAATAAAGATTGTGGTGAAGATGATATCAATAATGTGAAGAATAATAATTGTAGCTAATCTTTTTTGAGTATTTACCATATATCAGATGTTGCAAACGGTATATTACATGTATTACTTAATTCAATGCTAACAGAAACTCTGTATTAAGTATTATTATAATCTCCATAGTTCACCTGAGGAAACTGAGACTCAGGAAAACCAGGTAAATTTCCCAAGGTCACACGGCAGGTTCACAAGAACAATAGCAAATATTTCCCTATGCCTTTCAGAAGAAGGTTAACGTGTCCTTTCTATTGCCCCAGACAGGTGCAATAGAGACTCATCTGTCAGTGACAAGGACACCCAAAGAGAGACCTGGAGTCTGGTGCGGGCAGGTCCAGGTGGGAGCCCTCTGGTGCAGGTTGGAAGAGGGCTCTGGCACCAATGCTGCAGCTGATCAGCAAAGGCCCTTACCTTCTCTGACAGCCAGTGTCTTCCGTGTCAAATGTGGGTATGAACCCCTGCTTTGCAGGCTTTAGCACGGGACGCTTACTCAGTACATCTTCACTTACTTCCTCATTGGCTCAAACTTTGACTATTGAAGCAGGAAACCACTTACTGAATATCATTCACTTGAGATTTCCCTTGCAGTTCATTAGAAGCAAAAGAAGGAGGGAGACATAGGAGAGAGAGAAAGAGGTGATGGGAGTGAGAGGGAGGAAGAAAGAAAATATGAAAGGCAACAGGGTTAGGGGTTGGGTGAATATTGTCCTGTTAGAGTCATGACCCTGAACTTCTAACCTCAGGTTTTACTGCTGACCGTGTGACCTGGGAAAGCCACTCTACCTCTCTGCTGGGCTTCTTTTTCCTCATTTCTAAAATGAAATCCATAAACTAAGAGGTAATTTCTAGAGTCTTATACTACACAAAAATTCTGATCCTTGTCTCAGTCATTCAAGTTCTTTACATACTTTTCATGTGCCAGGAACAAGCCCTTGTGTCTCAAGGTGCCTGTGTCCTGGGGAGGGAGACAGATAATAAATAGATAATCCATGGTGAAGGTCAGATAGTAAGTAGCACCACTAAGGGAAATAAACAGGGCAATGCGGTGGAGACAGACAGGGCTGATGGGCTCTGGCTTACATGTGGTAGGAGGCAGTGCTGTTTGAGCAGACAGCACAGTGGCAGATGGTGAGGAGCCCAGTGAGTGCTTAGAAGTGTTCTGGCCAGGAGCTGCAGCAGGTCTGAAGCCAAGAGCTCCCATCAAGAAGACCGGAGGACTGGAATACACTCACGAGGAATGAGGAGCCTGGACAGGAAAAAAGGGGGCTGATGGAAGAGACGGGGTTTCATTCCAAGTGTGAGGGCTTTCATTTTGTTTCAGTTCCCAGAGCTGTAGTTCAGTGTGTAATAGGTAAAAAACTGCTTCTCTGAGCCACGCCCCTTCTGGGTGGTGGTGGAGGTTGGGGAGGGGAGGAGGAGGAGCAAGTGGGCATGAGAGAGCTCTTCGGAGAACTCATGAAGTTGATAACTGAAGGAAGGTAGCTGGAAATGAAACACATTCCAGCTCATCTTCTATTTTCAAACTCTGCATTCACTGTTTAGAGTGAGGAGAGAAGCTTATTTCCTCCCATCTTTCCTTTTTTTCTCCTGGAGTGAGAACACAGAGGTAACTGATGTACATGTCTATGTTTTGTCTCTTAGCTAAAGTATCTGCTAAGCTGAATAATTGTGTGTTGTGCTGAAATTTTTCCTGTATTATCTTCCAAAGTTGTTATTTCAATAAAAGCTTTTGAAAGCAAAGAAGAAGAAAAATACTACCATCCTAGCCTTGGGCTTGTCCTAAAAGAAATAATAAAATAAAATAAATGGATAAACAAATAAAAAAGAGCCAACCTGGGGTTGGATTAATGACTCTAAAGAAAAGGGCAAATACCAATACTAGATATGACTCAGCTACTTCCCATACTCAGATCAGCTGTTGGTTCACCCTTTTTCCCTCTAAACTTGGACCAAGTTGAAGGACCTGGACTGGCTGACTTGTGGCTTGCATTTTGTTTCACTCCCAGCTCACCTTTCCCAGACTCTACCAGGGAGGGACATCTCCAGAGGGCACGTAACAGGAGGAAAGAGAGAGACAGTGGGCTGAGGGATGCCCACGTTGACTTAGCCCCATAGCATGCAAGAGACTTGAATGGGTGATTGTTCTCCACATGTAATGGTGGCCCCCTGGCCATCCCTGAAAAGTCTGCCAAGGACATTGGCCCAATTGTCAGAACTAATACCTTTTCCAAGATTATCAATGCAACACCTAGAAACCACTTCCCTAATCAAAACTTTCCAAAAGTATAACAAGCACCAACAGAATATGACTCTGACATGTATTCCTGAATGGTCCCTGGCTAATCTCCATCTCTTCTTCCAGTCTCCCTGGCCTGGCTTTTACTTGAATAGGTCAAGCATGTCCCTTCCCCAGGGTCTTTGCTTGTGTTGTTTCCTTTGCCTGGAATGGTCTCCCTCAGACACTCACACAGGCTCACTCCCTCTTTTCGTTGAGGCCTGTGCTCTCCCAACCCATTTGCCTCTTCAGTTAGAATATTACTCTTTCCCATGTATATTGTCTGTCTTCCTCACTAGGATGTTAACTCAAGAGGGCAGAGACTTTGTTTTAGTCATCACCATATCCACATCACAGTTCCTAGCACATAGTTGGTGCTGGATAAATATTTGCTGGATGCATGCTTTGATTTGTGGGATAGAGTTACACTTGCTGGTCCACCCAATGCCTCCAGCACAAGCTTGGCTCATGTATCTATGAATATCATTTGCATTGATTATATCCCCTGGTTGTGTGTGTGTTCACATGTCTGTGTACATGCATGCATTTGTGTGTTAAGAATAGATCTAATAAAAATGCTACTTTAGCTTGAGTTTTGAAAATAGTGATATAGGTATGGTCTGGCTTGCATTCATAAGCAATGATATCATTTAGCATCTGCTAATCCAAAATTCACTAATCACAAATATTTTTAATCTTTTTGTCATTCAAGAACTATTTACTGAGTACCTGCTATAATGCACTAAATTCTGCCTTCCTTTTCAAGAGCATAATTCAAGGTGCAAAGGAATGGAAGGGCAGGTAAAGTACTTCCCAGATAGGGTCAAGTTAAAGGAGTTCATCATTACCAAGCCCTTATTGTATGAAATGTTACAGGGACTTATCTAAGAAAAAGAAGATAAAAAACATGTACAGTAAAATGACAGCAAACTCACAGATGTTAACAACCACACCTAAAACAAAAACAAAAACAAAAACAAAAACAAACTAAGCAAACAACCAGAACAAGAACAGAACCACAGAAATGGAGATCACATGGAGGGTTAGCAACAGGGACGTGGGAGGAGGAGAGGGGGGAAAAAGTAGAGAGAATAAGTAGCATAGATGACAGGTAGAAAATAGACAGGGGGAGGTTAAGAATAGTATGGGAAATATAGAAGCCAAGAACTTATAATTATGACACATGGACATGAACTAAAGGTGGGGAATGTGGGTGGGAGAGGGTGTGCAGGGTGGAGGGGAATGAAGGGGGGAAAATGGCACAACTGTAATAGCATAATCAATAAAATATATTAAAAAATAAAATAATACCCCAAACCTTAATTTATTGTGTACTCTAAGAAGTGGGAGCCAAGTTTTCAGTCCCCTGATGAACGACAGCTTATTTTAATCCAGTTGGTTCATCTCAGTCAGTGATTGCGCAACCTCATTAGACATAACAACTCTTGAGGCTCTTAGCGAAAATGAGGCTGGGCCAAGAGACCCAGACTCCCCACAACTAGCACTGCCCCCTTGGGAAAAAGCCATTTTGGGTTGAAATGTGAGTACTTCTTTCCTTTCTACCTGCTGAGCCAGCATATGCTGCCTTTGCTCTGGCTCAGCCTTGCTCACAGTCCCATGCCCCTGACTCAGAGCGGTGCCTGCTTGCTGTCCCTTGTACTCTCTTGGCTGCATCCTGCCTGCTCCTCCCCAGACAGGGGATGGACACCTCCCTCTCCAGTCTGTAGGAGGCTGCTCTTTGTGGCAGTGAGCTCTGCAGTCAACACTGTGCTGATCCCAGGATTTAATCCTGTTTGCTTTTGTCTGGTGACCCAAAGAGGGCTCAAGAGTTCAAGACAATTTTCTGTGTTCTCAATTTTCTACAAGTGTTCTCCCGAGACATTGTGAAAGTGCCTATAGTCTTCATATTTTGATGGAGAGGGATTGATTGCTCTGCTTGCCCATGTTGCTACAGCCCCAAAGCAGTGAAAATAATAACACACATTTATGCACATTTAACATGGATTATGCAGTGCTCAACTGTTTACATGTGTTCTCTCATTCCATCTGCACAAAATCTTACGAGGTCTATACAAGTACCTTCCTCATTTTATAGATAAGGTGTCCAAGGCACTAAGCAGGTAGGCTGCTTGCCCAAGGTCACACTGTTAGTATTTTTGCAGAGCCTAGACTTATACTCAGGTTCTCTGACCCCAGGGACAAGACCCTTCACCACTCTGGGCACCTATAGAGGACAATGGTTGGGTGATGGCTGAGTAGGCAGATAGACAATAGAGCAATAGACTGGTCTCTGCACAGTGAGCTTGACTGGCCTGTCTGGGAGAAGTCAGGCCCTTTGGGTAATGCTACATGCACACAGTCACAGACATGCTGGCTCGTCAGTAGTGCACAGGTGTTGATGAGCCCTGGGTGCCTAGCAATGGACAATTGTAGGACGGGGCCTCGCCCCAGGGTGAGCTTTCCTCCCATAGTATATCACTGGTCATGTGGTTCAGACCCTCCTCTGACCTTTTTTCCCCTGGCATGTCACTAAGAGTAAGAACAAGTGGGCCAGAAAATAGTCTCATAGGAATCCCATGCGAGCCCATAACCATTCCCTTAGGCATTAAGCCCTAGAGATAACATCTTGGCTTTAGTTGTGTTTCAGCTCCAGGCCCAGAAAAGCAGCAGGGCCAGGCAGGGCAAGTCTATGGCTGACATCAGGACGAGCTGCACTGACTAATGACCCTACCTTGGTGCTGACCAATCAGTAGAGACCATGACCCTGAAAGGGCACACCTGGAAAGCTGATGAATATTCTACTGAAGTCCTTCCATGAGACCTCCAGATAAATACCTTCAAGACAGAGGACTCACTACATGTGCATGCTCCCTCTCTCTCTCTCTCTGTAGAGCACACCAGGGCCTTACTCCTCCCTTTCTTCTCTTAAGGCATGTATGTACCTTTACTTTCTTTCTCCTAAGCTCCAAAGGCCCTTCTTTTGCCTCTATAACTTGTTTCCTGAGCCCACACAGCCCAGCTGGCTGACTTCCTCCACAGCTCACTTTTTCTCCCTCTGTGACTTTATAAATAAACTTTTGGTTGCATTTAAGTCTTGACTCTGAATTCTTTGCCAGCCAAACTCAAGAACTGAGGCTGCAGAACTGAGTCTGACATCTATTGCCATTTCGCCATTAACAGGGCTAAGAGTTTGGGCTCTGGAGTGACACGACCTGGGTTTAAACCAGTCACTTTCAAGTCACTTTCAAGGTCACTTTCAAGTTTTAAGAAAAGTGTGTAACCTTTAGCAAGTTTTTTCCACATCTGCATACCTCAGTTTCCTCTTATATAAAAATGGGAGAATTATAGTATCTTATTTTTGGAGTGTTAAAAGTATTAAATGAAATGATGCATGTTAAACTTAGATTAAGGCCTGGCAAAAAAATCAATGCTCACCAGATGTTGGCTAGTTGCATTTAATAGTTACAAATAATTCTTACAATTATTTAACAACAATACTTTACTTCTGTCTTGTACCTCAAAGCTTTTAAAGCTTGTTATAAATATTTTCTCATTTGAACCTCAACCAGCTCTCTGCAATAGACAATTAATTATCTCTAATTTACAGAGGAAGAATTCATCTCAAAGAGTTCAGGAACATAAGAAAATTTAGAGCCCCAAATAGTAAATGCAGAAGGGGCTTGAAGCCACAAGACCTGACTGGGCCATGAGTGGTAAGCCTTATCTTGAGGAAAACTGGAAAAATGCAGAAAAATATAGTGTTGGCCCCTCACCCCTTTTTCTCTGTTCTCTGCTGCAGCCTAAATTGCTTTAGGCTACTGATCTCCTCCAAGATTTGATATTGCCTTGAAGGGTTGCTTTTGACATGCCTATGTCTTATTTAAAAAGAGTCACGGAAGGGGTATTTTAGGCCCTAAGGAATGCACCTGTAATAGCGATAGTTCAGGCCCCTCTTTGGAGGAGGGGTGAATGGAGAGGTGCACTGTAGATACCTTGGTGTGTCTGTAGTCAAGGACACTTTAAATAGGCAGGAACCAAATCACAAATGGCTTGCATGCAGATCTTAAGGGTCTTGGATTTACATTTAGATGACAGGAAGCACTAGAGGGACATAAGACATTTGCACCCTAAACATATAAATCTCGTGGGTGAAGGAGAACAGATAGGAGACCTGGACTCAGGGATACCAGGTGGGAGGTTGCATTGATAATTCAGGTGATAGATATGGGTTAATCTGAATTAAATGGAGAACGAGAAAAGAGGTCAATATGAGAGATTTTGGAGGTAACAATGAGAGCTTAAATTGATTAACTAAGTGTGAAAAATGTTGGGGAACTGTAGTTGGAGATGTTTACAGTCAGGTCCAGGTGACAGGAAATACTACCTAGAACAGTAGCCACCAAACTTTAGTGTGCATCACAATCACTTGGAGGGATTGTTAAAATACAGAGGCAGGAGCCCCACCCAAGAGTATCCGATTCAACAAGCAAGGTTGGAGCCCAAGAATTTGCATTTCCAGCAAGTTCCGCAGATGCTGCTGGTCCTGGAACTACACTTTGAGAACCACTGTCCTAGAGAATAGTGTATTTACTTACATATTGATGTAGCTTCTAGGAGGAATTTTAACATAGACTAGCTGAGAAGATGGAAGAGAATGTTTTAGATTACTTAAGGCAGCATAGGGAAGACAGTGAAAAGAGAACCTGACTAGTCTTTTAGAATGGCCTCTTGAGAGCCTGAGCACGGTGGGGATGAGACTTTTTGCTTTCATTGGCCCCTTTCCAGGATTACCTGTTTTTGAAAACTTCCCTTCCTCATGTTGTAAAATGGCCATTGAACAGAACACGTCTGAATGTGGGTTGTCCCAGATACAGACACTGCAGAAGGACTTAAGTGGAAGCACTTTATTTAAGAAGTGCAGGTAGGGACTTCCCGGTCAAATTGGTGGTGTAGGCAGACATGGCTCACCTCTTCACACAACTGCATCAAAATTACAGCTAAAATTTAGAAAAACCATCATTCAGAACTATCAGAAATTGACCTGAATGGAAGTCAGACAACTATGGAATTAAAGAAACCACATCTATCCAGACTGATACCAAGGCCACAGATGCAGAATGGGCTGGTCCCTCACTCATGTGTGGTGGGTAAAAATTTGGGAGGGATATCTTGGGAGTGAGGAATCCCAGTTCCACACCTGGCCCCCTGCCCAGGGTTCTACTGCCAGGAAGATAAGTCCCTACAACTTCTGGCTGCAAAAACCAGTAGTGATTGAGTCAGTGGAAGAAATTGCTGGAGCCCCAAGAAGTTCCTCTTAAAGAACCCACACATGGACTCACCTACTCAGACTTACTCCCTCTGAGCTCAAGCACCAAGGTAGTAGCTTGAAAAGCACCACTGGCATACAGGGAGGAACTGAAGTGTCTGACATCAAGGTGTGCAGAAGCCATTGTCCCTTTTCTGAAACCACCCCCCACAGAGCCCGCAAGTTGGTGCCATATCTGGGACTCCATCAACCTAGCTAACAACCTCAGGAACTTGGAGTTCCCGAGACTCTGCCTCACCCAACTTACAGGCCCACCCAAGCTGCTTTTCCATATGAACACTGGTCTTGGTTCATGCGTCATAATTCCTAAACCCTCTCAAACAACCAACAGCTGGCCTCACTGAGCCCCAGGCCCAGCACTAGCAGCAGCCATCCTAGATTCACAGCTTGGCTTCCCCTATGATTCTCCAAGCCCAACACAACTAGCAGCCATCTCAGATTGCTTTAAAACTCAGTCAGGGTGGCTCTGGGAAAACACAAGTGGAGGTTGATCTTGGCCTGCACCACCTGGGAAATCCCTGGGCCAGCACACCCAGTGGACAGCTACAGACTACATGGGAGTACCACCACCCTGCCCCTGCACAGCTGATCCTCCACAGAGGGTGGAGGTTGGTGGTCAGAAGTAACAGCCAGTTCTTGAAGCTAACTGGCCTGGCCAATTGATCTGCCAACAGTATCCAAGGCTCAACTGCAAGAGGAGGGTATACTCAGCCCACATGAAGGGTGCACCTCAAGTACTCAGCTTGGGTGATAGTGGAGGTTGTGCCACTGGACCCTACAGGACACCCACTACATTAGGTCACACTACCAAGACATGGAGTCAAAGCAGCTCAACCTAATACATAGAAACAAACACAGAGAGACTGCCAAAACAAGGAGACAAAGAAACATGGCCCAAATGAAATAACAGATCAAATCTCCAGAAAAAAAGCTAAATGAAATGGAGATAAGCAATCTATCAGATGCAGAGTTCAAAACACTGGTTATAAGGATGCTCAAGGAACTTAGTGAGGACCTTAACAGCATAAAAAAGATACAGTCAAAAATGAGGATACACTATTGAATTAAGGAACAATTTACAGGGAAACAACATTACAATGGATGTAGCCAAGAATCAAATCAATGATTTGGAACATAAGGAAGCAAAAAACAACCAATCAGAACAACAAGAAGAGAAGAGCATTTAAAAAAATAAGGATAGTGTAAGTAGCCTGTGGTACAACTTCAAGTGCTCAGAGCTTCCCAGACGAGAAAAAATTAAAGGAGTTCATCATCAGCAAACTATTATTATATAAGATGTTAAAGGGAAGTGTTTAAGAAAAAGAAGACCAAAACTATGAACAATAAAATGGCAAAAAATACATATCTACCAACAACTGAATCTAAAAACAAACTAAGCAAACAGAAACGAGACAGAATCATGGATACAGAGAGTTTTGATGGTTGCCAGATGGAAGGATGGTGTGGGGGAATGGGTGAAGAAGTGAAAGAAGATTAAGGAGTAAAATAAGTAGTTACAGAATAGCCACGGGAATGTAAAGTACAGTATAACAAATGGAGTAACCAAAGAACTTATACTCATGACCATGGACATGAACAATGGTGGGGGGATTGCTAGAGGGAGTGGGGGGTGCTGGATGGAGAGGGGCAAAGGGGGAAAATCAGGACAATTGTAATAGCATAGTCAACAAAATATAATTTAAAAAAAGTGCTGACAACTCCAGTAGAGCGAGCCATGTTATACAGGGAAGGGAAAGCAGAGCTATTAAACCACAGTGCAAACTACATGTCTCAAAATTATCCCAGCCAAGGTGGGAGGGAGCTGGGATATACATACAAAAACTCCTGACAGTCATTGAGTGTGGTATCTGCTGACAAGCGGGTGTGTGATAATTTTTTGGCAAGTCTCTTCTATAGTACTCCTTAGTCCTGAGTGAAAGAGCTTCAGGCACAGAGATACAGATGGGGCTCTAGAAGTGGTGGAACGCTCAAAGGGCCAAGGAGAGACTAGAGTGATAAAGCACCACTTCAGGCAACCTCTGGTTAAATGCCAGTAAGGGTCTCTGATGAGGCTCCTGGTCTGGACCTTTAGGCGGCAAGGCAACACAACAACCAGCCTTGTGATTCTGGGTTCACTTCTATTCTGTGCATCTGGAGAAAGGGAAAGTTGTTAAGGTGAATTGAGGTGGGATAAGAGGAAGAATTCCTTCAGTTTTGTAAGGATGCCAGGTACTTAGCCTCTGGGAGTAGTGCATTTTAGAGTTAATATTCTCTACCCACTCCCAATATATAGGACTATTCTTTGTCTATTCCTTATCAGTAGAACTATTTTTTACTTATTCCAAGAAGCAGAAGTAAGACTAAGCTTCTGAGGTGGTTAGGAATTTGTTTCAGATTGTCAATTGAGATTAACGCATTAATAGTTTATCTTATAGTTTCTTGCTACTATCTTTTCTCGAAAATACCACAACTTGGGTATTTCTTTAAATATTCTTCTCTGGAATTTATATTTTCCTGGGCATTTAAATTAGATTTGCATTTTATCTTCCATCCCTTCCAGCCTCTGCAGCCTCAGATTCATTTTTAGATCAGTTGGAATGATATTCTATCACCATTCGGAGGTAATCAAAATGGCAGAAACACCGAATGTTTCAGCTGCTTGTTAAGCTCTCGTGGTGGTTGAATAAGGCACACATGTAACCAATCCAGAAATGTACCAATCACATTGGAAAGTATTTTGTTGCTTTTCATAAAAGGCAAGAGGAAACAAATAGAACGTTTCTAGGTAAAATATCAGCATTAATCTGTGGCTCCTGGCATAGCTCTAAGGAACATTGGAATGTCTCTTGGTTGTTTTCCTGTCCAGAGAAATTGCTCAGAAAGTATTGGCTAGCTTTAAACTTATTTTTTTAAATAAAAATCAGGACTATAATTAGTATTTGTTAAATAAAATATACCATTGATTTATAGTGTAATGTAATAGTTTAAAATAGTGTATAATATTTTTTCTTGGCAGTTGCATTGGTCTTGTTTGAAAGTTACTTTGTGTAAATCATCAGTTATAAATTCATCCCGAGACCCAAGATATGGAACATCTATTTATGGATGATTAGCTGTGGTGTCTGTCACTTAGCAGCCCAAGGGGCAATGGAGAGGTCAAGTTTGAAAGTGAACCCTACACATGGGAAGAAAAATAATGACAGAGCTGAAAGGGTCATACAGCTCACTCATTTTACAGATGCGGAAAATGAGTCACAAAGAAGCAGAGGGGTTTCCAAGAGTAACACATTTAGTTGAAAAATAAATGGCATGTAGGTCAGAGATGGGGAGGATTGTGAATCGACTCTCCTCCCAGCTTTGGGTGCCAGTTTTTCTCTGTGTCAGTCCGAACAATTTGGGTTTAGACCAAGGGAGCTCTACTGTTGCTACTCTGGATAAGGGTTAATGTAGAGTTTCACAAAGTATATTCAATGGGACAAAATTAACTGATGTTACATAAAGATAGTGTTCTGTGGTTGTAAAATTTTCAGACGTGCGAGGTGAAACAAAAGAAGAAGCCAGTAGGTTTCTTTAGTTCGAGGCTATTTCTTGGAGCCATTACAATTGAATGGGTGCCAGCACATCTCACAGAGGGGTTATAATGTCAGCATTTCCCACACTCGTTGACAACAAAACCCTCTTCTCATGGACACACTGTGAGGCTAGTGATTCTCAGGACTCTTACTGAGAAAGGCCAGTCCCAATTCCTTTGTTTATTTATGAGGAAAGGAAGCCACTGAGAGGTTTTGTGGGACAAGACTTTCATTTTGGGAAAAAATATTCTTAAGTTTAACCAAATGCCAGATCATGCCCACACTAGGAGTTTATCTACTGAAATGATAATTCCAGGGGAGCACTAAATAAGGCTTTGGTTTGGATCTGAGTTTGTCTCTTAGGATATAGTGCCACCTTGGCCTTCCCTAAAATGTATTTAGGTCACTGGAGGTAATAGAATTGACCCAGTTTTTCAGGGACTTTCATAACACTTATGTTCAGTAGATCAGCTAGACTGTCCATCTATAATGACCTGGATTTTGGGACTAGATTTGATCTCTATAGATCTCACTGGGACTAAACTACACTTGCTAATCAATGGGACATTTTCATCCACTGTTTACCTGACCACATTTGCTCTATTGTCAGACATTCCAACTTCCAGTGCTATATGACTGATTATAAAAATTTGTTGCTGACAAACTCTCTCCTCTTCACTTTCCTACTTGGAAAACAACCTATTCTGGTCCCAGTGACAAGGACAGAAAGATGAGATAGAAACCAGCTCAAAGTCTGTCAAGTTAGGCATTGTCAAACTGCTTCAGACCTCATGTGAGCATTAGGAACTATTTAATCAATTTTTTTAAAAAACCATTTCAGGAGACTTCCGGCCAAGATGGAGGCATAGGTAGATGCACTGTGCCTCCTCACACAACCAAGATAGGGACAACAACAATATAAAAACAAAATAACAACCAGAACTGACAGAAAATTGAAGTGTATGGAAGTCGGACACCCAAGGATTTAAAAATAGACACTTTCATCCAGAACGGTAGGAGGGGCAGAGTTGGGCAGCCAGGCGAGGGACACAGAGCAGAGAGCTGAGCACCGGGGGTGGCGTGCAGGTCTGCAGCGTGCAGACCCTGGGCACACAAGCAGCGGTGGCTGGTGGGCCCTGGCCAGGGGGTGGCGACCAGCAGACCCAGCAAGGTGGCCATTGTGAAGCAAGGCACTGCACGCAACTCAGGGGCCCAGCACCGGTAAATAGAGCTTTGGGTCACTGACTGAGAAGGAAGGTCCCTTGGGGTGCACAGGCCCACCCACACCGGAATTGGTGCCAGAGGGGCCTGGTTGGCTTGAGGAAAGTGGCGGAAGGGTCTGGGGTCCTACAGAGAGCAGAGCAAGCGCCATTATTCCTTCTCGGACCCCGCCCCCACATAC
>CM052541.1:62848552-62871077 GCA_028533065.1 Trachops cirrhosus
GTTCATCATCACCAAGCCCTTATTGTATGAAATGTTAAAGGGACTTATCTAAGAAAAAGAAGATAAAAAACATGTACAGTAAAATGACAGCAAACGCACAATTATTAACAACCACACCTGAAACGAAAACAAGAAGAAACTAAGCAAACAACTAGAACAGGAATGGAACCACAGAAATGGAGAACATATGGAGGGTTAGTAACAGGGGAGTGGGGGGAGGAGAGTGGGGGAAAGATATGAAGAATAAGTAGCAATGAATGTAGATAGAAAATAGACAGGGGGAGGGCAAGAATAGTGGGGGAAATGTAGAGGCTAAAGAACTTATGACACACGGACTGAAGTAAAGGTGGGGAATGTGGGTGGGAGAGGCTGTTCAGGGTGGAGGGGAATGAAGGGGGGATAATAGGACAACTGTAATAGCATAATCAATAAAATATATTTAAAAAATGAAATAAAAAAACCCATTTCAGATGGGTGGGTGGGCTGGAATGGGAATAAAGGATAGAAACTGTACTGAATAATCTAAAATAAAAAAATTAAAACATTTCATAAATCATTGTCCATGGATGGTTTAGGTGGGTTAGTTTGGCATACACAGGACCTCAAAAAATGCTGTCTCCTCCACGTAGTCTTTTCTCACTAACTAGAAAGTGACGTGATAGCTTCTTCCCCTAAGACTAATTTATACAAAAACTAATGAACATGGAAATGCATATGCAAATTTAAAAAATTATTGTGTGAGCTAGAGGGACCTTTTATGTTGTAAACTTTTTGGTTGTCTCTATGTTCATGTTTACATTAAATGAGTACATGTAATGAATAATTTTTGAACAGTAGACCTTATTTTTAACAGCAGTATAAGGATATATATTCAAATTGTTATTTGGAAAGTCATTTTTCTGGGAAAAATACACATACACACCTATCATTTGTGTGTGAGGGTGAGAGTTGGAGGCACTGCCTGTGAAGTTGGTTCACAAGCCACATAAGAAAATAAGCCTTGCTATTTTATATTTATAATTCATTGGAAATGCCTTAGAAGTCAGCAATTTAAAGCTGGCCTTTTTTGAGACCCATTCATTTGTGAAGACTGGTTAGAGATGGGCAGTAAATTGTAAATTCTCATAATTTACTCCATGACAACTGAATACCTAAGGATAGTGGGTTGAAAGAACAGTTTGGGGGAAGCTGTGAGAGAGCAGAATAGAAGCCAAACATGGGAAAGCCTTGGCTGTTCTTATTTCCATGCAGACATCAAGAGACACACTGCCTCAAAGTCAGGACTCTCCAAACAATACAGCTTAGTGAAGAGCTCACTTAGAAGACAAGCCCATGCCCAAGTCCCATGAGAAAGCAGCAATGGAGAAAAAGGAGCTGGAAATAGGTCAGAGGATAATTTAACATTTTCAAATCTCCCTCTCCTATGTTTATGTATTTTTCATAGAGTCTGATTTTAGGGAGCATCAGAAGAGGAAGTAGGAGTATTCAGAAGGATAAGTGGGCACCATTGGTGAAAGTTATTGTGTTCAACATGGATTTTGGAAAGCAGATAACACCTGAGAGGTTTGATAATTTGAGAAACCTTTATTCATACTTATATACCCCACTGTGTTGTTGAATCTGTGTGATTCACAATTGAGTATGTTTAATTGTATACTGTATAATGTCTGTTTCTGATACACTTGTACTTCCACTTTGCTAATGTCTGACTGACTCAAAGCTCTACACTATGTAGAAGAGAATAGCAATGTGACAATGTCAGAACATACCATTTCCTACTGCTTGGCTGGACACAGGGTCCTCTGTAGCATAGCTTCTACCTTGTAGTCTTTCATTACTTCTCTTCATATTCCTCACTTGATATGAACCAGATTAATCTTCATTCCCCAAACATGCCACACACTCTTCCATCTTTAAGTGATTGCTTAAATAGTGTGATACTGACATAGAACATCAAATAGATTAATTGAACAAAGGAGACTGTATTTTTTTAGGGAAATTGATAAGCTGCTTCTAAAATTTATATAGAATATCCAAGACAGAAGAGCCAGAATTCTCATAAAGATATAGCATATGGTGGGAGGACTTGCTCTTCCAGCTGTCAAGGCAGATCATGAGGAATTGTAGAGAAGACGGGACAATCATAAAGAATTACAAGAGCACCAGCAGTGGTATGAGTACAGGAACAGCCAAATAAACAGGTGGATGGGACAGGGAGCCCAGGAAGGACTCACACACACCTGGGTAAGATTGGATACACAGGAGGAATTTTAACTAGTGGGAAAACAATGGAAGTTTTAATAAAAGATGCTGGCACAATTGGCTATCCATATGCAAAAATAAAAATTAGGTGTCTTGTTCATACCATATATGAAAAAATTCCATGTACATTAAAGACTTTAATGTGAATGGTGAAATGCCAATGCTTCCAAAAGAGGATATAGGAACATATCTTCATGATCTTGAGCTAGAATAATTTTTTTATTGAAAGAAATAGTCACAAAGAAGATGGATGAAGATGACCACATAAAAATTAAGAAGTACTGTTAATCAAATGTCTCTGTGAAAGTATTGAAAAGAGAAGCCATAGAAAAGGAGCAGATATTTGCAACAGAAATAACTACCAAAGGATTAGAATTCAGAATAAAGAAGTCACTTAGATCAAGGAGCAAAAGGCCAATAACTCAAGAGAAAAATGGACAAGAGAATTAAACTGACACTGTTTAAAAAAAACACAAAAACACCCAAATATCTGTAAACATATGAAAAGTAGTTCAACTTTACAAGCAGCCATGTAAATGCAAATTAAAACCACAAGATTACACTATTGCATATCCATCAGAGAGACAAAATTTAGAGAGGTTAGTCTTAACTGGTGGTCAGGTAAGAAGCATACATCACTGATGAAAGTATAAATTGGTACCAACACACGAAAACAGGTAGAACATTATTTAATGAAGTTGATGATAAGCATATTCCTATATGCTTATATGAAAATTACAGGACCTATAATTTTTACTTTTACTTACACACTCTGGTCATTTAGTTGCCTGTGAGTGCCAGAATACATGTTCAAGAATGTTTGTTTCATCTTTGTTCTTAATTGACAATTGCTGGAAATACTCAATTGCCCCTCAACAACAGAATGGGTAAATGGAAGTATATTCGTATGTAGATATTAGACAATAATAAAAATCAACAAACATTATATTAAGTGAAAAGTTAAGCAACAAAAGTTGCATACAGTATGAATCTGTTATATAAAATTAAAAATAGACAAAACTAAACTATATTGTTTAAGTATGCATAGATAGGTGGTAAAACTGAAAATAAAGACAAGGAAAGTTATTTCTGTTAAGGTCAGGAGAGAGATGACCTTTCTATACTGGAGTGTTATATAGATGCGCATTTTACCACCATTTACTGAATTGTACACAAATGTTTTATATTGTTTTATGTATATTATACTTCACAGTAAGTATAAAATAAAATAAGGTAAAAAACAAAAACCTAGATGAAAAGAAAACAAAACAAGAAAAAACACAAGAGATAAGAAACAGACATACATTTTATTCAATATATGTGAAAAATGGCATTTCAAATTCAATTCATTCAATTATAGTGTTGAAGTGGAAGGAAGGGATCATCAGATTTGACGGCAAGTAAATACTAAAACATCTCTATGGCCATGGACACCACAGAGTACTTGGAGAAAATATTCACTACACATACAAGAGGCAAGTGGCTAATATCCACGATATATGAAGAGTATCCTATATATCAGTGTAGGAGGGAGATATGGGCAGTCAATACACAGAAAAATAGAAAAAATAGTCAATAAGCATGAAAAAATAACCAATTTTATTAGTATTCAGTAAAGTGTAAAATGGAAAAAATTAATATGTAGGGAAATTTTATTTTTTTATTTAATAATTTTTATTGTAGTTTTTAAATTACTATTTAGTACTCTTATACCCCCTTCCTCCCAGCAATCACCACACTGTTGTCCATGTCCATGAGTCCTTTTTCCTTTTTGCTCAATCCCGCCACTCTCTCACCTCCTCCCCTTAGCTGTCAGCCTGCTCTCCATCTATGAGTCTGTCTCTATTTTTGCATGTCAGTTCAGTTTACTCATTAGATTCTACACATGAGTGAAATCACATGGTATTTGCCTTTCTCTGACTGGCTTATTTCACTTAGCATAATGTTCTTCAGGTCCATCCATACTGTTGCAAAGAGTAAAACTTTCTTCGTTTTTATAGCCAAGTTGTATTCCATTGTGTAAATGTCCCATAGTTGTTTTATCCTCTTATCTACTGATGGATACTTGGGCTCCTTCCATATTTTGGTGACTATAAATAACACTGCAGTGAACATAGGGATGCTTATGTCCTCTCAAATTAGTGTTTTGGGTTCCTTTGGATATATTCCCAGAAGTGGGATTGCTGGGTCAAAAGGCAGATCCATTTTTAAGTTTTTGAGGTATTTCCATATTGTTTTCCACAGTGGCTGCACCAGTCTGCATTCTCACCAACAGTGCAAAAGGGTCTCCCTTTCTCCACATCCTCTCCAGTACTTGTTTGTTGATTTATTGATGATAGCCATTCTGACAGGTGTGAGATGGTATCTCATTGTGGTTTTAATTTGCATTTCTATGATGATTAGTGACATTGAGTATCTTTTCATATGTCTATCGGCCATCTGATTACCTCTTTGGAGAAGGGTCTATTCAAGTCCTTTGCCCATTTTTTAATCTGGTTGTTTGTTTTTTTGGTGTTGAATTTTGTAAGTACTTTATAAATTTTGGATAGTAACTCCTTATCAGATGTATCAGTGAATATGTTCTCCCATTCTGTGGGTTGTCTTTTTATTTTGTCAAAGTTTCCCTCTGTTATGCAAAAAACTTTTTAGTCCCATTTGTTTGTGTTTTCTTTTGTTTCCTTTGCCTGGGGAGATATATCTGATAAACTATTGCTATGGGCAATGTCTGTGATTTTGCTGCTTATGTTTCCTTCTACAGTTCGTATGCATATACTGTGTTCACGGATAGGAAGAATTAACGACATTAAAATGTCATACTACCCAAAGCAATCTATAGATTCAATGCAACTCCTATCAAGATTCTAAAATGTATTTCACAGAACTAGAATATTTCAAAAATTTATATAGAACCACAAAAGGCCCCACATAGCAACAGTAATCCTGAGAAAGAATGAAGTTGGAGGAATCATGCTACTTAATATCAAACTATACTATAATTCCATAGTAATCAAAACAGAATGGTACTGGCATAAAAACAGACACATAGATCAATGGAACAGAATAGAGAGCCCAGAAATAAACCCATACCTTTACAGTCAGTTAATATTTGACAGAGGAAGCAAGCACATACAATGAGCTAAAGATATTTTATTCAATAAATGGTTTTGGGAAAATTGGACGGATACATGCAGAAAAATGAAACTAGACCACCTTCTTACAACACACACAAGAATAAATTCAAATTGGGGAATTTTAAGTAATCACTATATACTTATCTGTATAATTATATATTAAACTTATTAAATGATAAAATAATTACAAAATATAAGAAGTAAAGAAATCAGCCCTGGCTGGTGTCGCTCAGTGGATTGAGCACTGGCCTGTGAACTACAGGGTCGCTAGTTTGATTCCTAGTCTGGGCACATGCTGGGTTGTGGGCCAGGTCCCCAGTAGGGGGAGCTCAAGGGGCAACCACACATTAACGTTTCTCTCCTTCTCTTTCTCCCTCTCTTTCCATCTGTCGAAAAATAAAATCGATAAAATCTTTTAAAAAATATTAAAGAAATCATTACATGTAAGGCTTCTTCTAGCTTTATTATTCTTAGTGTATGACATATACCCTCATAGTCTCAAGATGACTGCACTGCCCCAGTCATTACATCTGCATTCCAGCAATGGAGAGAGAAGAATGGCAAGAGGAAAACAGTACATGCCAGATGAATCTGACCCTGCCTATCACTCAAATCATACTTTTCCCAGAAGTCTTATTCCCTACAATTGTACTTAAATCTATTGACAAACTGTGTCACTCTTAGGGAATAGGGTGTATTTTTTAAATGAGCATATTTCCGTTCCAGACTAAATTACAGTTCTGTTAATAAGCATGAAGTGGAGCACACACATTGCTTAGTCAACTAGTAGTGCCTACTGTGTGAAGGAAGCACCTGGAAGAGTGTTTGGTACACTGTACACACTCAAATATCAGTTAAGTATAGGAACTGGAATTTTCATATTAAAATATGCATTATCCCCAGAATCACAGTGAAGAGGAATCAAGAGCCAAGTACCAGCTATAGAGGAAACTAGTCCAGATGGAACAAAAGGCTCCTTGGGAGATTTAAGATGAAATGGATACAACTGTAGAATGGTACTTAATGTCTGTGAAAAATGCCAGAGCAGATTCAGACAGAAAGTTTGGTAGTTAGTGATAATGTCTAGAATTGTGCTGCTCAACACTATGGCCACCAGCTACATGTGACTATTTAAGTTTAAATTAAATTTAAAAATATAAAAACTCTGTTTTGTGGTCACACTAATCACTTTTTGAATGCTCGATAGCCACATGTGGCTAGTGGCTGCCATGTTGCATGGTGCTGGTAGAGAGCATTTCCATCATTGCAGGAAGTTCTACTGGTTTCTGTGCATCTAGAAAAATGAAAGCAAGGAAGGAAAAAAGAGAGGGAGAAAGAAAAATATTGACTCCCAGAAAAACAAACCCTTGTACAGGAAACAAAAAGTAGTCATAATATATGGGCTTCAGCTGTGAATAGCATTTTTCTAATCATACTAATGTAAACATTGAATTCTGAATTACATAAATAGAAGTTTATTACCAGAATAGAAAACTGGGGGATGAGGTTTGTGTCTCATGAGAATGGGGGTTTATGGGACAGAGAGCTAAACCTTGTTTTCCAAAGTGGTAACTTAACAGATAATGCCTATGATTGAAAAAATCAGTAAAGAGCAATATAGACCTTTTGTTAACTGTGTGGAGATAAATAACAAAAGATTCAGCTAAAAGAGTTAAAATAATTGTCTCCAGGGAGGAACAAATAGAGGAACAATGGGAACGGGGCATGCTGATTTTAGTAATAAGACTCGCAAAATTATTTGATTCTTAAACGATGTGCAGATGTAATTTGATTGAAGTAATTAACAAAATGAAATCAACTGCAACAACAAAAACCCTGTTACAACACCATCTTCCCCATCGAATCTCTTCTGGTCTCCTGACATGACGCTTCTCTGCCTTGATCTTCAGGAAAGCACCATCTCAAGTGTTGCTATGGTGCTGAACTGTATACCCTGCTTTGCTTTGTAGTCAGTTATGCAGGCTTCTAGTCAAACTCCTATTGACTGTAAATTCTTAGACTAACTAATGTCTGCTTTTAGAAGCTTTGCAATATTTTGGCATTTCAGTGTAATACAAAGGAAAGAACAAAGACTTTAATAAAATGTAAAATATGGTAATAATTGACAAATAACAATAGCCAACATTTATTGAGTGCTGACTATGTACAAGGCATGTGATAAGGACTTACCAATAAACCAGGACATCAGTTTATTCTTTCACAGAATTTAGGCCAGAAAAAAATAGAGCTCTCTTTCATCCCTAGATGACATAATTCTAGATTAGCATTAGATTGTATATGTTTATTTGTCCTTGATATAATTTGGTACTATATGTTTTTTAAAGTGGGGCCTCTATTATTTTTTAATTTAACACCATCTTTTAAAATGCACAATGAATAGTAAGTCACAGTTCTTCTAGTATGCAGCTACCAAGAGGGTGATCTCATATCACACACATATCCTTTGGTCATGAGACCTGGGAGACTACACCAAATGAACAGGTATAATTAGTGAACATGACAAAATGATGTTCATTTTTATTTACAACTATATGAATCACAGAAGGGGGATAGGCACATATGTTTAAAATATGAGATTACTTCCTAACATTCAACTGAAAAAGAACTGTTACCATATATTTAGTCTTAAACCTATATCAAGATATGGGTGACCCACAGGGTTTTTGCTTTAGTACAGAGGAGCAGAGGGAGATTAAATCAGTGAAAATTGTATTCAAGTAGAAAATGTTCAGGTAATTTTTACACAGCCAGTGTCTTAGACTCTGACTTGCCTAATGGAGCATTATCCATCCTAGTAATTTACTGATTTCCATTTTATCTGTTTCTGCTGTTCAGAAATTGCACCCTTTTGTGTCTACATCCGCACTCTGCTTCCAGGAGCCATCTGAGCACATAGAAAACCAGTAACCTCATTATGAGAGAGGCTCTGTATTCCTAGCCGCTGGCCGTGCCTGGGGAGAGAGGAGATAATGAGCACGGTCTTGGCTTGCTCTCCTGGTCCAGCAGCAGAGAAATGACGGGGCCTCATCTCTTTAATTACACCCTGTGGATAGCTTATCTAGTGTCATCATCAAATATTTTCACCTATCATTTAATTTTTTAATTATTTTTGCCAATTCGATACTTCCTGGATCTTATTTTTCTGTTTGTTTCACACCAATATCTGTAAGGTATATATAGTTCACCTGGGGAACTGTACATGTAGGAGCATGATTACCTCTGACAAAGGAAGTGAAGAAAACAGTTACAGAAGGTCAAAGCCAAAGCCCCTCAAATTCATGCTTATTTTCTCCTATATTCTTTTGCACAGATATGGCATTAAACAGGGCTACAGTAAATGAGAGATCTAATGTAAATTTGAAGCCCATATGCTGAAAGTTAGGTGAAATTCCACTACATTTGAATAGTTCTAAGCAAGCAATTTGTTACCCTTTATCCTTTAGTGGAATTGATGAACAGGTGGTTTTCAGAAGATCACTCAGTATATTTAGCTTCTGAAATTTGAGCAACTCAAGATCTGATTGGCTGCTCTGGCCACATGATAATTCAGAGCCCAGGCACCTCGCAGGCTCTTGCCTGGGGTTCTCAGGAGGGGAGAGTTGGGAGAGGCTTTGCTGCTGAGGAAATTTATTTGATAGATTGAAGGTAAGGCCGGTTTATGGCTTTTTCTGTAATGTTCTTTCAGGAGACATCGCACAACTTCCCTTGAAGCATTTTCCAAAGTTTTGGGTCATAACTGGGGAAATTAGTGAGGGGAACGGTGCCTAGGATAGTCCGTAACCCCACTGCTGTGCTCAGGCTCTTATTAATATCTGACATGCAGCGTCCTATTCTAACTGGTTTACTGCTTGACTGGGTTGGTTGGCTCTCTTGTCTAACAAATTTGTTTTTCATTTTTGCCTTTGATTTTTATTCTAACTATATTAGTATGAAAAAGGATTTCTATTTTATGTTCCTATATTTACCCTTTTCTACTGGGCTTCCTTTGCCTCTGGAGCGGCAGTTTCGCTAGCTTAACAAAACCAGCCATAGCAGGGTATTGGTTTACATGGCGAATGTCTTTGGGCGAAGAAGGGACAGCTGCTCCAAGTCATCATCCACTTTTATCAAGAGAGCGTCCCACTCTCTGGCCTCAAACTACAAAGGCCTTGGGAGATCCTTTCGTTGGTTCCTGAATTAGAAGCTTAGGCCAAAGACCCACAATCTTACACATCCTTCAATCAGTGCTTCAAAAATCTGTTATTTTCCAGGTTTGGACAAGAGCTACAGAAACGAAAGAGAAAACTCTGTACAAGCCAATGGTGTTCGGGAAGAAAATAAACACATTGCCTTGAGGTTTCTATTTTTCTTTTCAGATCTACTGGCAGATTTATTTTTATATGTTCTCTTTTGATGTGTAAGATATACTGTGTGCCATGTAACTATTAGAGCACATGGAAACCTAAGGCAGCCCTGTTAGAATTTTGGTGCTACATGGGGAAAATTACAACTTCTCCCGAAAGCTGAGCTGACCCTCCTTTTACTAAAATTTTTGCTTAAAAATGTTCTTCTCCAAGCATTTGGAGATTTAAGTGCTGTGTTCCTTTGACTCTAAGCCCCCTCACTCCCTTATCTCCACTTCATTTCCCAACGTGAATTAAGTTGATGACATAGCTACAAGCAGCAGTGCCCAACGTATTCCCAAGGGAACCAAGAGAAAGAAATTTGAAGCCTCAGTTTTTTAAACCTGCTTTAAATGTTTTTTCTCACTTAGCCTGCAGATATATATGCATATGTGGAATGAATAAGTTTTACATTCTATTTTTATAATCTTATAAGATGATTCTGTTCTGGGGATCAATTTTAATGTGTCTTCATTTGTCTGGAATATGAAAAGTTTGTAGGTACCTCTACTACTCTGAGAAAATGGCAGATGACGAAGAATATGAGGAGGTGGTGGAGGTAAGATTAAAAACAACTGACTCTGACAGCAAAGTATTTTACGTAGCAACAATCAAAGCCGTGTGGGTGAATTAATCATTTTAAAAATACGTTGTCTATTATAACTTCACAAAGAGTCACCATTAAGGCAGGAGAAAGGAATATTTTATGTTCAGTCTCACTATAATTATGTAGGATTTAAAATTGGAAAGAAGTATCACTGTTTCCCACTTTTGCTTTTCTTTAAACTCTCAAAAAAAAAACAAAGGGACGGAGGAGACGAAGAAAAAGCTCTGGAAACTGAACTCTATTTCTTAGGGTCTGCATAGAAATAGAGGAAAAAAACTCTTTGCTTTAACTGGGTGATTTCTATAGGGAGATAGTAATTAAATGTTTAGAATAATGTACATGAGATTATATACATATATGAGATTTCATATACATGTATATGTGCATGCACAAGCATGTAAAAAGAAACTCCCAGTGCTCCCAAGCGAGACTTGGAGCCACTTTCCCACCAGCTCCATGGTATTTACCCAAGGGAACAGAGCTAACTTTTGCATTTGAATTTTGAAAAAGAACAAAGACCATAGTGGCATCTTGAAAAATTCCCTCCAGATTATTGGTGAGTGTTTGACACATTTAACAAAGTTGTTGTTTATTATGTATATATAAATATAATTTTGTTTTTATCATGTATGATTTTTCTTTACCAGCTCTTGCCTTTAATTTCATATCCATAAATATACTGCCATAGAATATAAAAGTGGTAATTAGTAATTATAATTAGTAATTAATAATTACTAATTGATGATTATTTATATATATATATAAAAACTGGAGGCAGTTTTGAAAATCTGTACTTTTTAAAAAGAATGAAATTAACTTTAAGAGCTACCCAGAATCAAATTTCCAGTAAAAGTACTAAAGTTTTTCTTCAGAAGTTTATTTTGTGGACCCATCAATATTTAGATGAAGAAAATTTTATTTTATTCTACAGAAGAAAATTTTATTTTATTCTACAATGAAAATTGCTTTTATTACTGAAGGATGTACACAGGGGCCCAGCACAAATAATGCCCCTTTTTTATTACAAAATCATAAGCATGCAATTCTGTAACATAACTATATCATACTCAAGCACATCATATGACACTTTAGGTAAAATGTTGTTCAAATTAAAACTATAAATTATTACACCCATAGCACTACCCTACCAACCACATTCAAGCAGGCCTTACTTCTGCCAGGCCCTGTATGTGTATGTGTGTATGAAACCCAGAATGAATCTCATATAATATAACAAACTCTTTGGGGTCAATGTGAAAGGCCACATTGTCAATGTTCAAAATTATTACTAGTGCACCTTTGTCAAATGTCCCTAAGAGTAGAATAATCAGTCTCAAACACTAACAAAATTGTAAATGAAATTGCCTTCCCTATGATTGTAAAACCAGGAATACTTTTTTAGCTTCCAACTGAAATCCTGTGTCTTTCTTAAAATAATTGTGTTCATTGGTCACTGGAATCTGTCCTTAGCACTAGGCTTGATTGATTTAATGAGATGTCATAAAAATGGCGGGGGCTATTTTTAGGCGTCTCATCCTTGTCACTTTGTGCCCATTACTGCTCTGGGTCTGACCAGCAGGTGCTAAACTAACAGACTTCCTGCCAGGGAGTGTTGAACCAAGGTCTCTCTGACCTCAAAAAAGATGACATGAGAATGGGGTGAAGGCAGATTTGAGAAAAAAGTCAGGGGAGAGTTCACATAACGGACAGGAATTGGCTTTAAAATACATCTCCTAGGGATCTTGGTCATCTAAATTAAATTATACTGTCATTCTGTACTCAAATTTAAATAAATTTGGAAAGAAAGAAGAAGAAGCAAGGATGTACTATCTAAGTAGTGGCAAAACTTTTTAAAAAGTGAGGTTTGGCTTACAAGTTAATGCCAACCATTTGGATAATTTTGCCTCTTTTATAAGCTTATTTCTAAGATACATTTAGCAGCCATGAGAGCCCAGCAGAGGTAAAATTGGATGGCTACCAAAGAGCTGCTTTCACTTGGAAGCCAGCAAAATCCAAAACCGTTGTGAATCATTCATTTAAGTTCAAAGTTTCCTCTCAAGTCACTGGTGCTTTGTGTGGCCAGAGGAATGATTCCGTGTGGATCTGCATCAAACAGTGTTTCCCAAAGTGTCCACATGACGTTTCCCATGTGATGAAGGCACAAGCATGTAAAAGACATCCCCTGTCCTGTCAGAGCTTGTGATTTCTGTTGTGTTGAGTATGGAATTAGATTCCAAATTTAAAAACTAGAAAAGAAGCAAAGAAATTGCAAAAGTGAGGGACATTTGGCAAGGTTTATACTAATTTTACTGGGTGTGAAATAGAGCAGTGGTCTATTGACAAGGGTTAAATAATTGGCTGAGAGGTCACTGGACCAAGGGCAGGAGAAAAAAGGGCCACTGAGGGAAACTTTGCATTCAATGTTGTTCCATTTTCCCAAGTATATATTGTGGTGGCAGAGAAAAGAAAAATGAAGCAAAAAATCATGTACATTTTTTTTGCTGAGAAAATGAGCCAATGTTTCATTTTTATCCCCTTCCTTGTGGGCCTTCACCTAACCCAGTCTTCCTCAGGTCCACCTGGCGTTGCTGGGAGAGGCTGGGGACAGGATTCCACTCCCCTTACACATCTGAAACAAAATGTCAGCCAGTTCCTACCCATGTCTATTTATTGCTGTGACGTAAGAGGTAGAACAAAAGTAGATTTGATTTCAGGCCTAGCCTGCAGGCACCTCAGAGCCATCAGTGACAAATTGCTGCCTAACTTTCCCACATTTTGTGATCAGGAATATTTTCATTTTTTCCTTCACTCCTGGACATTTGTAAAATTTCATTTTAACACCCCTTTTAGGGTCATCACACTATTGGAAGGGATTCATCCATCACTCTAGAAGAAACTCTTACTCCTTAGCAATCAGAGTGGTATCGGGATAATTGAGATGTGTATGTGCCTTTGGATCTATTATTTCCATGATACAGTCCATTTAGAAATTTTATTCACACTGAAGCTTCTGTTGTGTTTTACTGTCAGTCAGCAAACACTGAGTTTTATCAGAGTTCCTCTTTGTACAACCCACACACCCAAGATATTGTTATTATATTCTTTTCCCAGAAAATTTTACTTGGGTACCAGAAGAAAAATTTTACTTGTCTCAAGTAAAATGGCATCCCGTGATGAGAAACCAGCCTTGGGGACCTTTCTGTCCACTCTGCATCTCCTTGTCCAGTCTGATGCTGAAGTTCATTGGGCTTCTCAGAAGTTTTACAGGCTTAAAGTGGGGCCCAAAATGTGAACAGGCTTCCTCTTCTAACTTCCTTCCATACATGTAGCAAACCAGCTGGGCAAGTGAAATAACTCAGGTGGTTTGGCTGAGGCAGAGGAGAGGTGATTTCTGCTTTGGTTCTCACTACCATACCTTTGTGCTCTATTTCTAGTACTACACAGAGGAGACAGTCTACGAACAGGTCCCGGGTCAGGTAAGACCCAACCCGCACCTGCATGAACTGTATGCTCCTTAAAGTGGGAGGAGCCTCTTCTCTCTCACACTCCCAGGGCCATAGAGCTGGCAAAAGGGAGGATCTGAGGAGGGATACTCACCTGTGTGTGTCAGCAGCTGGTGGTACAAGAATGAATGTTACCTGTTTGACAGGTTTTATCACCATTTTTGCTATTGAGCATGCCCAAGATGCTGGGGGATGGTTTTCCCAATTGTTCAGGTGGTATTTTTGGTGAAGGTGATGGTAATTAGACTAATGTCAGTGGCTGTCACCACTCTGACTGCCGAAGGGGATGGCCTTGGCCTTGTGATTTGCATGGGGACCAGCAGTGGTGTTGTGTAGAGTTGTAAGCTGTGGGGCACCGTGGGGCACGGACAGGGATGATACCTCCAAACCCATGTCTTTGATGGTACCATAAAATGCTACTTAGGTTTTAGCACATTAGTAATTCTGAGAAAGCCATTCTCATAAATATCTCAAGTTGGAACTTTCTTTCCCAAGGTGAAATACCTCAGTCATGCCTCATTTTCTGCATGGAGCTCTTTCTCTTGAGCAGGACAATACAATGGTATGGGTGGCTAACCCTAAAGCCTACTCAGAGAGCCCGCAATCACACGGAAACTAATACCCGTAGGTGCTGTAAATTGGTTAGTTTCTCACGGTCAACCACACGTCATTGATAATGAGCAGAAAGCAGCCTATTAGCAACAATCTGACAACACTAGGGAAAGTTGTCTTAGCCATACAATTTCCTTATTACTTAGGTTTTTCTTCTCAAAATGGATGCTGGAACTCTTCCCTTGATTCAGGTGGTATTAGCTGTAAAGAACATTATACTCTGAGATGGACTGAAGACTAGGCTGCTTATCTTCTTTTATTACAAACAGTATTTTAACCTTGGACTAGACCCAAACTTTGGGCCTTAGTTTCTTCCATGTCAGCTTTTTTTGAAAGAAAGAGTAATTTCCCACCTGCCACACACATAGGACTGTTGTGAGGATAATTACCCCATTTTGTGTCATCATTATTGTTGTCCACTTAAGCATTTATTAGTGTGAATGTCGATCCAGTTCACATTCATTAACTGACTAAGCCAAAGAATGGTGATCACTTGTAATATTGATTTGATTCATTTTTTATGAGGTTCATTATTCTTTGTCTCATACAACAGGGGAGAATGCCTCGATACCTGCAGAACAAGCAGCTGACTTCCTCAGAATTATTTAAAAGTCTTTGATTGCCTTCATCTTTTGCTCTCTGATCCCAAGTTTGCTTTTACTTTACCCAGAGAATTTAAGAAAATTTTTAAATATTTAAGAATAGTTTACTTCTGATTTTTACCCCACCTTAAAGAGTTAGAGTTCCTTTCTTTGAAAGGAATTTTAAGGCAATGTTGTAAATTAAGAAGGAGTAACTGTTTACTCCATGCAATCTTGGACAACCAGCATTATGTTTATAACATAATGTGCTGTCAAATGGATGGAGTGAGTGATTTTCTGCCTTGGCCTGTTTTAGTTATGGAGAAATAATACCAGGAAATGTGTGGCAAAGTCAGAATACCAAGATCATGCTTATCACAGTTTTTACTTTTATAATAATGCTGAACTGCCTGTCAAAATTTCAGACAATAACAGAAATCTACGAAACCACAACCACAAGGACGACAACATCTGACTATGAGCAGTCAGAACCTTCCAAACCAGCGCTGGCCCGGCCAGAACCAGGAAAGCCCGCAGAGAGGAAGAAGGTTGTCAAGAAGAAAGTGGACTCTTCAAAGTTCATGACCCCTTACATTGCACACAGTCAGAAAATGCAGGATCTCTTTAGCACAGTAAGTTTCGACTGGACTTCTGCTAACCTGGTTGTATGATGAGGAAATTACTGATCTCAACCAACTCTGTTTTGGATACTGGCTGGATTTTGTTTCTCAACCAGTGTGAGACAAAACTGATTTTGCAGAAATATGTGCTCTTGTGAGTCTTAAATTTTCCTTTCTTATAATTTATTTGTACCATTACAGCATGAGGAAAAGCATCCTTATGGAAATTTTCCTGCAAAATAAGCATAAGGCCGATTACAAAGCATTTACTGGTATTTAATCATAGTTATTTATCAATCTGGAATAATGAAACCATACGTATGGATTTAGTTAACATCAGTTCATGGAAGCTAAATAGCATCTTTTTAAATGATGGCTGAGCAGGATGCCTCTGAGGTGGGTCTCTAAGAGGTGGATAGTGAAGAAGAACATGTAGGGTAGGAAACCAGGATCAGACTAAGACACTGCTGATCGGAGTGTTTGCACCCTGGAACAGTGGTTTTGAACTGTGGCTGCACATTTAGTATCCCCTGAGAGTTTTAAAATCAAAAATGCCCAGGTCATTCTTGTTTAATCACTCTGGGTTTGGGCAGAGTAGAAGGATTTTTAAAAGCTGCTCAGGTAACTCTAAGATGGAGTCCAAGCTAGAAATCGCTGCTCTTGATGGTCCCTGGTTCTCAAAGTTAAGTTACACTAATTGGCAGCAGATTTAGACCTACTCATTAATTACCCATGGTGGGCTGAGGTCTTGCTAGGTAGACTGATTTTATGTCCTCTAGAGGCTCAAAAATATATAAACCATCTTAGGGAACATTGGATTATATAAGACTAATGCTTATGTCAAAAGCATCCTGTTGTGGTTGGCCAATAAATATTCACTTTTGGTTGAGTGTTAACTCTTGGGGACTACTTGGTAAATTTCTAGTTCAGATTAGTTTCTTAAAAATATATTTAATTGATTATGCTTTTACAGTTGTCCCATTTTTTCTCTCCTTTATTCTCCTCCACCCTGTACCCTCTCCCACCATCGTTCCCCCCTCTTAGTTCATATCCATGGGTCATACATATAAGTTCTTTGACTTCTTCATTTCCTATGTTATTCTTAACCTCCCCCTGTCTATTCTGTACCTGCCATTTATGCTTCTTGTTCCCTGTACCCTTTACCCCATTCTCCCCAATCCCCCTCCCTATTGATAACCCTCCACGTGATCTGTATTTCTGTGAATCTCTTCCTGTTCTAGTTGCTTGCTTAGTTTTTGTTTTTGTTTTTATTTTTTATCTAGTTCAGATTCTTGACTGATCTAAAAAATAGACTTCTAAGACTTAGACTTCTAAAAATAACATCATCTTGCCTCTTTTATCACTGTAGTATTCAGCAAAAATAGAAATTATTTTTGCCAACTTATTGCCATAAAATCTCATTAATTTCAGATGCTAGTATCCTAGAATTTCTGGTAGACTGAGCAGAATGTTGGCACAAGTTTTTAGTATGTTAAAAGTGGTTAGTAACTAAATCAATAACATCTTTTAGATTGTTGACTACTCCGCTCAAGAGTACTCTTGAACCATTAATAATGGTATATTATGAACATTATATTTAAAGCAAGAACTCATTGTATATTTAGCAGAAATAATTGAGTTGCACTTCTTTTCAAAATACTCCATAATTTAGATGTTTCATTAATTCAGGTGGTGCCTCAGCTGTCCAAATCACTGAGATTTAGAAGCAACTTCTGAATTGACTATTTTTGCATTGTATCAGCAGTTAAGTCTTTTCACATTTGGTTCAATTTCTATATTTATTTTCTAAAATTATTGCAGTTCAAGCTTTTTTATGTGTGCACTCAGACAATAAAAATGTTGAGAGAATCATTGTAGGGCATTTCCAAGACAATAGTCTGCAATACCATTTCTACTGTCTCTATTATAAACCATGTTTTGGAGGAGCAATTAACAAATCTATTTTAGTGTTTGCTGAGAATCAGGGTAGGGGACAAAAAAATGCTGTTATAACAGATAATTGTTCTAACTCGCAGTACTTTTTATCAGAGGGGGATGAGTGCATTGCCTGAAATTTCTTCTGCTGCATTGTAAGGTTTCAGGCTAATATCTGATATTCTTTTCAGAATAAATACAAGGAGAAGTATGAGAAAGAAAAAGGACAGCCAACCGCTATCACGACCGATACCCCAGAACTTCGCAGAATCAAGAAAGTACAAGATCAGCTCAGTGAGGTGGGCTGCATTGCTAAAATAAAACTTACATGTCAAAAATATACCTCCCCCTAGGAACTGGTTTTAAATAGGTATGGAGAAAATAAGGGGTTGAGTTACTATGAGCCAGTCCAGAAGTCTAGTGGAAACATTGGCCATAGATGATGTTGCTCTAAATGTGAATCCAAAGAGGCTTCTAAAAGGTTGACTTTGAAAGTTAGCTTAAGAGGTGATATACTTTGGAAGTTCCAACTCATTGTGGTCCTCCATACTGGAGCACAGGGAGGCTGGAATTTGGCCAGGAAAGCAGACAAGCAATAAATACAGCTGCTCTGCACACCTTTGAAGATCACAATTTTCTACCTGCAATTAAAAAACTTTGCTTTGTGATGCAAACATAGAATGATTGGGTCAATGATCTTGGTTATAGGACATTCCTTAATCACATGGTTATGCCTGTCATGAAGTCTAACTGTGCATTTATTCTGCAGGTTAAGTATCGAATGGATGGTGATATTGCTAAAACTATCTATCACATGGATGAAAAAGCAAAGGACATTGAACATGCAAAGAAAGTGTCGCAGCAAGTCAGTAAGGTAAGGTCATGGTATAGATGGCTGGACACAAAATAGAATGTGTGCCTCCTCTGCCCGGCCTTAGAGGAGAACACCGGACGGGCCTGATCCTGCTCATCAGTCCCACTGAATCACAAGCATTGTGAGCTCTAAATGCACACGTGTCAGGGAGGCTGCCCAGGTGACTGAAGTGGCCCAGGAGAGCACTGTGGGTTGGAGTCATGACTCGACAGCAGGCAATTGCTGCAGAGTGCAGTCCCAGTGTCGTCAGACTCCCTTATTTTTTAAAGAATTTGGGAGCTGAAATTTTTATGATAAATCTCCAAATTTCAAATGTAGGGAACTAATTAAAAATACTTTTTGAAAATACCATGTCAGTCAAAAGAAATGCATGTATCATCCAAATTTAGTCAGTGATGGATAGGTTACACCCTTTGAAAGGAATCTGTAAAGAATCAGAATCATGATGAACATTTTTTAAAAAAACAGATATTTTTTCAAGGAAAAGCTTACTAATGCAGGAAAGGTATTATGGGATGCTGCCATAGTCAATGTTTTCTTTCCTAATCGGTGCTAGAACTACACTGGCAACCTTTGTATGAGGACACTTTGAGTGTGAGAAACTCTTCACAATGCTCTCTTTCATTCTCTAAATTGTCATGCCATGGGGGAGACATCAAGCCCTCTGCTCTTTCTGTTTAGGTTTTATACAAGCAGAACTGGGAAGACACCAAGGATAAGTACCTGCTTCCCCCTGATGCCCCTGAACTTGTCCAAGCCGTTAAGAACACAGCCTTGTTCAGTAAGGTAAGGGCCGCTGCTCTGTCACCACCTCTATCTTCCTCTGTTCTCCTACCATGTCATTTAGAGGAATACTCATTACACTCTTGATAATCTGAAATACAGTTCCCCAGTCTTTTTGTGAGTAGCCTTGAGACTGGTGTGGCTGCAGGAATAGGGCTTGGCAAGGAGGAACAGAGAAGAGAGCTCTGGGGAAGAGTAGAGGAGAGGGTCCTATCAGGAAGCTGAGCAGCCCGGGAAGAGTGAGCGGGAGAACACAGATGCTCCTGAGGTCCAGCTCTGGAGACGTACAAAGTAATATTTTAGTGTTTCTGTAGACCGTGTGCTACACTTTGAATATTCCTGGCTATCACTCTTATTACAGGTCTGTTTTGTGGCAGTAACTATACTAAGTACTTTCCTGGCTCCTTACACTTGCATTAGGACTTGTTGCAGGAGTCAGGTAAATTCATAGAGAGGAGATGAAACAGAATTAGACACATCTGCCCTTCTGTAAGAAAGATTTGTCAGGAGAAGCAAGAGAATCTATTAATAAATATGACTTGAATTGGATGGAAAAGTGGAGGTTATCTGTGATTTCCATTTACCTTTGTTCTTACCTTGCCCTTGAGTCTTTAGGCCATTGATGAATGAGGTAAAAATTATATATTTTCATGTAACTGTGATTTCATATTCTCACAGCTTTTCACTCTTTTCTGATTTAGAAACTGTACACTGCAGACTGGGAAGAAGACAAAACTTTGTTTTACCCATATAATGACAGCCCAGAGCTGAGGAGGGTTGCCCAAGCCCAGAAAGCTCTCAGTGACGTAAGTGAACTGCAATCAGTACCATTTGTAGTGTGGAATCAAGCACCTCAAACTGTATCTTCTGGCCAGATGCTCACTGCAATTATTGAAGAGAGACTAAATGCCATTATTTCAGATGACTACATCTAGAATCATTATAATTTTTGATGTCTACTTTAAATTAGATTTTATAGTTTACATTAGATAGAATTTAGTCAAATCTGCTTTTCTGACAGGTGAGGAACATGAGTCTAAGGTCACATGAAGTAATTAGTGGTAGAGCCAGACCGGAAACCTGGTCCTATGATCCCGAGACCAGTGTTCTTTCCGTTAGAGCATGCTCCCTTCTGTCCCCTCGGCTGGTACTGAAGTTTTTCCTGTATAAAGGAGTAGCATTTTAAAAACTTACTGGAATCATAGCCACCTTCTCAAATTTATTAGGTAAATATATTATTGCAAAATTTTGATTTGCTATCCTAATCATACAGTCAGAATTGTGGTGTGTCCCCCTTTCTGGGCAAGGGGGCCCAGACTGGTGTACTTGTCCAGATGTGTGTGTGGTTGTCCCACAAAGACCTCTCACCACTGGTGTACACAGAAGGTATCACAGAGTCAGCAAAACCTCGGCAGTCCCAGTGACTAGAATTGTAGTATCTTAGACCTAGAAAACTGTCCATTGGAGGAACTTAAAAGGCCTGATAGGATACTTAGGATTGAAAGCAGCAGTAGAGAGCCTTGTGTGGGCCCAGCACTTCCCCTTGCTTTGAGTTACTTTATTTCTTGCTCCTTGCATTTACTAGAGGCCATGTTGAAAATTCAAAGTCTTCAGGAGATACTCTATTATAAAATGACAAGTTGTTTTTCATTTTGTTGTCAGCTGGGTCCTTGGAACCTCTTACTTTCAATATAAACTTAACAAACCAGTTGGCATCTTAAAACTTATTGGATTTACTTCCAATGGATCTTAGGATTCTAGCTTGCTCTGAACTAAAATTATACATATACATTTGATGGTGTAGCCAACTTTTGAGATCTAATTTTTTTATTGCCTCTTACTTGATATCACCTGCAAATTTAGTGGACATCTTTTCTATTCCAGGTTGCATATAATTGGTTAAAATATAGCAGATATACTCCTATCCTAGCAGAGGGTATGCTAGGAACTTAAGAAGGTGTAACAAATTTTCAAGGCTACCTAGTCTGCCAATTTTAGTGTGTGGGGACCTCCCGCCTTTCTTTTAAAATTAGATTTTTGGTTCTGTATCTCATGAATATGTAATATTGTGTGACCTTTACCAAGTGATCAATCATTAGTTATTAAAAGTCCATTATGCGTGCATACCTGGCAAGACAGAAAAGTGAAACAAATTTTCATCCTTTCCCTTGAAAATCTATATCTGAGCTGGTCAGATGAAAGTGCTATATACTAAACCATAAGAAAAAAAAATTTTTTTAAACACACAAACCCTACAGTCTAATACTTGGTAAGAGAAAGATAAGATATATGTGAGTAATCAGAGAAGGCCCTGTGACAATGGTGATTCTGAGAGAAGGGGCAGCAATGAACAGGAAGGGCATTTCAAGTTGAGAGCACTCGAACAAAGGGACAGAGGGGAAATGAGCCTGGGGCTTAGGGCACTAAGAAGGTGAATGCTGTGAGTGCTGAGTTATGAGGGCACTTGTAAGAAACTGGCAGCAAGACCTTGAAAATCAGACAAAATAGCTTTGACATGATCTGGTAGTCAATAAGAGGCATCATAAGATTTTGGAGAAATCTCATTACATGATAAAAGTAGAATCTGGAGAAATTTTGATAGAAAATATGATAGACTGGGACTAGGCAAAATTGTCAGAGACTATTTGTAGAAGACTGTTTTAGTAAGATAGGTGAATCAGAGGAATACTGGAGACAAAGAAGAGGAAAAAAATCTGAAGGTAACAAATGTTTAAAAAGTGTTAATGATATTGGATACTGGGGACAAAAGAGAGAAAGGGGCCACAGAAGAATTTATGACCAAGACTGGCACTCCAGGTGGACAGAGGTATAACTGGTAGGGATGTGTTAGTTAAAGAGAACTAGAGTTGAGACAATGGGGGGAATATTCATATCAAGGCACCTTATAGATAAATTAGAAATTTAGTACTAGTGCATAAATGTGAGATGACAAGAGATTAATATTTGAGAGTAATCAGAATCTGAGTCAATGATACCTCAGACAAGGGTTTGATCTCCAAAATATATAAAGAACTCACACAACTCCACTCAAAGAAGACAAACAACCCAATTAAAAAATGGGCAAAGGACTTGAACAGACACTTCTCCAAGGAGGACATACAGAGGATCCAGAGACATATGAAAAGATGCTCAGTATCACTAACTATTAGAGAGATGCAAATTAAAACCACAATGAGATAACACTTCACACCAG
>CM052541.1:62871177-62934781 GCA_028533065.1 Trachops cirrhosus
AACAACAAGTGTTGGAGAGGTTGTGGAGAAAAGGGGACCCTAGTGCACTGTTGGTGGGATTGCAGACTGGTGCAGCCACTATGGAAAACAGTATGGAATTTCCTCAGAAAACTAAAAATGGATCTGCCTTTTGACCCAGCAATTTCACTGCTAGGATTATATCCTAAGAACCCTGAGACACCAATCCAAAAGAACCTATGCACCCCAATGTTCATAGCAGCACAATTTACAATAGCCAAGTGCTGGAAGCAACCCAAGTGCCCATCAGTAAATGAATGGATCAAAAACTATGGTACACTGACACAATGGAATTCTATGCAGGAGAAAGAAAGAAGGAACTCCTACCCTTTGCAACAACATGGAAGGAACTGGAAAGTATTGTGCTGAATGAATAAGCCAGGCAGTGAAAGACAAATACCATATGATCTCACCTTTAACAGGAACCTAATCAACAAAACAAACAAGCAAGCAAAATATAACCAAAGACACTGAAATTGAGAACAGGCTGACAGTGACCAGAGGGGAGAGGAGAGGGGATTATAGGGGGAAATGGTGAAGGGTTTGCAGGAGCAATTATAAAGGACACATGGACAATAACATGGGTAGGTGGAAATGGCCGGGGGGGGGGCGGGGTGGAGGTGGGGAACGGTGGGGCGAAAAGGCAGAAAACTGTACTTGAACAACAATAAAAAGATGTTAAAAAAAAGAATCTAAGTGACAACTGAAGATGTGAAAATGTATGAGGGAGGAAAAACAGAGTATGACCAAAGGCAGAGTTTTGAAGGACACCCACACTGAGGACACCTGGAAAGGAGCCAGCAAAAGAATGAGGGAACAGATTGTTGGAGAAGTTGAAGAGGAACCAGCAAATGCATGTCATATAAGTCTGAGAGGTTTCCAAGAAGACACTTAAACTCCCAGTGTCTCCTGTTATCCATAAAGTGGGGAGATGAAGGCTTGCCTCCATGCCACTGTAGTGCTATGGACTTTGAACAGTTAAAGTTGACTACATTTTTCTCAAAAGAAGACATAATGAAGTAAAATCTTCCCATCCTTGTTCTGAAAGACTTGGCAGTTAACGCATGCTTTTATTTTTATTACAGACCAGGCATGCACTAAGTATCAGATGACCAGCATGCGTATTAATACTGCTGTCAGTACCATGAACTTTTACAACTATTGGGCACAGAGCAAGCAATTTGTTCACAGAATGTACCACTGGACAGGCATGTAGATTTCAAGCTCAGGGTTTGGTTTCAGAGGCTTCCTCCCCCTCTCCTGTCCTTCTTCCTGTGTTTCTCTTAACCCTAATTATCATGTTTTCTTTATTATCTAAATAGAGACCAAAGACTTTGCCAACACTAAGAGAGTCCTTAAGCTGATCCAGAGTACAGAATTCTAAATAAACAGAATTCTAACCAAGGTTCCTGAGAAATTAGGACTACTAGATCTGATTTCTCTGAAAGCTCTTGACAGGACGTCATCCTTAATCAGCATTTCTCTTGGAAGAACATTGCTTTCTCCTCTAGACCTTAGCCAGCGATGCAAAATACAGGTTGCCCTATGCCTAAAATAAGTCTTCACTCATTTAAATGAAATTAAGCAGTGAAATTCAATGAATACATTAAAAATTTGTCTTTTGTATCCCAATTGATTTAATGGTCATGAAAGCTTTTGTTATAGGCACTAGGTAGATATTATTAGGATGAGATAGAATTAGACTTTGTTAAAGCATGAAGAAAATAATGGGGACCTCAGAACTACATACCTCTTTATAAATAAGAATATTGTCACAGGAAAAGAGAAATAATTTGTAGAAGTCTCACAGTTGAGCACTGGATGGATTGAGAGGACTATTCTCCTCAGACTGGCCCTGATGGCCTCCATGTGTAAACCACACATTCAGAAGTCAGTCACTGAGCCCTCTTGTCAGCTATTGTGGAGGTCACAGAGGTTCCCAGAGGAGAAATTATGTTCTCTGCCATCCCAGAGCTCACAGTCTAAGTAGAGACAGAGGTGTAAACAACCAGTTATGGTGTTATTTGATAATTCCTTTAAAGGAGGTAAGGGCTAAGTTGAGCAAGAATCCTAGAGAAGGCAATGGAATCAGGGAGGGCACAGGAGGGGAAACTGTGCTTATCCTGAGACCTGGTGAACAAGTAGCAGCTTGCAGGCAGATGGGGGGAAGACGAAGTCGGGGCATTCCAGGGAAAGGGAGCAGCATGGCTGAGGTCCAGAGACATAAGAAGGCTTCATGTATCTGGGGATCTGTGAATACTCTGCATTGTTGGAGGCAGGAGTCAAGACTGGAGGGAGAAAAAGCCAAAGCAGTCCTTAGTGAAGAGAAGTGAAGAGCAAGAGTGAAGGTGATGCATAATTAATGGGCATAATACTTTTTTTAAGGTAAGAGAAGTCTTTCATAGGCTGATGAAAAGGACTAATAAAGAGGGAGAGGTTGAAGCTGGAAGAAAGAGGAGAGGTGACTGATAGAGTTAGGTACACAGCGCTGCTGGAGGGCTCATGCCCTGCAAAGGATGCCTCTCCTCTGGGCCATGCAGGTGGAGGGGAGAGGTGAGAGTGAGCACAGAGAAAGACAAGTGTGCAGCCTGTCTTTACTCTATGGAAGAGGAAACTGAGGATAAGATGCAGTTAATTGGGCTTAAGGACAATGTTGGGGTTTGTCTCTGGTGGAGAATGATCAGAGGCACATATGGGATGTTCAAGCTTCAATAAAGGCAAATTGGCAGTTGGATAAATTTAGACTATTGGGCACAGAGCCCCAAGCGAACCGTTGTTCACAGAATGTGCCATTGGATAGGCATGCAGATTTCAGGCTAAGGGCTCTCCCTCCTCTGTACCTTCTTCCTGTGACTCTTTTAACCTTGGTTATCATGTTATCACTACCCAATCCATAGAATTGTGTGACTTTCCTCAGTAGCTCTCAGCATCCTGGATATAGGAACAACATAAGTGCCTGGTTAAGTTGATCCAGAGCTGGCAGTTTGTTAACAAGTGTGATGGAAAGATAAGACATTGGGAGTTGAGGATGCTGGTTAAGAGAATAATTTCAGTTGCAGGTTATAATGTGGAGTCAAAGGAAGGAAGCAGATCTAGGGCCAATAATCTTGGGGAGGAGAGAAAACTCAAAGAAGGAAATCTCCATCATGCTGAGAGGAAGGACATACAATATCTACAAGGATAAATTATGGTTGTGCAGTACACTAAAGTTTAAGACTTCAAGTCTAGATGAAAACGTAGTCTTAAAAATGCCAACAAGTGGAACATGGACAATATTAATAGAATGATTATCTGTGGCTCATTTGCTTCCCTTTTATTTTGTCAGATTGCCTACAAAAAAGGTCTTGCTGAACAGCAAGCACAATTCACACCCCTGCCGGATCCTCCAGATATAGAATTTGCCAAGAAGGTGACCAATCAAGTGAGCAAGGTACGTAAACAGGGCTGGAACACTGTTTCCCTTGAAAACCCTGCTTAATAATCTCGACCCTCAAAAAAAGTAATGAAGGTGAAAAGACACAAGGTAAACACTGAGCGTTTTTGCAATGACCCTGAAAAATGCTACAGCAAAAGCAATACATTCACAAACATCATAACACTGTGTGAGTGGATGTTCAGCCAGCTTAATGACTCAGAGATTGACAAATATGAAAGCTGCCTCCGGAAAACTGAACCTACGTCCTAATATCCTTTGACATCTGACTTACGGAGGTGATATGAACAGAGAACCAAGTAATCACAGGATCTGACTGTTTCAATTTAGTGTGAAGACCCCATATAGTTTTACACTGTCAGTTAGATTTGGGGAAAATAAGAATGCATGAGTGGTCTCTCAGACATAGCTTAAATTGACAGCTGGGAGAGGGCACCTCATAACTTTTAAGGTCCTGGCAAACAGCCTAGTCTGCCTATATTTAGGCTGGTAAACTAGCTCTGAGGAATGCAGAGGAACAGATGTTCAGTGATGAATAGACCATGTTAAATTCTTTTTAGAAAATTAGTCCAAATCTGGCCACTTTCTCCTGGGATACTGCTGCTTTTAAATAAATACTTTTCTTAGCCCTCTGTGAAGTTGAGTCATAGTTTGGTCTTTAATTTTGGTGGAACCTTGAGATTTCTGTCTTGTCAAAGTATTTTTTTGAGAGAACATGTCCAGTAAAGAAGAAGAAATGTTATGGATGGTGAAGTCTATTCAATGGTGTTTTTTAGTGTCTGATATTGCAGATTACTTAACTGTACAACCAAGGGCTGCTAGGGTAAAAGATCGAATAAGTACAGTAGGAATACCTAATAGGAATACCATGAATCTATTTTGTCAGGGCTAAGTAGAAATTCACTTAGAACTGTCCAAAAGACATGGCCCACTGAAAGTATCCATATTGTAAATAAGATTGGGGAGCAAGGACCATTTATCTTTTTGGAAGAAAAAGAAAAGGCTGCTTTCAAATAGTCACTTAGAAAGAAAAATCTATTTTAAATTTTTATTGAAAGCATATTTTAATAGATACCTTACTAAGGCAACATTCTTTTACCTTACTTGAGTATGTAGTATGGTACTTGAAGGTGGTGAGAAAAAAACAAAAATACTTTCAAACTCCCCTATAATCAATCTCTCTACAAAATTAGGCTTGCCATCTAGTTTAGAGGTACACTTCTCAAAATAGTAGCTTTTAGCCAGTTGTGTCTATGGAGCACTTGAAATGTAACAGATGAACTTAGAGTCCCATATACGTAAAATATACACCAGGTCTTGTACATGTAGTATGACAAATAGGTCATTATTTTATGTTGCTTACAAGTTGAAATGGTAATGTTTCTGGATCTACTGGGTTAAGTACAATATATTATTAAAATCAATTTCCCACTTATTCCTTTTTACATTTTAAAATATGGCTACTAGATAATTTTAAATTATAGTGGTGGCTTGCAGTATATGCGTATTGGACCACACCACTCCAGTTGGAGATGGAGATGTCATCGGGAATTTTGAAGGCATTCGCAGGGCTGGGTTTGCCCTTGTGGAGTAATACTGTGAACCAAGGGGAGGATGGCTGTGGAAGAATGTCACCATATTCTGCCATGGTGATAGTTACTCATCCCAGTCTTGCCCAAATCTCCAAGTTCTTTTTTTAAAAATATTTTATTTATTTATTTTTAGAGAGAGGGGAAGGGAGGAAGAAAGAGATGGAGAAAAACATCAACATGGGTGGGAAACATCATTCGTCTGTGTCTTGCATCCCCCCAGCTGGGGACCTGGTCAGCAACCTGGGAATGTGCCCTGACTGGAATAGAACCAGTGACTTTTCAGCTTGCCAGATGATGCCCAACCCACTGAACCACACCAGTCAGAGCAGATTTCCAAGTTCTTAATGGCCATTGTGCATCCCAAATAATGGTTATGTTGGAAAGAAATACTTGTGATTGGTCACAGCCCATTGAACAACAAACCATCCAATAAGATAGGTGTAGGGCTGCCAGGGGGACTCAGATGTGGGACTCACTTCCTTGCTCTTGACGTCTTCCCTGCTGTCAGGCTGCTTTGATCCATGCTTCAGTATCATTTTCTTTCTCTCCCCAATAGGCAAAGTCTCCTTTACCTACTCACTTTCATGCATTTAAATTCTTACCATTTCCTTGTTAAATCATGTCTCCCAGATCCATCCCTTTGGATGGATCTTTATAGCCCTCAGTTTCTATGTTAATATAATGTGTACATATCTGTAATGATCATATTGCTGTTACATTGTGTTTACCAGCCTTCCTCACTATACCTGTTAGAATCCCTACTCTCACCTTCACCTTTGACCAAAGCCATCAGCTACATGCCAGCACCTCCTCCTGGTTCAGCTCACTTTGTAGCTCTAGCACAGATGCTCAGACAGGCAGAGTTGTTCACGTAGGCAGGCATTTCAAGTGAGGAAAGAATGCCCACTACAACAAGCAACAAATGGGGTCCTGAATGCAGCACTGGGAAGTCCCTTAATTTCTCTGTGCCTGCCTCTGTGCTTTCTCCCAGATTCACGACAGGAAATATAAGATTTCAGGTTGTAATTTCCAGGTAATACCAAATGGGATCTAGAATTAAAAGGAAAAACTCTGTAGTCACAACACTTCTGATAGTCATGTGGTTAAGCAAGACACTAGGATACCTAATTAATGGTCCAATGAAAGCAGCCTCAGCTGGCTTCTGGAGAGGAAGGACTGTTTGTGGGAACAAGCTGACTCATTTATTAACATGTGGTTACCCTCTTGCCCACAGAAGATGTCCCAGAGCTTTTAATTGACCTAATGGACTTTCCTCTGTTAAATGAACAAATGCAAAATCCTAGAGCAAGTTAAATCAATGCTTACCTCCAGGTTTCCATCAATCAACCACAAACAAGACAGAGGTAGAGAGAAGGGTTAGGGTAGGAGTTGGGGGAAAGTTGGATGTTGGACCCCTGATGTAGTTAATCCAGCTCCATGTACCACACAAACACACAGGCCTCCTGCAGACGGAGGCCCTTTGGCTGGCGGTGGGGGTGGGGGGGTCCCATGTGGACATATACCTCTGTCTCTGTTTCATTCCTCTAGTTGCAGGCTTTATCATTCCAACTTCTCTTTTACCCCCAAATGAAGGGGAAGCCCACAACTTCCTCAGCAGCTAACGAGCTTCAGCCTCCTCCCTTGTAGTGAAAATCTTCCCAAACTTGGAAGTACTCAGGAATGGGTTGTGGGAGATGCCCCTCCACCCTGACCCACTTTGGCTCTGGGTGGGTGGAAAAGGCAAGCTTTGGTCATAAAAGGTAAGAAGTGGGGAAGGACCCTAGATGAGGTGGTCTTCCACCCTTCTTTTGCATCTTGTTTTAATATCTTTTTTTAAAAAAAATTGCATATCTGTCTCATACTGTGAGAATTAATCTCCTACTTAATTTTGCTTAACAAATCTACATATGTGATTCTTATTTCTCTATAATAGCCCACTTTTGGACTTCATTAATAATATGTTCCCTTCTCAATTTTAAATTACATTAATTATATTTCAATTTGGGGATGCGTCTGACCCGGTTGCCCCCACTCCCAATCCTGGAGTTTTCTTCCTTTGAAGCAGGCAGAGGAGTGGCAGTTTCTCTTCCCCAAAAATTGTAGATTAGGAGATTATAACCTCAGGTGTGTGTACATCAAATATCTCTGAAGTTGTAAGTATTTATGGGCATTTTACAGCGCTCTCAGATTCCTGATGAGTTCTATTCTCCAAAAATATTAGAAACACTTCCATAGGCTGTCTTAGCAAATTAAAAAATCGGTTTTATTGACTTCAATTCTTTAAAACTTCAAACGAGGAGGGTAGGCAAATCAATCAGTGACATAAAAAAATTTTGTCTCATGAAACTTTTCACCAAAGAACACACATGTGCACGCACACAGTTTTCTTTTCTTCAGAATTTAGTATTCTCTGCTATGTCACAGTTTTTATACCTTACATTTGCTTATCACCGTAAAGTTTACAAAGCATTCTTCAGTAAGATGTATGGTCATGTTTAATCTTCCCAACAATCCTCTGTGGAAGTATTATTGTCAGCATGTATCATTAAGAGAGGTCACTGAAGCTTAGAGAGACTAAGTCATACCTTTAGAAATCATGGAGTTAAGTCTTGGTCCCAGAGCTTCTGAACTCAAATCTGGGGCTCTAAAATTTATAGCAATTAAAGCCACTTGGTTATTAATTAGCATATTAGCCTTTTGAGAAGGAAAGATATAGGGCATTTGAGAGAGGGGTGAGCTTCCTTGAACTCAAACTCATTGGCCCTACACATCAGTTAACCTTGGTACTTGTTCTGTTAAAGGTATACATACCAGAAAACCACCTTCTTTTTCCTTGAAGCATGTGATGGGGGGTTAGGCATACAAACACTTCGAACACATTGGCTATGTCTGTCAATACATTCTGTGAGCCAAGGAGGGGAAATTACTCCAACCCAGCTCTGACTCCAGCTCATGTGCCCAGGTTTGGGGTTAGCTGGCTACACAAATTCTGTTCAAATAATGCTCATGCCAAAGTCGTTCAAAACCACATACCATGGCCTCAATTCAACTTAGTGTAGTTGGACATTTATAAGGTAACTTCTACATGCTGCCTTTTGTGTTAGATTCTGATGATACAAAATGAAGAAGATATATTCCTCTCTCCAAGGATTCTGCAGCCTGGGGTTCAGGTGCTATAGTATTTGGGAACAAGATGGGGTAGCAGTTTAATTTTTCAATTACTTTCCAGTTCTCAGTACAATTTCTTGAAGTCTAAACCAGGAAGTCTTAGTCATTGGCCTGTAAGCCAAATTTTGTTGTGGTATTGCTTTCTGTATAGCTTTTACAAGTTTTATTAATTATCAGAATTAATGGCCAAGTTCATCTGGCATGGAAATTTGGGGTCGAGTGGTTTTGTTATAACAATGAATTACAAATGGAGGATGCCTCTGTCTCTCTCCTTCCCCAAACAGTAGGGAACATCTGTGAGTTCTGAGATGAAGTAAGTCCCCAAACTCAGTAAGAGGAGGCAGAGTTAGTACTTCTATCTCCTTCATTTAACATTCTTCTTGGGTAAATTGACAGTGTATTGGAAGATTTGAAGACATCTATTAAGGATCCAAGAAGAGTCTGACTAGTCAAGATAATTTTGAAAGTTGCCCAGTATCATTTAATTTGCTCTTTTATCTGTCAAATTCTGGATTTTGCTTGTCTTATTTTCTTTTTTTTTCCTTCTAGCTAAAATATAATCAAGATTATGAAAATAAAATCAAAGGCAAATGGAGTGAGACACCTTGCTTTGAAATTGCAACTGCCAAGATGAATGCTGATAACATCAGCACAGTAAGTGGGAAGGGATGGCCAGGAACTCTTAGGTCGAGAGGGGGCCCTTCCTTCATGGCTTCTTCCTGCACCGGAAGTGGTACTGCAACATTTATGTACTCACACTTCTTCTGGGTGCAAGACTTGTGTACAGTTCCCATTAAGAAAATATAACCCCACAATCTTTCCTTTTTTTTGAAAAATATTGTTTTGATCAGATACCCTTTTTCTTGCCTCAATTTTCATAGGAAAAATATTGTTTTAAAGTGAGTACAGGTGAAAGGGACCCATTTTAATTAATTCTTTGCTGGGAACCCAAATAGTACATTTATGAAACTGATTAGTTTCTTCCCAGATATTACTCACTGGAAAACCTCAGTCCTTTTTTTTCTCTTAAGTTCTCCACCCCTGGCCTTGGGAGCTCCTTTTGAGTCTTTCTTTAATTCTGATTATAACTAAATGGTCTCTGTCCTCCAATGTAAAAGCCTTACACAGTTTTTTCCCACAGAAGTTCTTCAGTATGTTTAATGTCTTACAGAGGAAATATCAGGAAAGCTTTGAGAATATGAAAGACCAGATCTACTTCATGCAGACGGAAACACCAGAGTACAAAACGCATAAACAAGCTGGGGTGGCAGCTAGCAAGGTATGAGAAAGCTCTCTCATTTATCTTGATGATCTTAGTGTGGCTGAACTTCTTGTAACTCTTGCTTTTGCATGTAATGAAAAAAAAAAGAGGGTTCTTACTGGACAAAAAAGTACTTTGGTATTGTAATATGGCTACTATATTGTTTAAAATTTTGTCATGTATGAGCATTCACAATACCCAGTTACCATCTTCAATATTTCATAAAGGACCTTTTGAGACCCAGAAGTAGAAATGTTATAATCTCAGACAAAAGACAGAAGAGACCTCCTAAGGAAAAGGCAACTGGCAGCCTTATATGAATATAGACCCTCCCACACTCACCACTACTATTATTTTTCTTATATTCCTACTAACTGGTGAAAATCTATAGACAAGATACATGAATCAGGGAGAGCTCATATATGCTGTAGAGTGACCTTGGTAAATCGACAGACTCCCTGGCATTCTAGAGCAGGTTGGGCACTAAAAAAAGCATAAACTTCAAAGCCAATCAGACTCGATTCTAACCCAGCCTTGGTTCTGCTAGAGGAGTGAGAGGAGGAAAATCACATCACATAGAAGGCTGTTCTGAACCAGGAGGGTAGCAGGACAAGTGATGAGAAGTATTTTGGAAATAGAGCCAAACTGATTTGATGATGGCTTAGATGTGGAATATAAGGAAAAGTTTTGATCTAAGCAACTAGATGGATAGGGTTTCCCTTTATTCAGATAAGAAAGATGAAAACAGTGAATATTTTTTTCTAAATTCTAAAAAAAAATTATTTATTGATTTTAGAAAGGGAAAGGAAGGAGAGATAGAGAGACATTGATTTGTTATTTTAGATATTTATGCATTCATTGGTTAACTCTTGTATGTGCCCTGACCAGCGATCAAGCCTGCAACCTTGATATATCTGGACGATGCTCTAGCCAATGGAGCTACCTGGCCAGGGCTTAATTTTTTTGAAGAGAGATGTGAACTCAGCTTCAAACTTGTAAGATTTGAGATTCCTTTTAGACATCCAAGTGGAAATGTCAAGTGGGCAGTTGATTATAAGTCTGAAGTTCCAAGGGAAATATCTGGCAAGGTTGTATAAATTTGGGAGTTATCAGCATATGAACAGTATTTTTTAAAAGATTTTATTTATTTATTTATTTATTTATTTATTTATTTATTTATTTTTAGACAGAGGGGGAGGGAGAAAGAGAGGTAGAGAAACATCCATGTGTGGTTACCTCTTGTGTGCCCTAACTGGGGACCTGGCCCACAACTCAGGCATGTGCCCTGACTGGGAATCAAACTGGCGATGCTTTGGTTCTCAGGCTGGAGGTCAATCCACTAAGCCCCATCAGCTAGGGCAAATAGATTTAATGACATAAGAATGGAGGCCATCAGGGGAGCAAGTGGAAAAACACTAAGGATTGAACTCTGGAGTGTTCCATGTGAAGACATCAGCAAGATGAGGTAGGAGAAAAATCTAGAGAGAATGAATTCTTGGAAAGCAAGTCAAGGGAGAAGAAGTGGCCAAAGGTATCAAATGTTTCTGAAATGGATTTATCACTGTATAGTCCCTGGTGAACTTAATAAGAGCTATTCAGTTGAGTCTGCTTACAGAGGGTTCATGAGTAAGTGAGAAGAGAGAAATGGAAGAATATAAGTATATTCAACTCTCTCAAAGCATTTGCTGAAAAGAAAAGAAGAAAAAGTTGCAGTAGCTGATGGATAAATGTGTGAAGAGGGGATTTTCTTTTTTAAGATAGGAGACAAAAACACATTGTTTCTATTCTGATGGAAAAATCCAGGGTGGAGGGAAAGTGTGATTGTGTTGGAGGAGAAAGAGTGGCTGGAATGATGTCCTTGAGCAAGTGAAAGGAAAGGGGTCTGGTGCTTGAGAGGAAGGGCGGCTTGGCCACAAGCCCTGACAGTTCACCTGTGCACAGGAGTGGTGACTATGTGTCCCAAGTGCAGGTAGGGGAATAGTAGGGTTTGTGGAATTTCCTTTCTGACTGTTTCCATTTTTCAAGGAAATACGTAACTCTATGAGACAGGGAAGGTTATCTGTGTCTTCCATCCCCTGTGAGTCCTCTCTGTAGCCTGTAGGGTATGGTGCCTCTGGTTTTCAGTGGTGTATCTCCTGCCTTTGGATAACAAGCTGATTGCATTTTTTCCTGAGGTTTCTAAATGTTGATAGATTATCTAGGATTGTTTGAACTTATTTTATGGTTCTATTGGTGGAACAGATGGCTGGCCCTGGGGATCATGGTCAGAACTAGGTCTTCTCCTCTCATTGGACACGTTCCTGACAGGGGTTTTGAGCCCTCATGTACAGCTCCTGCTAGAGCTGGAATTAAAGGTGCAAAGTGGGAAGGGCAGAGAGAAAAGCTAAAGGTGCCACCATTAGTCCAGCCCAGTCCCTGCCTTCCCCTCCTGTGTGGGCATTAAGTGCACACTTGCCCACACACACAATAGAGTTGAGATGTAAAAGAGTAGTGCATGATGCTTCATTTATTTTCACATGTGTTGGCAGATAAGATTCTGGAGCAGCAGTCATCTGGGACACGTGCTGTCATTATTTGTGCCTCTTTCTCTCTCCCATTATTTATGTATCTATCTACCTCCATCTTTTGGAGCAGGGGTGTTACTCTCTCTGGTATGTGTCCCAGAGCCTGGCATATAATTGATACTCAAAAATATCATGATGGGTATTTTGGAAAGAATAAATGAATAGGAAGAAAAGATACCTTGAAAATTTATGCAGTTTCTCTACTACTGTTATGTATTTTATACCTATGCTACTATAAGTATTTTGCATATAAAATGTTAAGCTGCCATTTTTCTAAAGAGAACATTGATTTGTGGAACTATGCCATAATTTGGTAATAGAGACAAGAGCAAAAATAACTCTTAGAGTTTCTTTATCACTTTATTTCACTCCTACAGGTAAAATACAAAGAAAACTATGAAAAGAATAAAGGAAAAGCAGATTATAATGTACTTCCTGCTTCAGAAAACCCTCTACTCAAGCAGCTGAAGGTGGCAGGGAATGCCCTAAGTGATGTAAGTATATTCTCGTCAAAGTATTTTTTTAACTTCAGCTGCAAGAGAGACAAGCTCATTAGCTTTCTATAATGACTAAACACAAATAGACATTGCAAGTGCTTTAAAGTTGTGATGTAGCAGTTCCCCTGGAACTATCTAACCACAGGAAGGCCTTAGTGCTTCTGAGGATGATGTGTCAATTTGTGGGGCTGGGGGACATTGGGGGTTAGGTTCAATGGGCAGGGAAATCCTCATTTGCTTACAGGCTCCAGGTGCCTGTGCCTCCAGAGCTACTGTCCATTCCAGGAGCTGCTTTGTGATCTTGACAGAGGCAGAAGGAGATTTTGAAAGGGGAGGAGAGAAGGAGAGATGAGGCAGTGTTAGCAATCTCCCCGCTGCTGGGAGAAGGACAATGTCCTGTTGCCAAAGTTCCCTCCCCACCTCTGCCATTGTCTCCTCAGATCCCGGCCACAAAAACCATTACTTGCAGACAGCAGGGCTCAGAAGATGGTCCCCTAAGTCTTCACAGGAATTTCTACTTGTGGAGTTGTTAGGAGCTTTACTAAACCATTAGAAATGAAATAGATTAGATAAGTGAGAACTGTGGCTGGCATTAAAAGACTAGCAGCCCAAGTCCACTTTTACGGTATATTTAAGGAGACTGAACATGTGATCAGTTGTGTTTTTCCCTTATGGCTGGGCTATATTAAGCTTTCCCAACATTTGAGGATTATATGTGGCTCTCTGAGTGGGCCAGTTTTCTTCTCTCTGTCCCTTGGGTTGTCAGCACTGCAGAAATGAGCACAAGTGATCGAGGAGCAGGGTGAGTGAAGTGGTAGGCAGGTGAGAGAGTGGAGATGGATCTGTCTAAATAGCTCCACAGGGAATCTACACACACCTCCTGCTTCCCAAATGAAGGCCATGAAGGCCGTGAAGGCCGTCTTTATCAAACATATAAAAGCCAAGGTTTAAATTCACTCTGCTGATAAAGACAGGACCATAAATATATTAAAAATGAATAGCAGCATTTACAACTTCAAAACCTAGTATGAAAAGTGACAACAATTGCTTCTTCACCTGTGCATTTACAATCTCAGTAATTGTTTATGGTTATTATCAGAGCAAAAGATAAATCCTAGCAGAGGAGACAAGTTGGGAGTTTCATGATTTGAGTTCTTGTATGTACTTTATGGTACAGTACTGAATTTTCTGTGGTAGAAGGAGGAAAAAAAGAGTGTGTATTTCTCAACATTTACTGAAGTTTTTCATGCAGGTTTATTTACAAAACAAAAATTTGCCGTTGCTCAGAACATCCCTATGTGATGTGCAGCATCAGTGAGGGATGTGTGTGTGAGGCGGTGGATGGAGAAGGCCAATGTTCAGAGACACACAAGAACCTCTGCAGCTGAGGGCTTGGTTGGAGGCAGCGTATTGGCTTTTTAATTTTTTGAAGCATGTGGAAAACTTAGGCTTTACAAGAATTGCTCATAGAAAGGGCTTATCACTCGTGACACCCTAGTATCTGATTGTCAGTTTTTAAGACAGTTGACAGGCAATATCTTTCTTCTTCTTCTTTTGTTTAGTGCTAGAAAATACAAGTGTTGCAATCAGTGTGGGAGTGACAGGAATCCACTGAACTGATTTTTTGCTTTACAGAGATTGTACAAGGAGAACTATGAAAAGACAAAGGCAAAGAGCATAAACTACTGCGAGACCCCCAAATTTCAGCTTGACACCGTCCTGCAGAAATTCAGCAGTGATGTAAGCAATCCTATGATTACTCCTATTTAAAAACAAACAAAAACACCCCACCATTTCACAAATAAATAAATGAAATGTCTTGTCTTTCAGACTAAATATAAAGAGTCCTACTTAAAAAATATTTTGGGACATTATGTAGGCAGCTATGAGGATCCACATTATACCCACTGTATGAAAGTCACAGCTCAAAACAGTGACGTAAGTTCTATACAATTGTTAAACTTTCCAAGTAACACAGTTTTAGGGCATGAACACAATGCTTGCATCCTTATGTCTGATGCAATGCTTGCATCTTATGTTTTTTTCTCACAGAAAAACTACAAAGCAGAATATGAAGAGGACAGAGGTAAATGCTTTTTCCCCCAGACCATAACTCAGGAATATGAAACCATCAAGAAGCTGGATCAGTGTAAGGACGTAAGTCTGCAGTGGGACTGTGAGCATCACCGCGCTCCATAGCATCCAGGGGTCCAGATATGTCTAAAATGTTGACATTTTCACAAATAAATGCAAGCCAATAAATTGTAAGACAGAAAATTTATTTTATAGTAGATATACTATTTTTTTTGTCCATACATTTCAAGAGCTAATTCTAGATTATTTTCCCAAAGAAGAGTTCTTGGGCATCTGAAGATATGGGAAAGTTTCTTGTAAAAGTGTCTCTCAAAGATACTGCAGTCTAATTAGGAAAAAAATAAGTGTTTTATTAACTACAGGTATCTTTTCTTTGGGGGAATGGGGGTCTGCTCACTAGTCCTGTAGGCCTACGTGGATTTGACAGGCGATATTGCTAAACCCAATTCCTTTTCTCCCCCACAGCACACCTACAAAGTGCACCCAGAAAAGATAAAATTCACTCAAGTAACTGACTCACCTGTTCAGGTGCAAGCCCAGGTCAATGCTAAACAACTGAGTGATGTAAGTTCCTCACCATTTCCAGGAAGTCCAATTACGGGCGATAGTATAGCATAACTCTGCACAGGAAATCCAGTGACTTGTCACAGTTACAAAAATGGCTATGTAAATTGTATGTATGTGCAATCACCTAAAATATTTTTTATTTAGTTGTCTTGCATCTCCTGCATCTTTTTGGGAGGATAATACTTAAAGTAAAATGGTTCTAAAAGGGAAACTAATTTAGCTTAATGCGAGGGAAAGAACATGAGTTCTGAAGTCAGATAAAACTGGACTCAAATTCCAGCTCTGTCTGGGCAAATCATTTAACTTCTTAATGCTGCATAGTTCCTATTGTGGTTGTTCTGAAAATTGAGTGAAAGGAGATATGTGCATCGTCCACACCCTGCCCCAGAGCAGATATTTAACACCTGGGATTTCTCTCTCTCAAATAAGTATTGGAAAATGGAGTGTTTGCAGTCAGTTTATCATATGAGTTTTAAGTATGAATTTCCAAGCTTATGTTGAACTAAATAAAAGTAACCTCAGGAGATTTATGACCTGAGAAATGAAAGGCTTCAGTTAGAGTATCAACAAACCATAATGTATTCATGGGCATGGGGACCTAACCTCACTCAGAGGAGGAAAAGTAGGTTTACAGTTGTGAGTACATGAAACAGAGTTTATTCTTGTATTATTACTTATTAATTACTATATTATTTTCCATATAACCAAACCTACTTTTGCCCCACCCCGTATTTGTTAGAAAAGATTCCCCTGTGAGAATTGACAATGAAAGGGAAGAAAGGGCTGTCACTCCCAGAATCTGCCGGGTCAGTCGCGATACACATGAAGGGAACCGTGCATGAAAGAGCCACCTCCTTCCGTTTGGGCCCTAGCATGGCGCCAAATGCGGCAACAGCTGCCACGTGTCTAGGACACGGGTTGTCAGTTGTGCAAGGTGGCCTACCCTAGCTCTGGATTTTTCTTTTATTCTTAACAACTTTGTTGGTTTTATTTAAGAAAATTTATTCTACATTTTGTTATGAAAATTTGTTCTTTAGAACAATTCTTCTGAAATAATCCCCTCCTCTCTCTCAGCTAAATTACAAAGCAAAACATGAAAGTGAAAAGTTTAAGTGCCACATACCTCCAGATACTCCTGCCCTTATCCAGCACAAGATCAACGCATACAACCTGAGTGATGTAAGTTCCTCCCCACCATGCCGTGTGATATGCCGACAACTTGTGCTTTTATTTTTAATTGTTTCACTAAATAATTATTTCAATGTTAAAGATGGGAAGAACAGTTAACATTTGTATCATGTTCCTATGCCTCTGCCAGTGTAACTGAATTTACTTCATAACATGTATGTAGCAATCATGTAAGTAGCTTCATACAACTAGACATTAATATATTTTAGTCAACCTTCAAAATTCTGTCACCCATGTATGTCTAATTGGAAATTTAATGCTAGATCTGTTAGTCATATATTAATTTATACTATGCTATAATTAATTTTCTTTCAGGATTTTATTGTTTTAAGATTTAGCTTTATTTCACTTATCATCAAGTCTGTAATGTTTCTTGTTTCACATAGATGATACTTATTTCCACATGTAAGAGTACTTGCACTAGTGAAGATATGGAGCATTCAAAAGATGTAGGGCTGGCTATCCATTGCTCTTTCATTTCCAAACTTAATTCTATAGAAAAGTCAAATTACCCTTAGATGTTTCCATTTCTTCAACAACCCACTGCATAAGTACAAAGATTAGCCAGCATCAATGAGTACTATAATGATTCATGGAATAACCTTTGCAGAATACTTTGAGATCAAATTAAAACAATGCCTTTATATTATAAAAAGTTAACTGTAGAATATTTGTGCCATTGTAAAAAATATTCAGTGTTAGGAATCAAATATTGGTATGATAACTAGAATTAAGTTAATTTGATGAAATAGCCCAATGGAGAGTACATAAGATTAATCTTGTAGAATTAGAAACTTCAGCTTGAAGAGAATTAGCTAAAATATGCATGATTTCAAGGACAATGAAAAGTCCCTTTATATTAAGATAAGGTATTGGGTTCCCTTCTAGTCTTCAAAGTGTGATAACATGCTTATCCTTTTTGTCAATTCCTTTGTTAAAATTTTCCTTCCCAGAGTATTTACAAGTACGACTGGGAGAAGAGCAAAGCTAAGAAGTTTGACATTAAAGTGGACGCCATTCCCCTCCTGGCAGCCAAGGCCAACAGCAAGAATGCTAGTGATGTGAGTGTGGCCTGGGGACCTGGGCTGGGGACTCCGCAGTGTCCCCTGATGGGTGGGATCTGGCACGTGTGATGTCTTTGCAGGTGATGTACAAGAAAGACTATGAGAAAAACAAAGGGAAAATGATTGGAGCCCTCAGCGTTAATGATGATCCCAAGATGCTGCACTCTTTGAAGACGGCCAAAATGCAGAGCGATGTGAGTGCTTTTGTCAATCACCCTTATTTTCCGATGTGGCCGCCGGCACCTACTATTGAATGTGAGCTTGGATGTGATGTTAGCCTAAATGAAATCTCAGATCCAGGAAGACAATCAAACATGAAAGCCCAGTGCTAAAGGATGATGTACTTCCTCATTTTATGATGTCTGTGTTCTTTGAGACATCAATGAATATTGTAAAGTTTCCCTTCATCTCCTTAATGCCTTCTATTTTCTCAGAGGGAAATTATCTTAGCAATATCATTTTCTTTATTGCTTTGCCTAGAAATGGGCTCTGTATCTCAAGATGTAGAAATATGTATTCATTCATTCCATGCTATTACCTGATTTAAGGTACTTTGCAAAAATGCATACAGAAAAATAAAAGGCTAGAAATGAGAAGATCAGGCTAAAGATAAAGTAGGAATAACTAGATGAAGCATAACTTTAAAGGCAAATTATTTTTAGAATTTTATAAAATACTGATCTCACTTTAAAGCCTTTAGATTGCTTATTAAATATAAAATAAAACTAATTATAAAATTGCTTTTCAAATTCATACCCTAAAAAGTATACACTCCCTCATCGGTATCATTTAAAATATTCCTGTATTTAGTATGCTTTTGCATTTCTGCATGTGAGAATTAAAAGAGAATGTGAAGAAATATATGATTCATACAATAAAATAGAAAAACCATCTTCCATGTATTATTGCTATAAAGTAAAAGATTAAGCCTTAATGACAAAAGCTAACTTCTACAGGTTTTCAAGCACTGAACTGAAAACTTTTCTAAAACTGTGTCTAAGCATTTAAGGCTCATCTTATACCTTTGACCTCATTTTACCAGCTCTTAAAAAACTAACACATTCAAGAGGAAAGAATTATTTCATGACAAAAATTGCTTAGATAGCAGCATTTGTGTGCTCTGATTTATCCTGGCTGAGACATATTATGATCTGTAAAGTAAACGTATTTATGGTTATCATCAGAGTACATCAGCCAAAGACATGAGCCTCTACCATGTTCATCCTGCTTTTTTTGCTTTGTGGAAAATTGGTACTGCTAAAAATACAAAATTTGCCCTTTTGGTTAAAGTGTAGTAAAAATGGCTTTTACACCATGAGATTTATTTTTTCCTTTGTTTGATTTTCTTTTTCCTTGGACAGAGATTGTACAAAGAAAACTATGAGAAGACAAAGGCAAAGAGCATGAATTACTGTGAGACCCCTAAATACCAACTTGACACTCTGCTGAAGAACTTCGGCGAGGTTGGAAAGGCCGTGGTTACCTCTGGGGTTTGAGGGATTTCCTACTGTTTGATGAATAACTGTCCATTTGAGTGCCATATGTTTTCTTTTTCAGAATAAGTATAAAGATTCATATGTGCAGAACATTCTGGGTCATTATATAGGCAGCCCTGAAGACCCACATCAAATACACTGCATGAAGGTTTCAGCTCAAAACAGTGATGTAAGTTTGAAGACAATTGCTCTTGCCTTACAGTGACACTAGGGGTAATAACAATAATCATCTGTTGTTGTTCTTTCTCATTATAGAAAAATTACAAAGCAGAATATGAAGAAGACAGAGGAAAATGCTATTTCCCTCAGACAATCACACAAGAATATGAAGCAATCAAGAAGCTAGACCAGTGTAAAGATGTAAGTCAGCTGCTCTGAATTCTGGAAATTGGGTTTGGGACTCTTGTGCCATCTAGTGGTAAGTCAGTAGGAGTTTAAATGCTAGCGTCCAGTGGTTAGGTGTTAAATTCTTAATTTTGGCTTTTGGGTGGAATTGGGGAACACAGAAGTTACTCCGATGAAGCCTATTTGTTACCGAATAATTCCAGGATTTATAAATTTCTGTTTTCACCAATGCATACATGGCCTAGGGGAAGGGGAAGACAGATTTGTGAGAGCTAGGTGTTCCTTCATGAGGGGCTATTTACACGAGGGGCTAGCTGGTGCCAAATGCTGTCCTTGGTGCTGACAAGGTGGGCTGCCTCTCACAGCAGGCCCTTGCGTAGGAGGTACAGACAACAAAGAGCACAGAAGCAAAGCAGATATCAGCAATGATAAGACAAGTAACGTAGAATGATGCTACAGAATTAAAATACGATGATGTGGAGAGAAATATCGGGTGGGCACTGTAGTTTGGATGGTCAAGGAAGGCCTAAGGCAGGAATGTGCAGCTGTGCTAAGAACAGGGGAAGAGCAGCAGGGAGAACCGCCTAAGGAGACAACAAGCTTGGCATTTGAGGATTGAAGGAATGAGGTGGCTGAAGTGTATTGGGGAAGGAGATAGTAGTAAGAGGTAAAATGGTAGGAGATGAAGGAAGGGCTGGTTTTTGTAGGGTAGGGCTTGTAAGCCAAGATACAGTCTAGAGTGAATATGAAGTCCAGTGGAGAGCCATGCAGGGCTTCAGCAGAGGGAGGAGTAATCTGGTTGCTAAACTGCAGCAGGGAGCCCAGTTTAGAAGCAACTTCAGTGGGTGGAGGGAGTGGAGAAAGAACATATCAAACAAATTTTCAGGAAGTAAACTAACTTTTGGCTAGAAACTTTTATGTTTATATATATATATATGTTTTATAGTGTGTATACAAACAAGAACATAAAGATACATTATGAAATTTCATTAAAGAACATCTTTTCTAGCATACCTACAAAGTTCATCCAGATAAGACCAAATTCACGGCTGTCACTGACACTCCTGTACTGTTGCAAGCCCAGCTCAACATGAAACAGCTTAGCGATGTAAGTGCCTTGATTTATGCATGTGTACTGATCCGGAATGCTTCGGTTATCTGAACCATAAGCATTTACATGCACAATCTTCTTTTGTCCATCTGTTACCTCAACAATGTCATTAGTCAAGATTTCTTTAAAATCTTGGAATGAGGTGGCTGAGAATATGGGGGAGAAAGTAGTAAGAGGTGAAATGGTAGGAGATGAAAGAGGGGATGGTGTCTGTAGAAATATATAACTGCTGGATTGAACTGCACCCTCAGGAAAAATGGCGTTAGATAATAATTAAAATAAAATGTAATTTTTTAATAACTCATCAATTTTTAGTGAGAATTTGCTTATTCCCACTGAAGATTATACCAAATCCTCAGTATTTAGCTGTCTTGATCATTAGGATTATATGAAAAGTAATGCATACTAAAAATAATGCATACTAAAATTCCATGGTAACTTAAATAGCAAAAGCATCCACTTTGCATAGCTAACAAGTGACAAGGCAAGCATTTCCCATTCTTAAGTTTCCTAACAAAGACTTTACGAGAAGAAAAAAAGCACAGAAACAAGAAAGGTGTCAGATGATAATAAGAAAACTAATATATGATGGAGATGCAGAATTAAAATAGGATGACGTGAGGAGGAGTGACTGGGTGCGTACTTTAGATCAGGTAGTCAAGGAAGACCTATGGCAGAAGGGTCCAGCCCTGCCACGGTCAGGGGAAGGGCAGCAGTGTTTCTCAAACATTCACAGTCATGTGGCTTACCCAGGGACCCTGTTAAATGCAGACTCTGATTCAGTAGGTCTGGAGGGACCCATACTTGGACTCTCTGATAAACTACCAGGCGATGCTGATCCTGCTGATGGGTAGACCCCACTGAGTAACGAGGTGCTAAGACAGCTAAGTCCTGAGGAGTAGCACATCCTTTCAAGACAGTAAATCAAAACATATAGTTTGCTCTACTTCAAAACCTGTTTTAATAACTGGAATTTTCTCATGTGCAAATTGGTAAAGAAGGGAATAGTGTCAGTATAACCCAGAAGTCATATTGGTTCATAAGCAATGCTTCCTAGCATATTAATATTTTGTGCCTTCAGCACAGCCTAGAAGTTTAGATCATACACATTGCATCTACAAAATGACGTCTGGTCAAAGTCTGGTTACACCACAAGCCCCGAAAGAGGGGCCAAGCCTCTGGGCTCTGTGTGGCACTTCAACTGGATGGTCTCTTTCTTTGGGGCATTTTTCAAAAAATGGTAGTGATGACTTAGCTATACAGATTCTCCTATGTAAATTTGAGGAAGTTCCTACCTTGAACTGTTTGGCTGCCCTCTACTGTGTTTCAGCTGAATTACAAAGCAAAATATGAAGGTGAGAAGTTCAAGTGCAACGTACCAGCAGATGCTCCACAGTTTATCCAGCACAGAATCAATGCCTATAACCTGAGTGATGTGAGTACCAAAGCCACAGAAGCCTGTGTTCACGTGTGCATGAAAGAGGAAATGTCATAGGGGTTCAAGAAGACCAGTTTAGGGGTTATGCAAATAATCAACTAGTGAGATTGTTACCAGAGTGTCTGTAGAGCTTTTAAGGCCTAAAGGCTCCTAAAGATCTTACTCAGCTATCGGATTTCATTTTCCACAGTCTCTGGTATCATCAGAAACGTTCTCTCAGTTACCCCTTTGCTTATCCCTAGGGTTTTACAAGAACTGTCCTGTGTAAAGGTCACATCTCACCTTCTCCAAGTGGTTTTCTTTTTGTTATTATCCTGTAAACATCAGGATAGCAGTCTTTAGAAATTTCACAGAATGTTTTAAAAAGTACATTATACATGTTCAGGGATGGGTAGACAATGCTGAATGATAGATAAATAAGTAGTATGTTACCATTTGGTAAATATAGTATTTATAGGTGAAATAAGTCCACACATACAAATTTTCAATGTTTTTAAAAAACTTTTGCTATATGAATCTGTGTTAGATGTTTCTACAATTCCTTTGCTAAAATTTTCCTGCACAGAATATTTACAAGTACGACTGGGAGAAGAGCAAAGCTAAGAAGTTTGACATTAAAGTGGATGCCATTCCCCTCCTGGCAGCCAAGGCCAACAGCAAGAATGCTAGTGATGTGAGTGTGGCCTGGGGACCTGGGCTGGGGACTCCGCAGTGTCCCCTGATGGGTGGGATCTGGCACGTGTGATGTCTTTGCAGGTGATGTACAAGAAAGACTATGAGAAAAACAAAGGGAAAATGATTGGAGCCCTCAGCGTTAATGATGATCCCAAGATGCTGCACTCTTTGAAGACGGCCAAAATGCAGAGCGATGTGAGTGCTTTTGTCAATCTGCCTTGTCTTTGAGATGGTGCCCCTGTTAACATGCTCAAGGGCAGTGGCATATGAAAGGGTTCTATACCCATGGGGTATGTCAGGTTCAGAACAACAAGCTGCTGGAGAGAGCTTTAGCAGTGGAATGATCCTCCAGATTCTTATATCTCTCATGATTGAGGAAAAAAGTTATTGTTTAGTATTCGATGTTTATTTCACTTTGAAAAAAATGTAATATTTAATAAGGTATCAGTTGTAATTCTTTAAACCTTTTAGAAAACATCACTAGATGTTTGAATATTTTCTTCTAATTGAAAAATGTCCTTTAAAATGATGGTTTTAAACTGTTTTTATTCTGGAAGAAAATCTTGAGTCACAGATAAAAATCTTAGTGTAGCTATCAATTGCTCCTCATTGACTTGGTAATTAGTACTGGCCTAGGTCCCAGGAAAATACTCAGTTAATCATAGGCCCTTTTGAGAATCTGATAAAATATTTGGATCATCTATCCAGAAAAACAAACTTTTTTTCATACCTTTTGCCTCAACTTCAGGGAATTTATGGATTTTCTAAGGCTTGTCTATGGACCACCTATTATCTTTTGGTTAAACTTCTTACTATAGAGAAGCAAACATCTACTATTGCAAGTTGCAGTATCCGATGTGTTCAAAAAATGTTGAGTGAATCACTTAAGAGTGTTAAGAATGTTCAACATAGATTGCAAATATTATTTATTCATAATTAAATAGAAGGATGTTTGTATTACTTTCTTTTATTTTACCCATGTGTTCATGTGATCTATATAATTCTATATAAATTTATATAAATTATATATAAATCTATATAACCCCCCCCAAAAAAAAAACAACAACCCTAGAATTATGTTCTGCAGAGCGGGCCCCTTGCAGTACAGCCTTCGTCCACTAGGTGGGTGTTCTGGGAACCCATCTGAATCAGTGTACCAGCTGGTGTTGCTGTGAGAGGCTGCGTTGGGCTTCAGTGAAATTTTTTTGAAGTCTCTTGGAGTGCACTTGCCCATCTCATGATGGGTGATTTACAAGCGCACCTGCCCACGCCACACTGAGTGGTCAGTAGTTATTGATCCAAAGTGGCATGATTCCCATGTCCCACCCTCCCTATCCAACTGACCTTGCCCCCATGACTCTTTTGTTTCTCTGGTTGAAAAAAGCACTCAAAGAGAAATGTTTTGCAAATGTGAAAAACATGAAACAAAAAATGGCAGAAGCACTAAAAGGCATCAAAATTGACAAGTTTAAAAAAACAGTGGAAAAAATGTCTCCATAAGTTTATTGCATCAAATGGGAAGTACTTTGGAGGTGACTGAAATTTAAACATGTAAGAATAAATACACAATTTTTTAATAAATAAATTCTGGGATTTTCTGGGGTCCCCCCTCATATACTTATAAAGAAGTTTAAAACATCCCGTTCAGTTACTTTATCTAATAACCTTGTGCTGAATTATGTCATATAAGTGCTTATGTGCACAAAATTATCTTCTTCTCTAGTTCTTTATCCCTTCCTAACTCAAAAAAGTTATAGTTTTCTCTTGAGAGCACATGTATTTTATCTTTGTTTTTCATCCTATCACAAAACCCATTAGAACACTAGGCACATAATAAGTGCTCAATAAATACTTTTTAATTGATTGATGTTAGCAACCAAACGTGGAAATAGTCAATAATGAGTCATTCTCACATAATATCCAAGTTCAATGCTAAGCTACAGGTCTAGAACATGCTTAGCTTTTTAAAAAGAACCTTTTAAAGACATTTGGACCTCTGACAACATTTTATATATGTAGGTATGTGTGGACTGTATGAAAATGAACAAGAGAGTTAAAACAGTTTAGTCAAAAACATGTCCACACCAACTGCTGTGCAACATTGCTTATCAGTTTATTTCTTTAGAACATTTTTTAAAAGATTTTATTTATTTTTTTAGAGAAAGGGGAAAGGAGGGAGAGAGAGAGGGAAACATTGATCAGTTGCCTCTTGCATGTCCCCAACCAGGGACCTGGCCCAAAACCCAGAGATGTGCCCTGACCAGGAATCAAATCAGCGACCTTTCCTTTCGCAGGCCGGCACTCAATCCACTGAGCCACACCAGCCAAGGCTATCAGTTGAATTCTGATAAAGACAAACTGTCTTTATTTTGTTAATTTTTTTTCATGCCATTAGAAGGTTTTCCTATTTATTTTCATAAACTAGGATCTAGACTTTACAACTAAGTGATAAATTTATTTAGTGAAAGTTATTACCCACAAAATGTTAGAAGGAAGATCACATTCCCTAAGAAAGCTAAAAGACTAGATAATTTGCAAAAGAAATTTCTACAGAAGATTTATAATATACATCTATACTCAGTAGCTTGTGTTACTGTCTTTAATGCTTATATGACTATGGGGACCTATAATGGGTTTAGAATTTTCCTAAAGGCACTGGGTCAGAATTTTTCTCTCTGTTAAGGTCACTGGTGAGTAGACCTGATGATGCTTGGACTTTCTGCTAATTAGCAACCTGTCTAATCATTCCAGAGCACCAGCCAGTGAAAAGTGCCTTCTGAGGCTCAGTCAGGATATTTGGATTATGAGAACACTGTCCAAAGGGGCAAAGGTTACTTTAATGGCTCGGCTTCCTGCACTTTTCTCCTTTGAGGTGTTGTAACTGCTGCAATCTGAAGCTTTTTAAAAATTGTTACCAAAATTACACTTGGTATGAAACAACCTTCAGGATTCTCAGTGGGGCTTAACTACTGTCAAAAGTAGAATAGTCAGGTTGAAAAAATCAGAAACTACTCATTTAAAGATGACTTGAGAAATCCAAGAAGTCAAATGCATATTTCTGTTCATCAAGTAGCCATTTCACAAAATCAGAAGTATGAAATGATTGTCATAAGATTTTGGTCAATCAAAAAAAAAGAAACTGCCTTATTGGAAAACTCTTCAGAAGACATCTTACTTCAGTAAATCATAACGCTTGTTAGTGGTCTTTGAAAACCCCTGTTTTACTGTAAAGTAATACCTGGCTGAAGCAGACGCTGTGGCCCAGGATCCTGGTGTCTGTCAGCGGTGCTTTTTTTTTTTTCCTGTCAGCTGTGCTTTGATCTAAAAAGAGATTCGAGAAAATCTGTCCATGTGTGATTTTGGGGGGCATTTCAATGATGTGTAACATATGAACAAAATTTAGGAAAAAATAACCACTCAGCTGTTTGAATCTGTTTTTTTCTAACCCATATTTGCTGTTTATAGAGAGATCTCTGTGCTTTTCTGGAAATCCATTAAGGTAATAAATGGGAATTTTTTTATTCACAGCGTGAATATCGTAAAAACTATGAAAAGTCGAAAACTAACTATACGGCACCTCTTGATATGCTCCCAGTCACCCAAGCTAAGAAATCCCAGGCAATTGTCAGCGATGTAGACTACAAACACCTCATACACAGTTACCACTACCCTCCCGACAGCGTCCCCCTGGACCTCGCCAAGAAGTCGTATGCACTGCAGAGCGATGTGAGTGATCAGAATCTCTCTATCCCCTCTCTTAAGGTGGAAGCTGAAAAAATTGCTAAGTTGAGTGAGTTTTTTGGCAATTCTCAGAGGTGTCTGAGTGACCTTTTGTGCATGGGAAGTATGTAATGGGGACATCACCCTGTGGTCCTAGGAGAGCACAGCCTCAGCAGTTAGATAGACCTGGGCTAGCACGCACCCCAACACTGGTACCCTCTGGAAAAGCTACCAGCCTGGCTGAGTGTAGAGTCCTCCTTATAAAATTGGAATAAAACGATATTGTTTAGAGGATTTAAAGGTATGCAGAAATACTGAGCAGGGTACCAGGTTTATCAGTGTTGTAGTATATATCGGAACTTCCTACCTGTTTGAGGTTGGGTATTGTTCTCCTAAACCATTCACTGTTACTATCATCACCACTATCATAATGATCACATACACCAATATCAATAATTTTTACAAAGATTGCTATTGTGTCTAAAAATAAAATCTATGATTTACAGCATCAATTTTTATAGTAGCTGGGTTTTTTCTGTAGATCAAAACGTGTTTAGGCAAGTTCATTTTAGCTACAGAATCAAATGCTTTATCTTAACAATTCTATTTTGTAAAAATGTGGTAAAATACACTTACCATAAAATTTGCCATCTTTACCATTTTAAGTCTACACTTTGGTAGCAGTTATTTACATTCACATTGTCGTGCAACCACTCTCCAGACCTTTGTCATCTTGCAAAACTGAAACTCTCTACCCATTAAACAACGACTCTCCTTTTCTTCCTCCCCTCAGGCCCTCACAACCACCCTTTTACTTTCTCTTTCTGAGCTGGCCTACTGTAAAGACCTCATGTAAATGCAACAATCAAGTATTTGTCATTTTTTGTGACTGGCTTATTATCAGTGTTATAGTGTGTGTCAGGATCTCCTACCTCTTTGAGGTTGGACGTTGTTCCACTTCATGTGACACCACAGTTTGTTCAGCCGTTTGCCCATCAGTGGACATTTGGGTTGCTGCCATCTTTAGGTTATTGTGACTAATGCTGACTCGGACATGAGATCCCAACAGTTCCATCACTAAGAATTCTGTTTTATATATTATCATATTATTTATTTGCTTACTCTTTGCTGTATTTCTGCCTCCCAAATAGATTGTAAGCATCTCAGAAGTAGGACCCAAATGGTTTCTTGATTTTTCATTCTAATTAAAAGCCCACAATAAGGAACAATTTGAATTTTGTTTCTAGAGTTTTAGGTGCCATCTATGGCCAGATAATAAGGGTGGCTCATTGTTTGAATAAAATGAAGTAACTGTCCTAAAAATAAGACCAATTCCAGAAGCTAACTGCTCTCTATAAGCAAATTAATGAGTGCAACTTGTTAAAGTGCCCTGTTAGCCAATGCATAAGAACTCCTAAGCTGACCATTACATGTGAAGAGCATTGTATGCAAACACATAGTACAAATAATACTATCAAGTCTTATCTAATCAGAAAATGAGCAAAACTGTCCACTTTTACTGTGGCCTTCAGTCTTCATTTGACCTTTGAAATATAATACTTAGAGCTCTACTGAGCAAACATCTCACATTTAATTATCTAAATATAACAATTTCATTTATTCTTTGAAATATAGCTTTGAATTTAGCATTTCCCAGATTGAACTTTCATACATTTGGAAATAAGAATGAAATGAAACATATGCCAATTGGAAAAACAGTGAAAACATGAGGGCTGTTAAAATCTCTCACCAAGGGTATGTTTAAAATGCCGTAATGCATGGAATAAGGATGCTGGTCAGAAATCTTAACATCCTTTACAAATAAGGACAATGATGAGCAAAAGAAATTCAACCTTCCTCTTGGTGCTTTAGGTCGAGTACAAAGCCGACTACAACAGCTGGATGAAAGGCTGTGGCTGGGTGCCCTTTGGGTCCTTGGAAATGGAAAAGGCAAAGCGAGCTTCAGACATCCTTAATGAGGTAAAGCCAGCACCCTTGTCACAGGGAGGTTTGGGCACGTGCCCTGTGAAAAAGCCCCAAAACCATGGCAAGTGCCTCCCTTACTGCCTCATTCTCTAATAAATGTTGCTGAGGGGAAAGACTAAGCACTTGCATGAATTATTCTGATAGATAAACATACTGCTTTATATCACCAAGACTACGTATGTGAACCATTCGTGATAAAAAATATTTTAACAACTTTATCAAGGTATACTTTGCATAACACAAAGCACCATGTTAGGTGTATACCTTGATGAGTTTTAATAGGTTTATACAGTTTTATAGTCATCATTACAACTGAATTTTTACATTCTGCTGGTACTCCAGAAAGATTCCCTGAAAAATCCCTGCTCCCATCTACAGTGCCAGGCAATCCCTCATCTGCTTTCTGTCTCTATAGTTTTGCTTTTCTAGAAATTTCCTTTATATCAGTCTTCTTCCATTAAGCATAATATTTTTAAATTTTATCCATATTCTTATATGTGTCTGCAATTTATTTCTTTTTCAAGTAGCATTCCTTTGTGTGGCTATGTTGCATTTTGGTTGTCCAGTTAGTGGGCATGTGGATTATTCCAATTTTTGGCAATTATGAATAATGCATAAAATAAATATTACAGAACTTGTGTGAAGTATTATACCCTATGTCATATTCTTGATGGCTTTGAAATAGTTTATGTTATTATTCAGTCTAAGAAAAAACAATGATGATCTTGTAGTTGTAAAACAGCCAGGCTATCTGTCCCTTCTCTGCACACAGTGAAACATTCCACTACCATCAGGTAAACCATCATCAAGGAGGTTAGACTACATAAAAAATGGACAGAGGTGCTCAGTGAAAGCTGTCTTCCACACTCAAGATTTTGTTGTTCATGTTGTTTTTTGCTTTGGTTCATCTTTGGTGAAAACCATTTTATGTACTCAGAGATTTTTCAGAAAACATACTTTTGAGTTGGTAGTTGTCAGAAGCCTGAAGTTGAAAGAGTGATGCAACTATGCAGAAGTGAGATATTTAATATGCACAAAGTAAGAGGACTGGGGGAATCAATGGAGAGGAATATTGGAATGAGTGTAGCTAGAAGTTGTTAGCTCCTAGTTGGATTACTTCCAGGGTTCCCTTTCCTCTGCCTTCTCAGCACTTTAGTGACAGTCTATATACTGACCATATTAAGGCTTGCAAAGCAAAAATTCTCTCTATTTTTTAAATAATCCATAGCTGTTGTCCTAATTCCTCAGTCCCTCCACCCTCAATGAGAGAGCTTATTTTCTATAGCTGCTGATGGTGTGACAAGGAAAATGACATCTTTGAAAACTTGGTAGTGTCATGCAAAGACACGCTAGTTTGTTTTTCTGCATGTCTTTCTGTTAATGCTTTAGAAAAATTTGGAATGTTTCTGGATTCTGCTTACCTGAGAGTATTCTCTTTTATGTCATAAGCAAGAAACTGAGAGAGGGAAGTCTGATTTCTGAAAGTTATATTGGCTGTACTGCCCCATTAAATCCAAGATTAAGTCAATTTGTAAATAATGATTTTTGTATTTTATTTATTTTCCCCCATCCAACCAAACATCCAATGTTTCAACATTTTAAAATCAGGAAAAGTCCTGTCTCCCCAAAATAAATTTCAAGGATTTTAATATATTAGCCTTCAGTGCAAGTAATACTATTGTTTTTCTTTTTTTTAATTTATCAAACAGAAAAAATATCGCCAACATCCAGATACTCTCAAGTTTACCTCAATTGAAGACGCTCCAATTATAGTACAGTCTAAAATTAACCAGGCCCAGAGGAGTGATGTAAGTGTTAATCTTATCTGTGTCTTAATGAATGTTAATGAATACAAGTACGTTTGTATTCCAAATGTACTAATCACCTAGTTATTATGGAACTTAAAGAGCTTCAGTTACATGAGCAACTGTGCAATTCCCTCAGCTTTTTGTTAGTGAAACACACCTAATTCATATCTTTAGAGTGTTATGTACAGTGTACTTACTGTCCTTTTAGTATTTGGACCTTCCTATCCAAGAATAAGGTAAGAGGGACTTCTCTTGATAACAAGAAACACTTACGAGCCTACAAGCCTATTTCTAGGAAAGACCAGGAAAATGAATGAAGGCACTACATCATACAGAAGAGTTATATTTTAAGTCAGACCTAAGACAAAAATCATATGTAATAAAACCTACCCCTCAATCCCTTTAGGAGTCCACCAAGTGGAATATAGATGGTTGGTGTATCCCACTGTTACTGCTTTTCCTGTGCTCAGGAATGTGTTGGCAGGTTAACATTTTCATCAGGTCCCCTTACTGGGCTACTTTCCAGCAGCTGCCCCTACCTAGGTCCAGAAGTTCATAGTGCATACATACCAAAGGGCTTTTGCCCAGGCTGAACCAGCACAAAGATAAGACCCTGTGTAATTGCATATGACAACTTGAATGCCTACAAGATATTTTCAGGTGAATATGGGGACCGCACAATGAGTCTTTCATAAAAAGAACCTCTGTGCAGTATGATCCTCTCTGAGATTCTTTTCCTGTGTCATTCAGTCCCTTTTTCTACTTTATTAATTTGTTTATGCATTTTTTCTCTTTCAGGTTGCCTACAAAGCCAAAGGAGAGGAAATTCTTCACAAATACAGCCTGCCAGCAGACCTACCCCAGTTCCTTCAGGCTAAAGTTAATGCCTACAACATCAGTGAGGTGTGTGCATCGGCTCAGCTGCTGACTGTGTGATAAACTTATCTAAATGTGCACTAGATTATATCAAAGTGATTTTTTTCTTTCAGAATATATACAAAGCAGACTTGAAAGATTTGAGCAGGAAGGGGTATGACCTGAGGACGGATGCAATTCCCATCAAAGCTGCCAAAGCTGCCAGGCAGGCTGCGAGTGATGTAAGTCCAACTGGTGGTCACCAGTATGTGACTAGAAAATGTAAGTGGGTGGACTTGTTACCCAAAAGTGACCATATCTGCTATCTCCGACTGCAAGCAAGTCTGCTTGAAAACTGTTTAGAAAAGAAAGTTCCCTAAATAGATCTGATTTTCTTGGGGGTAAGGATTTGTATAACCTTTACTAATCAGTTCTGATCAAGCATCTTAATTAAAAATTCTCCTCTATACCTCTACACAAATGCACTTTATTCTTCTTGTGGCAATAAATAACTTACATACTATTTAAGTCATAATAACCTCCTGATGGTAGAATTTGATCTTGGGGCTTGCTTATGAATTTCTTATTGCTCAAATAAATGATTCTCTTTTTATTTCATTGCTTCTATGGATGGTGACTTGGCTTCAAGTTTTAAAGCCTTTAACAGTCAGTCATTAGGTTCCATTAAAATTAGAATGTTGTTTCTTTTGCTTTCTTCCTTTGACTCAGCTGTGGACTGGAGTAGCTTTGTTCTTTGAGATTTAAGTAAAATTGACTTGAGCCCCACCTGTTATCCTATGGGAAGTGGGACACTCTCCCAGTGATTGCTGCAGGTGTCCCCAGCGTTTGTTTTGTGATCAGCCCTGTCTCTGGGTTTGCTCACCATGGCTTTGCTCTGGTTTATTTGCCTGGGCTCACCTTCCCTGGATTCACTTCTCTGTCTCCTCTGCATGAGCCAGGGATGGAACATGGCCCTGTGATTTTGATTTCTCCCAAGTACCAACTACTGCTTTATTGACTGGTTGTTGGAAATGAAATTGGCATTGCACCAATGTAAATACAGACGGTTGAATAATAAATACCTGTGTCCTAATGGCCCTGTCATCCAGAATTCCTCACTGATCCCCTTTCAGTATGGGTGGTTTCCTCCAGCTCCCTGACCCTCCCCGCCAATTACACACAAACCTTCCCTCACATCCCTGCTTCTCAGTTTCCCAGGTTCTTCTCAGGTCTCCCCAGGAAGCCCTGTTCTCCTCCCTTTATTATTCAGAGCCAATTAGTGTTTCACACTGCTGGCTCTGGGTTCTCTTTCAATATGCGGATGCATTAAAATTCTTTACTACCACTACAATTCTACTAATCAAATAGCCAGCTGTTTGGTATCTTTTTTTAGGAGCACAATGTAATTGGTAGAGATTGTGAAATGCTTATCTTTTCTTTTGTCTCAAGTGTCTAAGTGGGAAGGAACTTATTTTACTTCATCATTGGTATGAATTATAGTAACACCCCAGCTCAACTTCTCTCAGGTGGCAAAATCAACTATAGACAATCCAATGTGCTCAACGTAACATTTTAATTTTACCTGGCTATGTACAAGCAAATATTTAATTGGTTATTGAAGTAATTTCTAGGAAGCCAATCATTTCAAACCATGGTCTCATTGTTTAGTAAAATATTTATTACTACATTTTAAAATATGCCCATATTTACTTCTAATAGGTTCAGTACAAAAAGGCTTATGAAAAAGCCAAAGGGAAAATGGTTGGTTTCCAAAGTCTCCAAGATGATCCGAAACTGGTTCATTACATGAATGTAGCCAAGATACAGTCGGACCGGGAGTATAAAAAAGACTATGAGAAGACAAAGACGAAGTACAACACACCTCACGATATGTTCAACGTCGTGGCAGCTAAGAAAGCTCAGGATATAGTCAGCAATACCAACTATAAACATCCGCTTCATCATTACACCTACCTGCCCGATGCCATGGACCTGGAGCTGTCCAAAAACATGATGCACATACAGAGCGATGTAAGCAACATTCACTGCACGAGTCAGTCCCCCTTCAAGGCCAGAGCCTGTGTGAGAGAGCCCCTTGCCCGTGGCACTCAGTCCTCTTTTTTCCCTTCGCTGTAGAATGCCTACAAGGAAGAATATAACAACTGGATGAAAGGCATCGGCTGGATACCTATTGGGAGTCTGGAAGTAGAAAAAGTCAAAAAGGCGGGTGATGCCCTGAGTGAAAAGAAGTACCGGCAACATCCAGACACCCTCAAATTTACCAGCATCGTGGACTCCCCAGTTATGGTCCAGGCAAAACAGAACACACAGCAAGCCAGTGATGTGAGTACAACAAGCACGAAGGTGCCAAGGACAGAGGGAGGTGTTAATAAACTGAGTATCAGCTCACTTTTTTATTCTTCAGAGCCAATATCTTTTCCTTTTGTAATTACTTAATTGAAAACTAATGATTATAATTGTTTTTAGTTTGGGCACTAATATTTTCTTTTTCTTCTGTTTTGTTTTTTACCTTCCTTTCTGAAAACTCTTCCTCCTTAACTACTTTGAAATACTGTGTTATTGGATAAATTTGAAATGGTGCAAAAACTTCTACTCTAGTATTATACACACACACACACACATACATGCACACACACACTAAATTTAAGCTTAAAATCCCAGACATTTTATTGTGGCAAATTTATCATATCCAATGCTATACAAAGTTCCTCATATTTAGTTTTCATATATAACACAGGAAAATAATACATGAGTATATGCTTTTGCTCCTCAATTCATCATATACAACTATAGAGATTTTTTTAGAGACATTTTTTATGTCTTGGTGGAGATTAGTACATTGTTTGCCTGCCTGGCCGTGAGCCATGTATATGGTCTGGCTGAAGTCAGAGTCAAAGGAAAGTCTGGTGCATAGAGAAGTTAAAGGGCGGCTATGTGCATTCATTAATTAACTCATTGAAAGAATGGTTTTTAACATCTTCCATGTGCCAGATACTGTATTATGTGCTGATGGTGCAGAGATTAAATAGATGAGGATTAGTGGGATAGGAGCTGTAATAAGGAAATAGAACAGGGTGTAAGAAAAAGGCATGGACAGAAACAGCACTGCCATACAGAGCGGTCCATGCTGCAGGGGACACCTGTGCTGAGTAAGTACGAGGGAAGTGGGTAATTGCCTCCCAGGGCTTCCCCGGCAAACAAGGGAAGAAAAGCACATTCCTGGCAAAAGAAAAAGCATGACAGTCAAGAAGTAATGAATGGGAAGTACAGCAAAGGGTACAAGACTATAACCCAATCATTGAGGGGTTTGTATGCTAATTTATAGTCTGGACATTGTGGGGTAGGTAACAGGATGTATTGAATAATTTTAATCCATGGAGTTGCATTATCTGGCCTTTGCTTTAAAAGAGAACTCTGGCAAACAGTACAGAGGCTATGTTGGGGTGGGGAGAGATTGGAGGCAAGGAGATGAATTACAAAGTGGTTACAGACATAACAGAAAACTTATTTAGACTTTAAGTCAGTGGCAATGGGAAAGGTGAGGTTTAGAAGGTGGAGTTAATGACATTCTGTGAATGCTTAGAAAATGATTCCTAAAGGCAATGAGGATTCTAAAGGCTAGCTCTTGGATTCTTAGGAGAAATTATTTAGTATTTGAGGATTCACTTAGATATCAGCCATTTCAGACTTTACTTGTGATACATTCACACCCGTTTACATATGACATTCCTCAGAGACACGCCTGGGACATACCAAGAGATTGAAAATCTACTTGTGATTCCAGTTCTGTTTTAGTTTTAGAAATTAAGCAATTTCTTTCTTTTTTATTACCAAGAGGAGGATACAATATGATTTCTATATTATACTCTTTTGATATCTTTCAGATATCTTTAAAATGACAAGCCAGGGTAAATACAAGATGGTAAACCTTTTGAGTGTACTGGATTTATTTATGAGCACCTTCGTTTTGTGAGGAAATTACCTGCTTTTCCTGATATGATTATAACTGGAGAGTTTTTAGCAGAAGTGAAAGGACTCATTCTAACCATCATTTTCTCTCTAAAAATAAAAAACTCAAACCAAAGAAACCACAGACTTTAAGAACTATTGACTCGATTAGCAGAGAATGAACTCTTCTGGCTTTGATGAATTATGTGATTCATGTTAGAGTTCCACATTTGAACTCATTTTTCATTCATCTCTGGCATTAAACGATTCTATTCTCTGAAGGATTTTCTCTCTATTGTAATACACAAAGTTGTTGAGTCTTCCTAAAGATAACAAGATGCTTTAGTTTCTTAAATAGGAACTTGCCTTTGATACTTTTAACAATAGAAATAGTGAGGGATTATGACTATAAGCCAGAAATTAATGAATTTCCTTTTTGTACTATTTGTAATGCATTTATTTTACGGCTGTGTGTTGCAGATCTTATACAAGGCTAAAGGAGAAGATGTGAAACATAAATACACTATGAGCCCTGACCTCCCCCAGTTTCTTCAGGCCAAGTGCAATGCTTACAATATAAGTGATGTAAGTAGGGTCTTTGATGGGGTGTGAAATCCAGAACTGATCATAAGTAACAGAATTGCAAGGTGTGACGGGGCCTTAACAACTGCTTAGGTCCGTTTCCCACGTGGCCCCTTTGGCAGCTCATCCTGGGACGATGGCTCTGTGCCTCTCGAGTCGGCCTTTTCAAGTGTAGGCGACTTTAAAGGATTCTTCTTCGTCTTTAAAAAACATTTGTATTGAATTTATTGGAGTGATATTGATTAATACAATTATATGGGTTTCTGGTGTACAATTCTATAATACTTCATCTGTACAGTGTGTTGTGTGTTCATCACCCCAAGTCCAGTCTCCTTCCATCACCCCTTCCCCCCTTTACCCTCTTCTACCTCCTCCCACCCCGCCTTTCCCCTGGTAATCACCGTAAATTATTCTTTATGTAGAGCTTAAACATCCAGTTCTCTAAAACTTCTATTTAGTTTTCCTAATTTTGCATGTGAGGAGGTTATTATCCTCCAGAAAAATAAGAGTAAAGAAAATCTTTTTTCTATTATTAAAAATAATCTTAAAACTTCTAAAGCTAACCACCAGGTCTTCCCTTGACCTTCTTTTTGTAAGAGACTTCTTTTTTCCCAGTTGCTCCTCACACACCATGGTTTCCAGAACTTGCATCATCCTCTCCTCGATCTACTCCAAGTTCTCAGTGTCCCTCCCCACTAGGTGCCCAGACAAGATCTGGGTGAATAATTAGTGCAGAGTCCAGTAATTTCACACCACATAAAGTGTGACATTTTGCTATAGGAGGTTCTTTTAGCTTCTATCTGGAGTGGAATAAAATAATCCCAGCCACTGAAGAATCACATTAGCTGATTAAACCCAGCACGCCGACAACCTTTTCGTTTCTCTGCCCCAGGTCTGTTATAAGCGGGACTGGCATGACTTAATAGCCAAGGGCAACAACGTGCTGGGTGACGCCATCCCTATCACTGCAGCCAAAGCATCAAGAAACATTGCCAGTGATGTGAGTAAATGTTTTACCTGACACCTGGGTGATTGCTTTTTTAAAAAGCACACAAATGTGTGTTTGTTTAAATGATATCCCATTGAAAACAATGTGTTGAATTAATGACATTCGAGTCCTCCACAGATTATTGTTTTGAGAAACTCGTTTTTCTCCATGTTTCGTGATTCTTTTCAGCTGACCCCACTTGGTGGGGGAATGTCACAAACCTGACAGCTGCTCTCTCCCCACTTCACAGCCCAAATCCCCTCCACTGACACTCCCCCTGACAGCCCACACTTACTTTCAGTGAAAATGCCCTGGCTAACACATGACATTCAGATGCCTGCCTGCATTACAATTGTATTGAGAAGGTTGAAAAGATGTTGCATAAGATGTACAGATTTTATAAACCAAATGGGGAAATGGCCCACTTTTCCTGAATGTAATTTTCATTTATGTAAATTGATGCTCATTTCATCTGTAACAGAAAAAGTGCACACTTACTCTCCTTCCCATCACTGAAACACACAATTTTTAAAAGCACACAGGCCCCTCACACTCCACTGTCACCCTCGTCCCAGGGGCTGTGGTCTTGGTTTGAGAAGAGCAGCAGGACGCCACCATGTGTGCGGACCACACGGGGCCCAGGGGTTCTGCAGCTTCTCCTCATGGGGCTGCTACTGAAAATGTGTCCCTCAAAGATTTGCACATCAGTATGAAATACATTTCTAGTTTCAGGAGAAAGTGAAGTCTAAAGTGTGGCATTATCTTTTTTCTATTTAGCACTTGCGCAGAGTTTTTCTACCATGCTTAGAAATTACTTGATAATCCTTTTGTTTGCTAAACTCTTGTGGATCTAATCGATGCTTAAATGGCAGGAGCAGCGTGTCTGCAGAGTTTAGGTGGATTTGAACTTTCTTATGTAAAAATTGAGGTTTTGACCTGTGACAGTATGGCTCAGTGTACACCACATTGCCGATTCTAGCAGTGGGAGATTTTGGACAGCAGAGCTTTTGTGGATAGATTTTTACTGACAGGGAAAGCTCATGGACAGCAGTTACTGTCCTTACTGTAGTTCCACTATTCATCTGTAGCTGCTTCAGCAGTGAGCTGGGAGTGTAGCTGCTGAGAAATAGGGGTGGGTGAAGGCCCAGCTACCTGCCTATGCAGCATCTGAAATGATGCTACCTAGAAAGAAGAGGGTTTTTGTTTTAACTTTATTAGGTCAACCTGAGACAAAAATCACAGTAATGATTTCCACCCTTCACCCCAAGACGATCTGTGTGAACAACTCACATGTAGAGCTTTTCAGAGTTTCTTCTGCACCTGTTGTGTACATATTACTAGGCCAATTGGAACAGAAAATGGAACGTTTTCTCAATAATTTCTAATATTCCATGATGTGCAATAATATAATAGGTTAGGTAAGTTTACATTCCTGGAACATGTCATATTTATACTTAGTGTGATAATCCATTTGGTTTTAAATAAAGTTCTAAACACAAATCATCTATAGGATAGATAACATAGAAAAAAACTGGTTCTGAGTATATCAGAACACCCATTTGTAACACAGTAAAGATGGAAATAAATGCTGTCACTCTGAACTTTCAGGGGAGTGTATGTGTCAGGGAGGAGTATGGTTTGCATTTTTGGACAGTCTTCCAGAAAGTCACAATGTTCTGAGTGCCTTTGCGTGTGTATATAATCGTTGCACCTAATATTATCAATGCCTAGGACTTTGCTAAGCAAATTCTGTCTCTACAGTATAAATACAAGGAAGCTTATGAGAAGTCCAAAGGAAAGCATGTGGGCTTTAGAAGCCTCCAGGATGATCCTAAGCTGGTTCACTATATGAATGTGGCAAAGCTGCAGTCTGATCGTGAATACAAGAAGAACTATGAGAACACCAAAACCAGCTACCACACACCTGGGGACATGGTTAGCATTACAGCAGCAAAGATGGCCCAGGATGTGGTTACCAATGTCAATTATAAGCAACCGCTACATCATTACACATACCTCCCTGATGCCCTGACGGTCCAGCACACCAAGAACGTGAATCAAATTCAGAGTGATGTAAGTATGTAGGATGATGCCGACCCAGAGATGCTGGTACTTAAGGATAATCACTTCTTCCTATTTTAGTAGATTTTACAATACAGTAAGGTATTTGAAAAAAAAAGGTACTTTAAAATAAACAGTCATTACTGAAAGGCTAACAAAGGCATGGTGAACAAGCTGTATTTATGCTGGCTTTCTGTACTCCTATCCTAATCATTGGCATTGCTTTTATTAACTTCTGGATCCAAGATAAAGCCATGTTGCCCTAAGTGTATAAGCCACCTTGGTTCTCAGCAGGAAATGGTTGCTGCTGGGGGAGGCCTGCTTCAGGGGTGAGATGTATGATGCAAAATGGCAGCATTATTTATTCTTTCTGAATTCAGGGAAGTTATTTTTGACTTTCTGAAACTCAAGGTCACACTCTCATGCATGTAAATCTATATAATGAGTCATCTGAAACGAACCAAGAATGCTTTGTGATTATGGAATGATTCATGGAGAGCTGCCTGGGGAGGCTGTTTAATATTCAGGGCTTTTCCGTCTGCAGGAGCCAGATTTCTATAAGAATCTGTGAAAGGGAGAAATGGTGCACATTTATTGTTACTCAGTGGAAGTGTCTCTCCCCAGCTGAGATCAAGAATAGCCTAGGTGGACAGTGAGGGCGAAATTCAAAGTTGTGCAGTTTTCAGCAAAATCAAAAGAAAAGCCCTATTTATTGTCAAAAAAGACACAATATTTTTTAGCAGTACCCATGGAAATATGTGGCCTAGATTTTCTGTTTTGCGTAATACACTCTAACCACAGAACTGCTTTCCCTTATTACCAAATTCTGGGGAAGAAGCTCTGTGGCAGATACAACCGAAGCTCCATTCCAGACACAGACAGGCTGAAAAGGCTGCCGTTCATTTCCCCTGCAGAAAACTGCAGATATCAGAAACATCGCTCGACTGTTCTCTAAGATGTCTCCTCATATGAGATTACTCTTTTACAGAATGTATATAAAGATGAGTATAACAGCTTCTTGAAAGGCATTGGATGGATCCCTATTGGTTCTCTGGAAGTCGAGAAGGCCAAGAAAGCAGGCGATGCATTAAATGAGAGGAAGTATCGACAGCACCCAGACACCATCAAGTTCACAAGTGTGCCTGATTCCATGGGCATGGTTTTAGCTCAGCAGAACACAAAGCAGCTAAGTGATGTAAGTGGTTTCCCTGCAGAAGGGCTTGTTCATGAGTAACCCCGTGATGAGCCACTCCACCATCCTTCTTAACTCAATACATGGGGCTGCATCGATATTACCAAATCAACTGCTTTCCGAGGTATAATCAAAAGGGTTTACTTTTGAAGCAGCTTGGAGCTTGAACATAGACCAAACAGGGAGGGGAGAAACAGACTGCTTCGAAAAGGTTTTCTTTTCCAAAAAAAGTAGAGTCTGAGCTATTCATCAGACATATGAAATAAAACTATTTGTATTATTATCTGTTGCTTTGTATGAATTGCAAACCAAGCTCTTTATTGCTCTGAGTGGCAACAGTTCTACTTAGCTACCCAGGGAAAAGACATAATCAATGCCCTAATCCTCGTGCACAATAGCTCCACGTTCTGAGAGGCAGTCTGGAGAGAGGCCTCTGGGAGGGAGATGAGGAGTTTACTTTTCAGGGTCATCCAGAGTGTCCTCTCTGAGCCTGGATCTCTTTGGACCCTTATTCTTAGTCAGAGGCTAGTCAGTTCTTTACCTCATTTGGTAACTTCAGAGTTCTATTAAAATATCTCCACCAGCAGGAGATACATCAAAAGCAAAGGAGGGAAGATTTCATGTTTTTAGTCCCAGATATTGGCAGGTGGCCAATGCTTTGCTTGGCCCAGATTTGAGGCTTATCTGTGGGTTTTATTCCTGAGGCCAGTCCCTGCTCCCATATTACCACTGATGTTTCAAGATTAATTCTATGTCAGTGGTAATAAATTGTGTAGAGTCTTCCAATTTCTTTGTATGGACCAAGATGTTATTTCTTACAGAGTTTTTTTCCAGTTAGCTAGGAAAACTGTGCTCTTTCCCATCCCAATAAATGCCATCAACATCTACATGGTTACTCAAGCCAGAGACCTGGCTGTCACCACCAATGCCTCTCTGTGTGAAGCCCACAATCAAAACTTCTGCTGAGCCAGCCTCCTAAATCTATCTCAGCCATCCTGTCGCTGTCTTTCAGCTGCCACCAACCTAGTTCTGGCTTCCTTATCTTTCACATGGACAACTGCAATCATCCGTTATCTGGACTCCGTGCCTAGGGACATATACCACAACCAGGGAGACCAGCTTAAATCAAATCACATCCCTCTAATGCTTAAAACCTTCTAGTAACTTTTTGAACTGAAAACAAAATCTCAACTTATTAGCTTGGCTGAAAGGCCCCCAGCTCTGTGGCCCTGCTCCCCATCCCACCTAACCCTCTGAGTCCCCTCGGCATCCTGCAGCCCCGTGACGTGATGCGGGCTGCCTTCAGTCCCTCATGCTGGCTGTGCCCTCTCCACACTCAGGGCTCTGAATGCTCTTCTTCTGGCTGTACTCCTCCCTTTTCTTCAACTTTGGGCATAAATATTACCAGAGAGCCTTTGCTGACTACCCTTGTTTCTTTCCTAAAGTTATTTTATTTACAAAACATCGCAAATTCTAATTCTATCTTATAATTCATGTGTTTATTCTCTGTGTCCTCTACTGGGCTCTAAACTCCAAAAGTACAGGTCTGCCTTTTTCAACCCTTTAAACACAGAATCTACCCCCCTATTTGGTCCACAGTGCTGTCCAATAATAGTGAAATGAGCCAAGGAATATGAATATCAGCACCCCCTCTGCATGATAGTCTAAGTATTTGCCTTACATAGGCACATCTTGTTTTATTGTGCTTTGTGTTTTTGTGCTTCGCAGATACTGCATTTTTTATGAATGGAAGGTAATACCCTCTACCAGCAAGAGGATTACAACTCATTAAAGGCTCAGATGATGATTACTGTGTATTTTGCCATGTATAATGTGCTCCCATGTATGATGCACACCCATGGTCTTGTGCACATTATACACAGGGTCATGTAATCATTATGCTCATGTATAATGTGCAGCCTTATTTTCTCCTCAGAAAATTGGGCAAAAAAGTGCACATTATACATGGCAAAATATGATATAATTTTTTAACGATAAAATATTTGAAAATTAAGGTATGAACATTGTTTTTTAGACATAATATTATTGTACATATAATGAACTATAGTATGGTGTAAGCATAACTTTTATATGCACTGGGAAGCCAACAATTGATAGGACTCACTTTACTGTGATATTCACAGTAAAATACCTTTGTTGCTGTGGTCTGGAGCTTAATCCTCAACATCTCTGGGATAGACTTAGATTGAAGAAGCACAAATGATAGCCTTCCTTTTTAAAGGAGTGTCTGCTTGATGAAACTTACATTATGCCAGGTAATGACATTTACATGCTACCCTCCTTTGTTTTTAGTTGAAGTACAAGGTGGAGGGGGAGAAACTGAAGCACAAATACACCATAGACTCCGATTTGCCTCAGTTTATTCAAGCCAAGGTCAATGCCCTCAACATGAGTGATGTGAGTATTTATACTAATGACAGTCTAATGTTGCTAACGTAGGTATTACCTTTCCAGCTCTGGGTAACTGTGGAATTTAGAATTTTAAGGGCAACAAACTGAGTGGGGCCCCTCTGAGACTCTGTTAGAGAAGGTTACAGAGAAGACGTGACTGCTGCTTGGCCCTGAGCTGGACCCGGGTGAATGCAGGCTGCTCACTCCCTTCACTGTCCTCGGGATGTATGTTCTGCCCATTTCCACGGGGGGAGTCATTTCCAAGGGCACAGCTTTGAGAGAGCAATGTGTTGTTGAGACCACCTGGATGGTATATGGGATTGGACCCCATTAGGGCCTCTATAAAAACTTTTAAGACTCTGGCAGGTGGGTGTGGAAATCTACCATGAAGCCACCCAAGACAAATCTCATATGTAAGTTCCCTTGCTTATTAAACCTGCACCTACAGTCTGGAATGACCTGCCTCTTTCTTAGTCTCTCTTTGCTCTCTGTGTTCAGGGGCCGATCAAGATTGGACTTCAACCATAGAATATGAGACTAGAGGTTACTATAAAATTTTGCTTAATGCAGACTGCTCCAAGCTGTAGACTATGAAATCATTAGTGGGTTATAAAATCAATCAAGTAGGTTGTGTTCCATTAAAAAAAATAGAACAAAATGAGATAGACAAGACTGGAAAATACAGTAATACATAGTCTGTAGGAAGGTTAAGTTTTGCTTTATTTAACTTTTATTTCAGTTATTTGTTAAAACTTCTAAGAAAGTTTACTGTAATTTTCTTTAGAAACTCTTTTTTGTATGTAACTAACCTCTCTCTCAGGTAGACGAGATATGTAATTGATGGTGATATTTCAGTTCACTATTATGAATTCTTTCCTTTTGCTCTTTATTTTTGAAGTTGGTAAATTCTAGTTTAAAAACATAATCAAACCTGGAGACAATTGTTCATTTATTAAAAGATCCTTTAGTCATTCTTTCTCATTTTTTAGGCTTTTATCTCCAAATAAACATTTTTTCGGTATTCATTTCTATGCTTTTGTTTAACTTAGAATTTTTCCCTGATGTTAAAATATTTAAAAATTGAGATTAAGTAAAACTGGGTGGCACTACATCTGAATTTTTAATTTTAGTATCAAGTAACTTTCTATAATTTAAAATGCTTTATTATTAAAATGCCTTATTATTAAAATACAAGAAAATAAAAATATTACATGCTGATAGAAAAGTTGGACACATTGAAAATTATTTTCAAAATTCAATTTCACCCATATTCAAAGCATCACCTTTCCATTGTTTTGTTATGCCAACATATACATTTTTAAAGCAGTTGAGATCATATGGTGCATATAGTTACTGATGTTTTTGTTTAAAAGAATCATGAAAGATGAACTAATAGCCCAAACTCCGTGAATTCTCTTAATAGAAATGGGTATATTATGACATGTTTTATAGAAAGATCTTGGCATCCTGTTTCATTTGTCTTTTAATTTTGGCAAATAACAAAATAATATTTCTTTTTTTCAAGGCTTATTATAAAGCAGACTGGAAGAAAACCATAGCCAAGGGCTATGATTTGAGGACAGATGCTATTCCAATTGTTGCTGCAAAAAGTTCAAGAAATAATGCTAGTGATGTAAGTCTGATTTGGAAGTAGTAAATTCTCTTTCTATATATTTTACAAATCTTTACATGAAGGCTATATGAACTACATTAGAAAACAAATAAAAAGTTTTAATACTGAAATATTTTTAATATCCTAAGTACCATTGATTTTCTATATTGCTCCACTTTAAAATCTTTAAAAACTCAATACTGTTATTACAAAGAAGAAAATTCTCTTTTAAAAACTGTAAAATATTTAGAACTCTCATTAGTATCATTGTTATAAAAACTAATTTTTATTTTAATTTAGTTAATAAAAAAACCCTTGGTAAATAAAATGTCACTAAACTGGAAAAGTCTCCAAGTGTTTTTAAAAGGATACGATTTTTAAATAATATAATTTCCACAAAAAATTGTGAAATATGGAAAACCAGGAAGAATTATAGATTAAAATCACAGGATTTTAGTTAATTATTTTAAACAAATTAAGTTATAATTTCTATATGAATTGATGTAATACCTTGATAGAGTAAAAACACAGTCATTTAAAGTCCAATATACTAATTTGTATAAGGACTTTTCTGAAATTTACTCAAAGTTATGCCAATAGTTTATAAGATAATGCAAAATAACAGTGGAAACATAATTGAAAAACTACACTAAATCCACAATAAACAAACTTTTCAGGAACCTTTGAGCATACTCAAGGCCATCTACTTTTGTATAATCTAAATAAAAACTACAAAGTTTTTCATTCTCAATTATCCCCAGAGCACATCTCAAGACCATCCACTAGAAATACTCGGCTAACTGTTTATTTAACAATACTAAAATAATAGATCCAGGCTGAATTTAACTATTGCTTTATTTGTTATATAAATTCAGTTTAATACTTTACTATTTCCTACATTATACCCTATCAAACTTCTGCCTCCCCTTCTTTTTCATATAGTTCAAATATAAACAGGCCTATGAGAAAGCCAAAGGCAAGCAAATTGGATTTCGTAGTCTTCAGGATGATCCTAAACTGGTTCACTACATGAATGTAGCCAAAATACAGTCAGATCGTGAGTACAAAAAGGGCTATGAAGCCAGCAAGACCAGGTACCACACACCTTTGGACATGTTCAGTGTGACAGCTGCCAAGAAATCTCAGGAGGTTGCTACCAACGCCAACTACCGACAACCCTTCCACAACTACACTCTGCTGCCCGATGCCTTGAATGTGGAGCACTCCAGGAATGCGATGCAGATTCAAAGTGATGTATGTAATGATTGACAGATAGTTGGCATAGAATTGTCCATTTCTAGCTGGCATGAGGGAAGATCAAGAAATCGATAATTCCACTGATTTTATCCTTAGCCTGGCTGGACTCATTGTAATTAGGGGTCCTCTCTAGAATTTAGAGGTTGAGGATTTTACTCATTTGAACTACATGTTCCTTCTTTTGGGGGTTGTTTATACTTTAAAACTTTAGTTGTTAGACCCAGTATATGATTTATCTTTTAAAAAAAGAGATTCAAATGGGTGCTATAGCATATGTTTTCTAGTGCAAAATTTTGTTCACTTTTCCCCCAAGGCAGTTAATTTTTTAAAGGAATTATTGGGTCAGGATTTCCTGTTCAAAGCCACCATGAATGCAATTACTTTTGTAACTAATTGTTTTCCAAGAGACAATAGAGAATAAAAAGTGGGTTATTCTCCCCCAGCTCCTTTTCATTCTTTTTGATAATTAGTGAATCATCTAGCTAATGAAACCCAAGCCCTGACTCTTTCTGAAATGAAAATTCCCTTTTATGTTTAAAGAATCTATACAAATCCGACTTCACCAACTGGATGAAAGGGATCGGCTGGGTCCCGATAGATTCCCTGGAAGTGGAGAAGGCAAAGAAAGCAGGAGAGATTCTCAGTGAGAAGAAGTATCGCCAGCACCCTGAGAAGCTGAAGTTCACATATGCCATGGACACCATGGAACAGGCACTTAACAAAAGTAACAAACTGACTATGGATAAGGTGAGACCTCGCCTGCTGGCCTCAGCCCAAGGACATTCACAGGGCTCATGCCCTTGAGCCTGGCACTGCCACTATGATCTTCCTTTGTCAGCATTTCAGTCTCTCTGATGGTCCTGGTGGTGGTGGTGGTAGGAGGGGCATTCTATAACTTGCTTCATGTCTAGAGAGCTCTCACTTATACTGACCCTTGGGCTGTCTGTCAACACCATGCTGAGGGTGTGAATGAACCACAAAACCCATGCAGTGTGAGGTGAAGGCAAGATGGTATTTGTTGTTTCCGTGGAAAAAAGACTCCTCTGTTTGATCATTTTTTCCCACCACACTAGACTTGTGTCTAGTCTCATCAGTCCCTGTTGCTATCCCACTCATTTTTCATATCAGATTTAAGCTCTTCTACCATGGGGTTTTGAGTCTCTCCCTCTTGATAGCACCACTACACACTGGTCCTGCTGTACAATCATGTACCTGCCCTTCTTGTTGTAGAGGCGCTACACTGAGAAATGGAACAAAGACAAGACCACCATTCACGTCATGCCTGATACGCCAGACATTATACTCTCCAAAATGAACCAAATCACCATGAGTGATGTAAGTAGATGAACAACAAAAGTAGGGGAGAAGGTGAAGGGAACTAATGTTTATGGAATGTCTGTCTGGTACATGCCCACCACTTTGGAATCAGGATCCCCGTTCTAACCCAAATAACAAGATGCTGACTGTCTTTTTCTATTTAATTGTTTAGAAACTGTACAAAGCTGGCTGGGAAGAAGAAAAGAAGAAAGGGTATGACTTGAGGCCAGATGCCATCCCAATAAAGGCTGCAAGAGCTTCTAGAGACATTGCCAGTGATGTAAGTGCTTCCATGGGGCCTGCTTTAAGCTGAGCGAATCAGAGCAAAGGAGCCAAGCTTGTGTGTTCTGGGAGGTGCAGTTGGCTCTACCCGGTGTTGGTGGGACCGTCACCCCAAGCAACACACAGCCACATCTGTTCACTCAGTCCACGGACACTCTAATCACTTGTTCATTATTGAATGTGAAAAGTGACTGGGTCTTGTTAAAATAAGTTGCTTTCAGAGTATTCAAATCATTTATAGGCAATTCTAAGCAAAAACATAGGAACGGAAGCTACACATTTACCTAGGAGACCCATGAGCAGGCTTTTCCTAAATTTAAAGATGCACCATGAAATACTGTGTCTGCAGCCTTTTCTGCTGGTCAGACAGCTGAGTGGGAAAAGCTGCTTTCTAAAGCACCCTGAAACAATTGATTTCTACATTTATTTGATTAACTCTGAGATCGTTTTCTTTCTATGGACTCAAGTCTGGCAAGAAATTTGAAGTAAAAAGATTTTGCTCCCTGCCCCTATGAACTCGTTTCTTTCTAACTTTAGAGTAGCTTTAAAACTCTACACCTATGACAAAGCTAATGGCATCCAGTTTACTATATTTTCTTCTCTTTTCTTCTCTCTCTTCATCACCATGCTTTTATTCCTGTCCACAGTTCAAATACAAGCAAGCCTATGAAAAAACCAAAGGGAAACACATTGGCTTCCGGAGCCTGGAGGACGACCCCAAGTTGGTGCACTTCATGCAAGTGGCCAAGATGCAGTCCGACCGGGAGTACAGGAAAGGCTATGAGAAATCTAAGACATCCTTCCATACCCCGGTGGACATGTTCAGCGTGGTGGCAGCCAAGAAGTCTCAGGAGGTGGCCACCAATGCCAACTACAGGAATGTGATCCATACCTACAACATGCTTCCTGATGCCATGAACTTCGAACTGGCCAAAAACATGATGCAGATTCAAAGTGATGTACGTCATAGTCACTCCATTTGCACAGCAGTTACTCTGGATAACAAGCAAATCGTTAATGACCATAAGTAATGATATTTTGAAAATCCTAAAAGAAATTCATGTGTAATTTCCCAATGAGGTGTTTCTTCTTCTTTTTTTAAATCTTAGGTTAAATTTATTTTTTTAACAAAAGGGAATCAATTCTAGAAACTAAGTCTTATTTTTTACACTTATTGCTGTGAGCCTTGCTGGATGCTGGATTTGGCAATGGCAAGTGAAATTCGGTTTTAGAAAGAATGTGTTGAAAAAAGTCTGACAAAGAAGCCTAAAGGCTCCTAATAAAGGAGCAAGAGGGAAAGCAGTAAGTCAGATAAGTGGAGAGCTCCTGCCCCTCACTCCCAACCAGCCTTCATTCCAGTGTGCCCAACTTTGTGATTGCTTATCTTACCGCCTGAGGAAATACTGAGGAGGTGATGGCAGAGGCGGCTTATTAGAATGAATGTGAAGAAGGCACTGACAGTAGAGAGCCAAGAATTCAGCTGCAGAGAACACTTGGTGGCTGGAAGAAGTGAATTTAAATTATGTATCAAAAGCCAGCCACACCAAGACTGTATTTCTCTTTGGGAATGTAAGAGCTGAGCTATTATCTCATATGTATAACACATATATTACATATATGAGGTACATAAGAGCCCAAATGAAAGCAACCGTGTATATAGTTGTCGAGGAGCATGTCAGAGCTGACAGGAGGAAAATGAAATTTGTACAAAGTACCAGTGACGTTCCTGGTATACCTGAGGGAGTTGTAACAATGGTGGCTGATGAGAGGCTTATGGCAAAAGAGGGAAAGGGGGCTCCCACAAGTTACCTATTAACCAAGAGAACTTGAACATTTTTGTGAGAAAATTAGGCTAGCATAGTCACCTTTCTTGAGATAATAGTAACATGGTAATTTAATCTATTTGGTATTTCTTAGCCCTTGAAGGCATTGAGAAAAACAAATCTCAAAGATATTACTGCTTATTTTTAATTTCTCATGCAAAAAAATGTATAAAATCTAAAGTTAAGGGATAAAAATAGTTGAAATTCAACACATTATTGATTGAAAACTGAAATGAAACTCATGGAACATTAAATACCCATGCATGGTTCTTAGAAGTTGTGGTTTCTTCTCATTCTTGAACTTTTCCTCTTTTACAGAATCAGTACAAAGCTGACTATGCTGAGTTCATGAAAGGTGTGGGATGGCTTCCTCTGGGCTCCCTGGAGGCTGAGAAAAACAAGAAAGCCATGGAGATTATCAGTGAAAAGAAGTACCGTCAACATCCAGACACTCTGAAATATTCCACATTGATGGACTCAATGAATATGGTTTTGGCCCAGAATAATGCCAAAATTATGAATGATGTAAGTCTTTCAATAATGTATTTTTTTCATCTGCATCAGGGAAAAGCCAGGCATGTCTTACATTTAATCCACAGATTTTGCTGAATTTTAGGGCATCATAATTATTGTTTACCTTGAAAGAGGGTCTTGCAATTAAAAAAATTATATATATTAGTCTTAATAAGTGCCCCTGCCCAAATGCTCAATGAACCACTCCACCCAATAGATGTAACAAAGTAAATATGGAGTCTTGTTTGTATAAGGCAAGTTTGAGTAGAATTTCACAAGATTGAATCAGAAGATTACCTGGTAACAGCTGAGTGCTGCACCCACCCTGCATTCTAGCTGCTGTGATGGGATCAAAGCAGACTCCTAGATCACGTGGCTCATGGCAGCATTCTGAACCAGGACCTTCTCTGGGAATTCAATAGTTCCTTGGATTGCTAATTATTCTAGCCTTTAGGAAAGCCTTAGCGTATTTTTATATTTCTTAGCTATAAGTTGATATCAGGACCAACAAGTACACCAAACTTGGACATGTTTTTAAGTGACAAATAATAAAGTAATTGCAGCAGCATTGGCTATATTATATGGATCACAATTTGAAATGCTATTGATTAGCAAAAAAGGGGGGAAATTATTTTGACTCTAACATGAAATAGTTGCAGAAAATGATAGTCCTAAAAATAGAGCTGTGTTATGCTGAGTCTCTGAGTAAATCCTCTGGAGTCTTCTGAGAAAACAGATTGGTCAAGAAGAGCAACCGCCTTGAAAGGAACTTGCTTAAAAGAGGAGGCACACCCCTCAGTGCCCCTTTTTACATTTAGAATTTAAACTATCACAAGCATACTTTTATTTTTACAACATTAAACATTCATATTTTTCCTTGTTGTTAATAGTTACCGTTGCAGAATAGTGAGATCAGGATGAGAATCATAGAAACAGCAAATGCTAACACTGAGAGATAGCTTGGGGATCATCAGGGTGAATCCTCCCATTGCAGCTTTGAGGAGAGAGGCAGGCCCCTCCCCTAAAAGCACACAGTTGGTGAACTGCTGGGTATAGACTAGAACCAAATTCCGATGACTAGTTACTGCTCTTTCCTCTAGAATTGTGCTAATACTATAGCCAGTAGCCACATGTGGCAATTTACATTAATTAAAGTTTTGCATGTTATCCATGGCTGCTTTTACACTACAACAGAAGAGATGAGTAGTTAATGACAGAGATCATTTGACCCACAAACCCTGAAATATTTACTCTCTGGCCCTTTACAGGAAAAGTTTACTGACCCCTGGTCTAGAAGAAGGCTCTATAATTTTTGTTTTTGTTTTCTCATTAAACTTGCTAAAACAAAGAGATAAAATTTCTTTTTACCTGTCAAATTGAAAAGATTTAAAAAGTTGTGTTATTTGCAAGGGAGTTAATGTTAATGTAGAGTTCTAAAAGGAGCAAGATATAGAACATTATGTATTATATGACCTCGTTTACATAAAGAGGACTCTATGTGAGCTTTAATATGCCCAGAAAATTTTAGGAAGGAGATGCTGTCTCCAGGCCATCAAATAAGAGGATAGGACATTCCGCTTTGTGTCCTACATCCTCTCCACTGTCTTGTTTGAATAAGCACCTTTTTCATTTGAATTTTATAAAAATATGATCTAGCTAATAAAAAACATAAAATATTGATGCTTATGAACAATGAAATGTATACTAAGCCAGACTCCTTTTAAGACGTTAACTTCCACTGAGACTTTTCTGTGTTCGTTTTTACTTTCTAGCACCTCTACAGACAAGCATGGGAAGCTGACAAGACCAAAGTCCACATCATGCCTGACATCCCCCAGATTATTTTGGCAAAGGCAAATGCAATTAACATGAGCGATGTAAGTATAATTCCCCCTGTTGTCATGTTTCTTTCCTACCTATTTAAACCAGTAGAAATGAATTAACTAGTAAGTCTTAATTATGAGAGTAATGTTTTGAAAGTAAGAGTAGGAATCCAAAAATGAGAATCTTTCTCTGTCTTACTTTGCTGACAATTGAAGTCAGCCTATCGGTGATACTTGGTCCCGGCAATTAGGAATTTGAAGGGCAGGTGGATTTTATTTTAGGAGCAAATCCTCCTGCTCAAACTAAGTCACTTAGCAAGAAGAGAAGCACTTGAGCAGGGGAAGAGGAAAAGCAAGTGAGAATCCTAGGACTTCGTTCTTAGACAGTTCATCCACCAAGCTTTTGAGATGGTCCTAAAGAAGGGGTGTGGAAAAGTTAAATGGAAAAGGAAGATGCACATTTTGAAGAATTTGAGACAAGCCTCATAACAAGAAATGTGCAACACTTAATGTTAGAAAATGCCGAGGGTGTTTTATTCCATTTCCTTTGTCGTCCTAACCATTGTTACTAGGAAATCCTCTAATTCTGTCAGTTATTTTTTTTCTTTTCTTTGTTTGAATTACATAGAGATTTGGAATTGCTGATTTTTTTTGGATTGTAGAATGCACACAATTATATAAATAAAAGTGTCAACAGCAAAACAATGAAGTGTTCTTTTGATGTAAGATTGTGGTTGTTTTGTAGTCTTCCCTTGACTTTTACATGATAAAATGCATCGATAAGAATCTACTGGGTCTTTGCATTTTTAAAAAGCATATTTATAACCTAATAGAGAACTTTCATTTTTTCTGGTTTCTTAGAGATATGTTTGAGTTTGTAATGAGTTTTTTCAAACACAGTTGTTATTTGTGAGAACATTCGGCCATTGAACCACCAGTGAAATATTCTGTTCAAAAATAAAAATAATGCCACAGTGCTAGTTTACTATTTTAAAATAAATCCAGGACTTCTATTTAAAAGAAAACTATTCCTCTGCCTGCCTTACAGAAACTCTACAAACTTTCTTTGGAAGAGTCTAAAAAGAAAGGCTACGATCTCAGAACTGATGCAATTCCTATCAAAGCTGCCAAGGCCTCAAGAGACATTGCAAGTGATGTAAGTCTGAAGGAAAGCAGTCACCTGGCTGGGCGGGGGTTTTTTATCTACCAGAATAATAAGGCTGAATTCTGGAAAACCTGAGTGCATAACATATGGAAGAAAATGTGCCTGCTAACAATAGCCTCATTCTATTCTGTGAATTCTTCTTAGCTTTGCTATTTTGTTTTCTCCAGCATTTCTGGGGGGGGAAAAAACAGAATGCTAACCAATTATGATCATATGGATGTCTCCTCCCTGACTCATGAGACCTAGGTGAATTTATCTTGAGCTCTGTCCCCAAGGATATGGCCAGTAGAAACTCAAAGACTTGGCTTATTCTTGCCTCTTCGGATCTGTCTTCCTAACAGGATGTCTCATGAAAGTGGTGTGCTGGACATGCTGATCTTTTGTGCTCATGACAACTGATTATTAAATAACTGGGAATTGTGCAAACCAGTTGTTAAAATGTTGGTAGCTTGACATTAGCCACAGTGGGAGTATTTACACCACAGAAATTGGCTGACACTACAACTTAGGGTTTTCCCCACCCAGAAGCTGGTGTGCCAGTATACCACTGCCGTAATATACAAAGTAAGCTGTGTGAAACTCAGTTCTTTCATTTGGTTATTTCCCCCAAAAAATCCACCATGGCAAATACTTCGTGACTTGGGGATAGTGAGAGGAGCACATTTCATAACACTTTTTCCGTAGCCATCCTCCAGTCATACTTTCTCTCTCCTCCTCTGTCTCTGTTCTCCATGCTTCCTTTCCTACTGATCCATCCCTGTCTCACTCCTACATTGCCCCAAGAACTCCAAATTCTTCTCCCTCTGTTAGGCTGAAGGAATTGGCTCTCCCAGCTCCTACCCTCTAACCTGCACACTCAAATCCACAAGAGATAAGTAGAATGTATCCATGTATCAGGTTCTCCCCTCTATAGAGGGGAATTGGGTGATAAATAGTAATATTTCTTCCCTATTAGACAAGTATAGAGAGTCTTAAGAGAAAAGGAACTCCACAAATATAAAGCTACTCTAAAATTATACTGTGAATCACATAACTGAACCTATTATCATTAGTAAAAACTGCCTGGATGATTTCTCATGGAAGTATCAAGCTGCTTAGAACATTCTGCTTTTTTCTCTCATTTGCTGAACTCTGATTACCAAGAAAAGGTCTCTTTGACACTAACAGCAGAGCATATGTGGAAGGCCGTGTGGTGTATCATTACACAATCTGTATTCTAATCCTTAGTGACCTTATAAATCCCTTACCTCTGGCTCCCAGCCCACTCATCTATCAAATGGGGGCAGTAACAATGGCTTTGCATCTACTTGACAAGGTAGAGTTGTGTCAAGTTACAGAAATGAATGTGAAAAATGTGTTTTGTGAACTATAGAATTCTATACAAGTATTACTTGTTATGAAATACAGAATGCTGATACTGGAATGATTTCTAAGTCAAGGGAATTGCCCTGAATAAATGTTCAATTTTTTTTTCACAGTATAAATACAAATATAATTATGAAAAGGAGAAGGGGAAAATGGTTGGTTTCCGCAGTCTTGAGGATGATCCCAAATTAGTCCACTCCATGCAAGTGGCTAAGATACAATCAGATCGGGAGTACAAGAAAAACTATGAGAAGACAAAGACCAGCTACCACACCCCTGCTGACATGCTCAGTGTCACAGCCGCCAAGGATGCCCAAGCCAACATCACCAACACCAACTATAAGCACCTAATTCACAAGTACATCCTCCTTCCAGATGCCATGAACATCCAGCTGAGCAAGAATATGAATCACATACAGAGTGAAGTAAGGCTCTCTTTTTTATGGATGATGGATGGATTCCTAGCATTGGAAAGGAGATCACAGTCTTCTATGCCACAATTTTCTATTGGGTGAAAGGATTAGCCAAAGAACATATGTACATAACCCATAGACAAAAACAACAGTGTGGTGAAGGCCAGAAGGAATTGGGGGAGGTGAGGGTTGGGTGGAAGTGGGCAGAGCAGGAGAAATAGGGACATCTGTAATAGTGTTGCCAATAAAAATAGAGTTAAAAAAGTAAATTGATGCAGTAACGTAGATTTGCCTCTTCTCTTTATAGAATGAATATAAGCAGGACTACAACGAATGGTACAAAGGGCTTGGTTGGAGTCCAGCTGGTTCCCTAGAAGTGGAGAAGGCCAAGAAAGCAACTGAATATGCCAGTGATCAGAAATACCGCCAGCACCCTAGCAATTTCCAGTTTAAGAAGCTGACTGATTCCATGGACATGGTTCTGGCCAAGCAGAACGCGCTTAACATGAATAAGGTAGACAGAACAGCCATCCTTCCACACAGTTCCCAGTGAGGCAGGGCTCACAGCTCTGATTCTTGTCTGCGACATTTGATTCTGGTTTGCCACTTCTAGGTGCGGGCACACCATCCAGAGCACATCCTATGCCATTTTCTCCTGCTGCCTACCTCTTAACTTTATTTCTCATGTGCTTCTAACTGAGTTAGAAATCACTTTTTTTCAATTATTTTATCTTAAGCATTTTGACCCATCCTGGAAGATAGAAAACATTTAAAAATTTATTTTTAATATCTGAGTTTTATTTCTGTGTCTTCTCTGAATGAGATACTATTTTAGTTAATAAATTAATTTGTTCTAATTCAAATTTTAAGCATTCAAGTACTCTACTACATTTTTTTCTTTCTGGTTTGTCCTCAAAAGTTATTCAAATGTCAAATGCTTTTTTTTAACTTCCTAGCACTTATACACCATTGACTGGAACAAAGACAAAACCAAGATTCATCTGATGCCCGACACACCAGATATTTTACAAGCCAAGCAGAATCAAGCACAATACAGTCAGGTAAAGTCACATAAAAATTTGGCTTGAAGCTAATTGTTTATTAAGTGATATAATGGTAAAAAATTGATGTAAATGCTAAAGCATTGGAAATGGATGACTCAAACCAGCTAGCTGAAATTCCACGGAGGCAGGCACTGTTTTATTTTTCTCAGAGAGTAGAAATTGATAAATAACTGTTGAAAGAAAATATTGTATCAAACAGACCTGGTATGAGTTTGGTTTTGAAATTTATAAGTTGTATAATATTGGGTCTAAACCTTAATTTCCTCATCCCTAAAATTGGGACCATAGAAGTACTCATGACATTGAATTGCTGTGAGGACCAAATGAGAAATTCCATGTAAGGCTCTCAGCACAGAGCCCATCACATAGTAAGTCCTGGATGGCTTTCAGCTGTTTTTTTTATTATTCAGTTTTCACACACATGCATCCATTCAATGAATTTGACTCAGAAAGTTTAACTCATTTATTGCTTCTTATAAAAGGCATCTTATCACTTAGATAATTACCTTTAATTAACTAATATAAAATTACTTTTATCACTTAGATAATTACTATTTGTTACCTGACTTTTTGTTATCAATTATTTTAACATCTGTGTTCAAAATATGAGTACACAGGCATGTCAGGTATATGGGGAAAGTTACCGGATATACCTGACATGCCCATATGGTGTCTGAAAAGAGAAAGCCATACCTCATGATACCCCCTGGTGTGGGGGTTGTCTCAGAGCCAGAAAATTGAAGCCAGGTCACGAGATGCTTAGTCAATGCTCTATTAAGCAGCTTGTTTTGTTTTTGTCCCTATCTTTAGAGATAAGGTAGATGATGTTAGTTTTCCTAGATCTCTATTCTCTAGATAAATTTTTGTTTTGTAATCTGTTGGGGTGTTAATATACACTGGATAACAAACACTGAATCATGTCTTTAATTTGCAGAAACTCTATAAACTTGGGTGGGAAGAAGCTTTGAAGAAAGGCTATGATCTCCCTGTTGATGCAATTTCTGTACAGTTGGCCAAGGCTTCAAGAGATATTGCTAGTGATGTAAGTACCACTTTGACTTCCATAAGGATCCGAATCAGGTACCTTACTGCTTCAGTTTGTTAATCCCAATAATAAACCACAAAAAACTCAGACCTTGGCTATAGAAAATAAATTACCAGAATTTCATAAGAAAGCACAACCTCTTCATCACAATCTTTCAAACCAAACAAAACAAGGAACTGGTTTGGAGAGAAAGACTATCTAAAGACAGAATCTAACAATAAATTCTAAGAATGTAAGAGAAGATTCTCCCTAATTCAATTCATTTGGGGCACTCCAGAAGTGTTGGAAAACTAATTAGATGATGTATTAGTACCTGCTTTCTGGCTTGAAGGTCAATACCTCATTAAAATGAGTCAATGAGGTAATGAGACTGGAGCAGTAGCTGCAATAACGGTGATCGCAAGTCCCCCAGAATGTAAGCCCATTTTCATTTCATGTTCTGTGCTCCCCGTAAGGCTAAGATAGGGTAGGAATTGAAGAAAGATCATCAGTAATTTCCTAACAATGCAACATTTGATAGTACCTATTTTCTTTCCAAGTGAACCTATTAGAAACTTTTGAAATCTTACACTAAAATTAAATGAACTATTAGTGAACTCTCCCACAATTGTACAGATTGTATCTCCTCTTGATTTCAAATGATTTTTGTATCTATAAAATTTAAGAAAATTAGAGCAATTTTTATAAATAATAAATTAAAATCATAGAATTTAGAGTCAAAGGATAACTTAAAGGTTATTTAATCCAATCCACCCATTCAATACCTTCCCTCCTCTCCATCTCCAACATGCGGTTATCCAGTCTGTGAATCTTATGAATATAAGAGTTTTTGTGTCCAATTTCTTGTTGGATCATCTCAAATTAGTTTACATTTTCTTACATGGAACTGAACTGTTACCAATCAGCTACAGTTCTGTGTTCTAGATATACCACAAAGTAGCTTATTTCCTCTTCCACCTGATATCTCTTCAAACATTTCAGGTTTCTTACAGATTCTCCTTTGATTTTAGTTCTATACTTCCTTCAATCATCTGATCATTCAACTTGTGATTTACTCTAATTTTTTTTCAAAACCCCTCTCAAAATAAGAGTGCCTCAAACCTTGGTGTTGTTTTCATGTACAGAAGGTCAGGCCAGAGTAAATGAGCTTCTGACTTGCCTTTCTCTGTGTCCCTACAGAATCTGTGACACTTTTTTTATAAGCAGTTTTGTCAGATTGCCCATTAAGAGCTTATAGTCAACTTAAACTCCTGAGTATTTTTAATATACAAACCATGAAGTTGGTGTCAAGAGAGAATATAACCTACTTCCGTGAGGTTTAATGTGTGCTCAACATCCAGCATCATGTAAATGCTATTATTACTATCATTATAACCGTTGTTGTTATTGTCATCCAGTACAAATGCAGTTTTCCCAACTGAATCTAAATATTGGATTTCACTGTTACTTTCTTAAATTTACCTAGTTTCTTTTGACCCACATTCACCATATGTTGAGATCATGTAGAATTTTCTTTCTAATCTAACATATTGTACTTAGCTGTTTTTAACGTTTTGTGCATTAAGAAATGGATCCTGAACAGGACAAGTTTATAAGACATAGACATGGAAACCACTAAAAATCCTTCTGCTTAATAGACTAATCTTCACTATTAGGCCTGTTCATTTTTTTTTTCTTTTTGCCATTCTACTTTCCCATTATTCCCCTAAGGATATCATTAGTGCTTTATCAAACAATACCCTAAAGTGAGCAAACACAACGCTAGCACATCCCAGAGTATATTTCTGCCTCCAATTGGAATTAATTTTCATCACAACCTCTCTTGATGCTCCGTTACATTATATTTCTTTGGAAGCCTCTACTTAAGTTTTGACATTTCTTACTAAGTTAACATAGACATCCCTTCTCTCATTTCAATTTTGGAAAAAAACATACAAACAAAGCAAATTGAGTTTAACGTAACCCCTGTTTATGTTAATAAAAGAACTGTTTCCTCTTATTTCAGTTTAAATATAAACAAGGCTACCGCAAGCAACTCGGCCACCATATTGGGTTCCGGAGTCTGCAAGATGATCCAAAGCTTGTGCTGTCCATGAATGTAGCCAAAATGCAGAGTGAAAGAGAATACAAGAAGGACTTTGAGAAGTGGAAAACCAAATACACCAGCCCAGTGGACATGTTGGGGGTGGTGCTGGCCAAGAAATGTCAGGCTTTGGTCAGTGATGTGGACTACAAGAACTACCTGCACCAGTGGACATGCCTGCCTGACCAGAATGATGTTATTCAAGCTAAAAAAGTTTATGAGCTACAGAGTGAGGTCAGTTTCTGTAAAACTAATAGTTTATATGTTACTTCCTATGTCATATGAGTGGTCATTTATTCATAGAGAGATGGAAACTAGAAAGAGGACTTATTACTGAATATCTGAAATGCATGTGTTTGTAATGGATAGACTCACTTGAGTCAAGGGTCCAGATGAGAATGGGATTTCAATGGCTTGCTTTGTGTTTTAACAGAATCTGTATAAGTCTGACCTTGAGTGGTTGAAAGGCATAGGATGGAGTCCCCTGGGATCTTTGGAGGCAGAAAAGAATAAGCGGGCTTCAGAAATCATCAGTGAGAAGAAATATCGTCAGCCCCCTGACAAGAACAAGTTCACCAGCATTCCTGATGCCATGGACATAGTTCTGGCAAAGACAAATGCCAAAAACAGGAGTGATGTGAGTACAATTCTTTGAAAATGAATAAAATAAATCATAGTGCCAGATACTTGGTAGGGGCTCAATATAATTTGCTTAAAAAATTGGTGGAGTAGCATAGCATCACAGCACACAGAATAGCACAACACAGCATAGTGCTTTATACTTAGTTGCTTCCTTTGAATTATAAACTGCCCCACACTAAATTATGTAAAAATGGGTTAGCATCAGCTTTTATCACCCAATGATTGTATGTTTGTTTGATTGTTTATCCAAAGTGTAATGAGAAAACTATTGATCATATTTTTTTTTTTGCATTGAAACTTGAGTGCATTTAAACCCCAGATTTTGCTGTATGTTGTTGTTGGGGCATAATGTATATCAGGGAAATATTCTGAGTACCTTACACAGGCACAATAGAAAAGTTATAAAGAGATTATTTTCTTCCACGTGATAATAATGCATTTTGTTTAACTGAATCAAGATACATAGACAATTATAAATAAATATATTTATAAATGTATATACATATATATACACATATATATATAGCCCATCATCAACTTCCTTCTCTACAACTGACACCAGTGTCTGACTTGTGCTAGGTGCTCAATAAATATTTATTGAATAAATAATTTAAAGATAGAAGTATACAGTAATTCTATGCAAAGAAAAGCAGAAACTAATCATAACTGCTCAGTTAGGAGCATGACCCTGAACATTACGAAAAGTTGAATTATGTGCATTAAGATTCTGGAACTGGTAAGAAAGTTTAAATCAATATATAATAATAACTGTTTGGCTCTTAGAAGGATCTAAATATACATAATATGCAATATATTTTATATACATCATATATGTCAGTTTCTATATAATGTATATAAGCTCATAATCAGCTTATAGTAAGCATTTGATAAATTGTAGCTCTTCACTTCCCAATCCACCTCTCACAGATTTCTTGCAAGTTTGGTATCCAAAATTTATAGTAAATGCTGACCTGTCTGTTTTATTGTGAAAGTTCAGGGGTTTTTGTTTTGTTTTGTTTTTATGATGCAAATTTGAATCCAACCAGCTGGCTAATAAAACAACAAATTTATGGAAAACATTTCCCCCTTTGGAATCCAGGTATTTTTTTCTGTCCTTGAAACAGGCCTGTTTACAAAGCTCTGGACTAGTAAGGTGGTCAGGAGAAAAGCCCTGGGTCATGAAATTTATCAACTCAGTGTCTCAGGACAGACTCCTCAACAGTGTGCCCTGGTTACAGGTCTCAGGAGAGAGGCCCCGAGGCCCTTGAACCTCCTGTCTCTCCTTTTAATTAGACTAATACATCCATCTCAGGATAAACAAATAGCATTTTCTCTATTTTCCCAGGGGTAAAAATGACACATGCCTTTAAACAAATGGTCTAGCTTAATGGTTGTCAGCCAGGGACAATTTTGTCCCACAGGGACATTTGGCAACCCTTAGAGACCTTTTTTGGTTGTGACAGTGTGAGGGTGGTGTGCTACTGGCATCTAGTGGCTAGAAGTCAGATATGCTGCAAACATCTCAAAATGTACAAGACGGCCCCCCACCCATGCCCCTACAAAGAATCATCCAGTATACAGCACTAACACGTTGTACAGGTTGACAAACTCTGATCTTACTTAATCAGAAAGGTTAGTGCAGAACCAGCATAAAGGCATATGGAACTCAGAAGCCTTACTTTATTTTTGCCCTGAGGGTCTTAATCATCTTCTCTGGGTGATATGGACTGTAGTAAGCGTGTCCAGGAAGGAGAAAACGGCCAACCCCGCACACCCCACACTGCGTGCCTCAAAGGGAAATTGACAAGTCCAAGGAACCAATGAGACTTTTAAAATTTTCATATTAAAATAATTTCAGGCATACAGAAACATTACAAAAATAATACAAATTAGATATATAAATGTTCAGCAATATTGACCAATTGTTAACATTTTGCCACATTTGCTTTTTTTTGCCTTCTCTCCCCCTCTCTCCTCTTTCATGATGCTATTCTATTCCCTAAATACTTTATTACATATTTCCTGAAAATAAGAACATTCCACAAGAACATAACCACAGTCCAATGATCAAAATTAGGAAATTGATTTTTAAACAATATTAGATTACAGAATATACTCAATTTTACCACTCATATTCTCTAGAAAAAGTTAGAAAAAATTCTGATCCAGTATCCAATCAAAGATCACACACTGAATTCACTTGTCACGTCTATAGTCTCCTTGAGTGTGGACCGGGTCCTCACTCTGTCTCTGTCTTCCAAGTCCTTGACATTTGCAAAAAGCACGGGCTGGTTATTTTATAGACTCTCCCTCAGTTTGGGTTCATATGGTGTTTCCTCATGATTAGACTCAGGCTTTGTATTTTTAACAGGATAACACATGTTGTATCCTCCCGCACACATTATACCAGGAGATAACAGAACTTCGATTTGTCTCACTATTGATCATTTTATCTTTGATCGCTTGTTTAAATTGGTGTCTCCAAGTTTCTCCACTGTCATTACTATTTTATGCTTTGTAATCGATGAGTATCTTGTGGAAAGATTCTCTGACAATGTTAGTATCCTAGTTTCGGTAAATCAAGAACATTTTTGTTTGGGTCTCCAAACATTTTTTTTTTGGGTTCACAGAATGAAGAAAGAGGATTGTTCTAGAACATACAGGAATTTTTTATAAATTCTCAAAAAAAATCCTTTTGGAAATCCTAATCCCCCAAATAATTATGGAGTATAACTATGAATAATAATGTAGGAAACGAGACTCCCTATTTTCTAGACATACCTTGACTATGTCATCTTTTGAGAAAATAAGTCTGTCTCCCAATTTAACACTGAGGGAAACTTTTACAACCCAGCAGATGGACAATTGCTGCTCCATTTTATCATCTTGGCAAAGGCTCCAATTCCTTGGGGTGATTTCTTAGTCAGGGCTATCTGTAACTTGGAAAAGGTAATTCATAATCTCTATTTTGAAAGGCAATTATGTCCCAGATAAAGCAAGAAATACTGTAGCTATTTTCTGCTTATACCATCTGCTTATGCTATCAATCGTAAATCTTAATTCAGATGAATTCAGTAATCCCATTTCAAGTTAACTATATTCACTCTTTTAACAACACCACTGAAAAACTCTTACTTCTCATTTTAGAGACTTTATAGAGAAGCTTGGGACAAGGACAAGACTCAAGTCCACATCATGCCGGACACACCCGACATTATTCTGGCTAAAGCAAACTTAATCAACACAAGTGATGTGAGTTTCCAATTCAGCATGTGTTTTCAGAAAGCTAATTTTAATTGCTTCTAAGGCAGTACATTTATTTGCAAGTTATTTCGAATGCCTGGGTTATTCCCATGAATGAACTACATGTGACTTAGATTCCTCATATACTGGCTTTTAGCTTGAACATCAGCACAGTACCACTCCCTATCTCAGGCAGAGATGGGGTGCTGCCTGTCCCTGTAGTCCATGATTACACTCATGGTCGCAATGTGATGGCCTCTGTCACTCTCCCCTATGTGGAGGGGAGCTCCCTGGGGGCACGGACCATTGCTAATGAATCTGCAGTGCCTCACTAAGATAGTGCCTGACCCGTAACATCCAATGAAATGTCAAATGAATCAGCATAACAAAACTCTTGCAGGAAAATTTCATTTTGATTTTTATTGTCATCATAGCATAATCTCCTGAAATTTATAGACATAAAAATTAAGTACTTTAAATACAAATTCTAAACTCTAATAGAAAGACTTTAATATTAAGTAAGGTATTAAAGTAATGCCACAAAGGAAGAAACATACATATATATAAACACAAATCCAAAATCAATAGGCATTTTAAACAATCTCGTTTCTGGATAAAATGCATTAAATTACATTCTCAATTATGTAATTATATAACAAATCTGAAAAAAACAGTTTATTTCACTTGAGCTTATAAAATTCAATTATTATTTAAATTTCCCTCAAATAATCTTACATTTTAAAAATTATGAAGGACTATGTTTCATAAGCATTGATGTGACCCGACTTTGGTTGCCTGCACTGTGAAGCAGACCCCATTTCACAATGCTTTAGTTCCATGGAAGAGACAGCTCATTAGGCATGATTTTCCCCCACCAGAGGTGTTAGATGAAAAGGCATTGCTCTTTGCTAAGAAAAACTCCTAATGAAACACTCTCAGTTCATTGAAAAACAGCACCTAAATAATATTTTATTTTCTTTCTCTATCAATTTACTTCTGCTCTTTTCTCATAAGTATTTAATTTTGTTGATGTAGGTAATTGAAGAGCTTTGATGGTTAAAACAGAATCATTAGCAATCAGTGGGGATAATTTCCAATTACATTTGCGTGTTCTTGATACTATTCCCATGGACTCTTAAAATATTTGGCACATTGGACTCATTAGAGCTGCAGTTATTTATTTCCCAAAGTGATCTTCATCTCTTAACAGAAACTCTATCGAATGGGTTATGAGGAGTTGAAGAAAAAAGGCTACGATCTTCCACTTGATGCCATACCAATCAAAGCAGCAAAAGCATCACGAGATATTGCCAGCGAAGTAAGACTTTATCCCATTTCTATTATTTGATTGCAATTTATCATTCCCAGTCTCAATTTCATTTTAAATTGAACAAAATCTTTCAAGGACTAACAAATTAAAACAGAGTGAAATGGTTCCAGACCTGCAGTGTGGAGTGAGGATGAGCTCAAGGATGCATTTATTTTGTATGAAATTTAAGCTGAATTTAGCCTTTCATCTTTCCTATAAAAAAACCATAGATCTGTGTCTCTCTAGGCTTAGTGAAATATTTGAAGTTAATGTGTTTTTTCATTTGCCACAAATATGGCAACATAAGTGAATCTTGAAAGGAATAAGATATTTTTTTCCTTTAGTACAAGTACAAGGAAGGTTTTCGCAAGCAGCTTGGCCACCACATTGGGGCCCGCAACATCAAAGATGACCCCAAGATGATGTGGTCCATGCATGTGGCCAAGATCCAGAGTGACAGGGAGTACAAGAAGGACTTTGAGAAGTGGAAGACCAAGTTCAGCAGCCCTGTGGACATGCTGGGGGTGGTCCTGGCCAAGAAGTGCCAGAGCTTAGTCAGTGATG
>CM052541.1:62935281-62957219 GCA_028533065.1 Trachops cirrhosus
TGCATGTGGCCAAGATCCAGAGTGACAGGGAGTACAAGAAGGACTTTGAGAAGTGGAAGACCAAGTTCAGCAGCCCTGTGGACATGCTGGGGGTGGTCCTGGCCAAGAAGTGCCAGAGCTTAGTCAGTGATGTGGACTACAAGAACTACCTGCACCAGTGGACATGCCTGCCTGACCAGAATGACGTCATCCATGCTCGGCAGGCCTATGAACTCCAGAGTGACGTGAGTACCCGATGGTGATAATGGCATGCATGGGTGGGAAATCGGTGAATTTATACCACGTGGAGATAGTAGCAAGTGGCACCAAGTTCACACACCCCCACAAAGGGGGGAATAGCATTTCTTTTTTCCTTGTGTTAATTGTTTAACCCTCCAGACCAAAAAGGAATATTGTTTGCTACCTGCCTGGCCACTAAACTAAATTTTTGAGAGGGCTCTTACTTTATTTCATATCCTTTAGATGAAAATTGTTTCCCAATGCAGAGATAAATATTTATTGACTATTTGTGTCAACAGAATATGTACAAGTCAGATCTCCAGTGGATGAAAGGCATCGGCTGGGTTCCCATTGGTTCTTTGGATGTGGAAAAATGCAAAAGGGCAACTGAAATTTTGAGTGATAAAATCTATCGCCAACCTCCAGACAAATTCAAATTTACCAGTGTGACTGATTCTCTGGAACAGGTGCTGGCCAAGAATAATGCTATCACCATGAACAAGGTGAGGCTTCAAAATTCAGAGAATCAAGGTAGGACTCCTAAAGCTGAATCAAAGAAAAAAAGGCATAATCAAGAAAAGAAAAGAGTACTGAACCCCAGAAGACTATCGATCTGTCCATCTATCTATGCATATACCCATCTATCTATCTCAGTCTGATATTTTATTTATAATACTACTTATGTCATTGTTTTATGGTTTTGATAAATAGCATATTTTTATAGAAAATAATTTCTGCCTAAAAGATATTCTCAATTTCCTTTTGTTAACATACATTTCAGTTTATCAGAAATATTTATTCTACTATGAACTGATTACTTTCCTTTAAGAAATGTGTATATGATACATAATGTGTCAGAGTGCATCACCTTTTGTTACTTTTGTTTATAAAGTTCTTGTGGCCCTGAAATTCTTAATAATTTTACACCGAATTTTTTTCTGATGACCGTATATGTTTTCTTTGATAGCGCTTATACACAGAAGCTTGGGACAAAGACAAGACCCAGGTCCACATCATGCCAGACACCCCAGAAATTATGTTGGCAAGAATGAACAAAGTCAACTTCAGTGAGGTAGGAGCAAATGCTAATTCTGTAACATTGGCATGCTGTTTCTAACTTCAATGAATCTATTCCATGGTGATGTAATACTAAATGACAACTTTATAAAGAAACTCTTTTTGCTCTGTGTGAACTCCAAGTCCTGCATTTCCTAGTCACCATGCTAAACATCAGATTTCAAGTAACACAGACTATCATTTAGGAAGTACAAATTATAAGAACTAATGATGTAAGCAGCAAGATTAGACTTTTTCCTTTTATTAATTTTTTTATTTTTTTAATATCAATTTATTTAAATTTTTAAAATGAGAAGCATCCTTTTAATGAACAGCTGCAATCTAATACAAAGATGAAATATATGTGAGTAATGTATTCTTCAGAGAATTAGAATCTTTTTTAAAACCATAAATATTAGTGGTTGTTTTCATCATATACAATATAAAATGAACAATAGAATTTAATTAAGAAAAGGATATTGGGCTTTTTCTTATTAAGAACTACCAGTTTCTCATTAACTAGGCAAAAATTAGAATAGTACTTTTTGCCACTACTACTAGAACTCACAGTAGAATCTGGGGGAAACGCCCTCTGTTCCCACCAGGGCTACCATTGTCCCAGACCTGACTGCTATCTTGACAAATCTTTCTTCTGCTGCTGAATGTCTTTCATCTGCCCCTCCAGATACATTTTCTACCCTTTTCCACCCTGCTGTGCACCTCAGGAGGCTGATTATTAAACTTTGCACCCAATAGACTCCCTTGCCCTTTGGCTTTCTGTTAAGTTCATCCAGAAGGAGGCAGTGAAGGAGACAAGTGGGTGGAAAGAGAGAGAGGCCAGTGCCTTTATTCCCGTGGCTCTCTCTGTGGGGGCTGTGGTTTGACAATGGCTGCTAGGCAATCCTTTCCTAAGCTTACAGGTCTTTCCAGATTCCAGCAACTTCTTGTCATTGTCCTTTCAGGAGTGCAGTGACCTCATGTTGTTGGCAAACCTAGGGTTGATTTTCCTTGATCCTGCTCACACCTTTGTAAATAGTCCAGTCCTTAAACTATCTGGAATCAGCCCTCTTGGGTGTGCTCTCTGTTTTCTTCCAGAATGCTGGCTGATCGACTCATCTCACCCCTTAAACCTGGTCACCGCATTTCTTCAGAGTTCAAGTTGTCAATAAAAAAATCTACTAACCAAACTTAGATTAATGTGCTAACCATGGTCCATGACTTTACTATTTATCTTAGAAAGAAGTTCAAATGTGAGTCATATCTAACAAACCCACCTTTGCCCTCATTTCTTCCACTTGTTCTATTGTTCCATCCCTCCTTAGCTTTTATTAATTTTTTAAATTAGGAAATTAGCAATAAACCAAATACACATTTATTTCCTTTCTCTACTATATAGCTGTACTAAATATATATTTCCCTATATGATTTATTTTTCCTAAATTATAGTTTAAGGTCAAAATTTAAGATTTTTAATGAATATGATTAAGGATGAACATCATAGAAGTACTGCCAATAACACAGAGAAAGGGAGAGACAGAGAGAGGACCTGCCAGTGTATGTATTCACCAGGCCATTTCCTTCTCACTTTCTGTGAGCATAGGGCCATGTGCCCCCACCGCAGAAGCACAGATGTTTAGGCTGAGCGGTCAGCCTCTCCTCGTACAGGAATCCACACCCAATGCATAGGTTGCCATCCTGCTTTTGCTTAAGTGTTCTCAGTGAGAAAGAGCTTATCTCATAAGTCAACCCATTTGTTCTGGAAATTCCATTAGAAGATGCTCCTGGTGCGTTGACTCAAAGATTTCTCTCTGCAGACCCACATAGCCCTCGGAGGCCATGCAGACCAATCTGTGCCCGCTCCATAGAGAAGGCAATGGCAACTGGGTGCCTCCCCTGCCACCGCACCCCGGGCTCTCTTCCAATCCAGACAGCCCAAGTCCCTGGGCATTCCTCACATGACGCCCCTGCTAGAGCAGGACTCTCAGAACCAGACGAAAGTCTGCAAGTGAGGAATGATCAATGTGGAATACGGCTGGTGTCCTATGTCCTCTTTCAGACATCTGACCTCCATTTCTGTGCCATGTGTCTCAGGGCCTGGCAGCAGCTGTGTCCCGTCTGAGGCACATGGGACTTGGGATCGACTGAAACCCTAAGACATCATGGCTTAAGCTAGGTTTCCTCTTCCTGCATTTACACATTTGGCAATTTAAATCCCAATTCAAAGATTAACATTTATCTCTTGGTGATTTCTTCTTCTTAGATTGGACCTATTTGTTTTAGCCCCTGGAGACTTTTGTGACTCTCAGATTCTGTCAGATGATGTATTAGTTATTTCTCCCAGGTTTGTCCTCCCAGCAAGAAAAATTGTGTTTCTCTGATAGCTTAAATCAACAGTATATCACTCTTATGCAGAATGTAATTTAGAGAATTTAGATAGGTTAGCCACTATTTTAAGTAGTTTTATTTTGGAAGGGTGAAAACTGTAATTCTAGAATTTATGTAACTAGCTCTTTTCACCAAAAACTAAAAGTGCAGGAGGCTTAGAACTCTCAAAAGTAAGATTTAGGCACCTACCTATACAGAGCTTAGTGAATTATTTCAGTCCCCATCAGTTTTGGGGCATGAATGTCAACATCTTACTGACTTTTTTTCCCCCAAATTTAGAGTTTGTACAAACTTGCCAATGAAGAAGCGAAGAAGAAAGGCTACGACTTGCGGAGCGATGCCATCCCGATCGTGGCGGCCAAGGCCTCCAGGGACATCGCCAGTGATGTGAGTTGTCAGTTTATTCCAAGGATGTGATCCATCAGAGATGACATTCTCACTAAACTAAATCTTTGAAAAGAACTTTTCTGGCCCTTTGAAAATATATCCTGATGTATTTGTGTGGGATTTTTGAAAAACCTAATTTTGAGGGAAGCGAATTTTGAGGGAAACCTAATTTTGAGGTAACTCAAAAACTTAAGTTCTCAATGAGAATCAGGGCTTGGCTTAATGCAATAAATAATAATGTAATATTTTAATTCACAATATTTTTGAAATGCATATGACGCTTGCCTTACAATCCACTATTATAGGATTACTGAAAGAAGATCTGAACCACTGATGGTTACTAACACAAGCTCATACCCTTAACAATAGCTCCTGGCTGTGTAGCTCATACCTCCCAGAATAAAGCCATCATCTTTTTCTGCGGACTCAGGGAATTTTCAAGGAATAGACCACTGCTCTAAAAATTGAGACCCAATATTCAGGAATGTGGAACACACTGTGCACTGCCCTTTCTATTGGAAAACCGTGTTAATGACTCACTTTAGTTTATATATGTTGGGCTTCCCCTGCAAATGGATTTATCCCAACAATAATAAACAATGAAATAATGATAACCAAAAGTACTGATAACTCTGTGCTAAGAGCTTTGCATGTATTATTTTACTTACTCCTCATAATTATCCTAGGATAATAAACCCTAATAAATAGTGTTACCATCCCCTCTTCATGGATTGCTTAAGCAGCTTGTCTAAAATCAAACTTAGTGGGTGGTGGACTTGAAACTCCAGGCACCCTCATTCGTTTCCACCGTACCATGTTGCCTCTTGCTGACTCATCTACATTTTCTCAGCTTTCTTTAAGACTAAGAAGCATGCATTTTAGACAATTGGCTCAGGTTCCAGGACAAAGCCATTGGACGTAGAATAATGAAAACATTGTTGGCCCATGTGGGACCATGACATTGTTAGAAACATGCTCTGTGCAGTTAGGCTGCTGCAAAGGCTTAACCAGAACAATTAGTTTCAAAGTGATGCCAAGCATTTGCCACCAGCAGTGAATGAATGGATCCATTATGAAAAAATAAATTCCCTCTGTTGCTACTGCACATAGCCCTTGACCTAGAGTACTGCCCTTGCAACCAGTCATGTCATTACTTACTAAACACACCAAGTCACCAAGTGCTTCCCTTTCCTGATATACTTTTAGTGCATAAAATCCATTTCTTGAAGATTCAAATGGCCTCTTCCCCACTTCTAACAGTGACCTCTCCCCACCGTGTGTGCTTCCTGCCTCCAGAACTATTATTACCGGGCGATAAGTGATTTAGGGTATACACTACAATTATTCTGATTACATCTATTACTGGTTACCTCTATGAACTTCTACGAAGTCAAGGTACTGGCTTGAGTTAGTGTTTATTAGCAAATATAGAGTTGCAACTGAGATGTAAGCAAGATGATTTTTTTAATAGATTTGGGGCCTCTAAGATTTACAATAAAAACCTAATTTGTGCATTTTCATCTTAGTACAAATATAAAGATGGTTACCGGAAGCAACTTGGCCACCACATTGGAGCCCGGGACATTAAGGATGATCCCAAAATGATGTGGTCCATGCATGTGGCCAAGATTCAGAGTGACAGAGAGTACAAGAAGGATTTCGAGAAGTGGAAGACCAAGTTCAGCAGCCCTGTGGACATGCTGGGGGTGGTCTTGGCCAAGAAGTGCCAGAGCTTAGTCAGTGATGTGGACTATAAGAATTACCTGCATCAGTGGACGTGCCTGCCTGACCAGAATGACGTCATCCATGCTCGACAGGCCTATGAAATTCAGAGTGATGTGAGTACACCCTCTATCTAACAGATCTGTGTGTAGAAATAAACTATACAAACATTATTCTTTGTATACAGTTAATGGCCTACCCAAACTAGGATTTACTGAATGATATTTAAATATTTGATATTTGAGTCAGTGTGTAGTTTTATGACTTTATTGTGAATGTGTTAATAAGATTTATAAGGAAGTAAAGTATATTAACTGGACTTGATCTTATCAAAGTAAAACTGAAATTAAGCAAATTTAGGATTCAGGGTCCACCAGAGGGAGACTTTTTTTTATTTTTTTAAAGGGAAAAGAACACATTTTAAGTTTTTTTTAATTATTCTGATACTGGTTTTTAGCTCTCCTTACCAACAAATGAGGCCGTAATTAACAGAATACTAATGCCTGCTACATTGCTACATGCTACACCTCTAAATGGTATTTTTATGAAATAAAAAAAGCCACTGTGCCTGGAAGCTGTTGGATCATTTAGTGACCCTTGCTCCTCTTAGCACAGCTCTCTGTGTGGAGGGGTCACGTGGTAATGGCAGACCTAGGACCTGTGAGAAACAGATGCACCCTCTTGAAACAGTGTGAAAAGCCCACTTCCTGCAGCATATATTTTATAAATGTTTGAAGGAATTATTAAACATTAGAGGGCTTTGGAGAATAAAGCAGATTAATAATAATTATACATTAATTGGCTTTTCCTAGAAACTGTATAGCCCACCTGTGAAAACTCCCATGTCTGCTCTGTAACTTTTGACATATAGAACCCTGTGTCTTGAAATTGCGTCCAAAAAGAAAGGCATTGCCTGCACCAGAAAGGTAGTTAAAAATAGTTAGTGTCACATAGTGTGACAACATTGACAGACTGCTTGCGTTCGTCTGTTGGGTACTTTTCAAGATCGCTGCCCTCACACTGTGATACATTCAGAAATGTGGGAAGCATCTGAACGTTAAAGTGCCCTCCAGGTGTGTAAAATGTTATTGTTTTCATCTTTCCTGTTGTTATGTAGGGGGCAATAACTACTCAGCATAAGGCAACTCCAATAGGCTTTTTGTCTACCCTGCAAAATATCAGTGTATTTTTCTACTTCATTGTTGTTACAAGTAAAATCCTTCAGAGTTGGGCAAAGGTCCAATCCCATTGTCGTGAAATAGTTATGAATATTTAATGGGCACACAAAATTATTTTTAATAAATATTTTTATTTTTTACTTATTCTTTCAACTGCTGTTTACATTCCGTATTATTTTGTATTAGTTTCAGGTGTTTAGATAACATAGTGGTTAGACAATTATACATTTTACAGTGTTCCCCCTGATATTTCCAGTGCCCACCTGGCACCATACATAGTTATTACACTATTAGTTACTATTTTTCCTATACCGTATTTTACATCCCATGACTATTCTGTAACTACCAATATGTACTTCTCAATTCCTCTACCTTTTTCACCCAGTCCTCCAACCCCCCTCCCCTCTGGCAACCATCAGCCTGTTCTCTGTATCTATAAGTCTGTTTCTGTTTACAAAAATCTTCAACAGAGAGTAAAGTGAAAAATAAAGATATGAAAAGATGATTCTGGGAAGGAGTCCATACCTCCCATCCTGAGAACTTGGTGGGGAAGAGCCTGGGCCCAGGACCAATGAAACTGCCTGTTATTGTCCTGAATCTTGGACAGCCTTACAGCCGTCTGCCCCAGGGCATCAGGGCTTCTACATCATCGTCTTCATGATTATGTTTTAGCTTCTCTCTCTCTCTTTTTAAAAACAAGAGCATTACAGATATTTTAAAATACAATAAAATATATTGATGGCAATAATAATCCAACCACTCCTGCTTATGTAATTTCTCACACAATATGTCTACATAACATATGTGCTATTCCTTCATTTAATATTATATTAATGACATTTCTACAAGTCATCAATATTCTTAAAAATATGACTTTTAATAGCTGCAGACTATTTTATTTGACTGAGGCTAACATTTATTTACTGATAACCCATTGCTGGACATATATGTGACTTCTCTCACTCTGGCTTGGCATTCTCTTCGTTTGCACACGAACACCACATTCACCAAACTGACTGACAGAAGATGTTAGTTTGTATCGCTTCTCCCCTAACAACCTGAAATATCTGATCATTTTTGTTACCGCCAGGAGACATTTTGGCGTCATTTTTGAACATAGTTCCTCTTTTCATCAGCCTAATACTTGTTTTCTGTGAAGAGCAGCAACAACCAGAATTGTACTTTATTACTGATTTCATTTCCATCTTTATCCTAAATCTTTTGATTTGCTGAAGAGTTTTTGCCTTTTTCCTCTTCACAGAATGTATACAAGTCTGATCTCCAGTGGATGAAAGGCATCGGCTGGGTTCCCATTGGGTCTCTGGACGTGGTCAAGTGCAAGAGAGCTGGAGAGATACTGAGTGACAACATCTACCGCCAGCCTCCAGACAAGTTTAAATTTACCAGTGTGACCGATTCCCTGGAACAGGTGCTGGCCAAGAACAACGCCATCACCATGAACAAGGTGAGCCTCAGCTGCCCCAAGCTTCTCCGGGGTGCCAAATGGTGTCACAACCCTTCAATGACTAGTGGAGTTATAATCATCCATGAAACTGCGCGGTCACACTTACCTCCTAAATTACATACTTGAAAGCCTCTAAATAATTTCTATGATTCCTGGTTTTAACCTTGATAACCAGCACTAAGACTCAAACATCCAACTGAATACCTTTATTCAAATCTGGTTTATTTTCCTTCATTAGAACAATAACAATCCTGTTTTAATTTGACACTTTATAATTCTTATTTCAAATGGTTTTCTATGAACATCTTCTTTGACAGCGTTTATATACAGAGGCCTGGGACAAAGACAAGACTCAAATTCATATAATGCCTGACACTCCAGAGATTCTGTTGGCAAGGCAGAACAAAATCAACTACAGTGAGGTAGGAGCAGAAGTCTGTGGCACTACACGTATTTTGTTGTTGTTGTTGCAATTGTTTGTTTTTCTACACTTTTGTGGAGGTGTTCAATTATGACGGCACATGTGGCTCCGTGATGTGAGCACTCAGCCCATCCAACCTCTCATATCTGGCTTGCATGTCATAGGCTATCGGATTCCACAAAGTGAAGTCACGTTCTCCTTTCGGTTTATGGCCACTGCTAGTGTGAGTTAGTGGACTGAGTAGTATTTTTGACATTGCCGAGAGGTAGGATAGCCAGATAAAATTCTGGATCAACATTTATACTACAATATTATTTGTTGTTTATCTGAAATTCAAGTTCAACTGGTCCTTTTATTTGCTAAATCTGGCAGCCTAGTAAGGCTGCTCTAATAATATGTACCTGTCCCCCACCTGGATCCTCAGTAAAACTGAGAAGTAAAACTAAGGAGTAGAAATAAAATTCAAAATATCACATTTTTTACTGCTAAAGTTAAGTTCTAGGACACATTTGTATAAGAGGCAGACCAGCCGCTAACTAAACTGCAGAATGGGCTCATCATCCAGGCACAGGCCACATGGGAGCAGGACAATCAGCTCCACCCCTCCCAGGGGTGAGGTCCTCCTTAGAGCCCAGAGAAACAGAGGAGCTTGTTCCTAGAGGGAGCAGTTTAGGCTGAGCTGGGCTTGCCCAGGTATCCCATCCCTACCTGGGAAATAAATCAGTAAATCACACCTCTCCAGGGACAGAGCGCGTAAAGGCGCAGTGAAAGGAATAAATCCTGAGAAAATAATTGAGCTCCTTAGGTAGAAAGAAAACCTCAGGCATGAAAAGAAGTATTCTACATTAACAACACTGATTACTTTTTATTAAACTAAAATACAATTTTATAGGTGCACGTTTTACTAATACGGTACAGCTAAAGTCTAGAATCAAAGTTGTTTTTAAGGCCAAGTTGTCTACATTTTAAATTGTATTTCAATCTTTTTCTTATTTGTTTTTTAAACATTATAAAATATTACATGATTGTCAAAATTGTCAAAAGTAATAAAGAAATGAGTAAAAGTATATAAATGTATATATATACATACACACATACTCATATATATATGAGGTCTGCCCAGAAGGTTCCCAGCCATGTAATACTGAAAAATAGAGACATTTATTGAAGAAGATACAAGACACAAGAAACATTGTACATAGGACAATGACGCCTCAGTCCCCCTTCAAAGTGGCCACCTAGGGACCTCACACAGTTCTCCCAATTGCCATCAGCTGCCCAGTCATATTTTCCTGAATCTCACTGACAGTCTGAAATCTCTTCCCTTTCAAAAGTGATTTTAGTTTTGGGAAAAGCCAGAAGTCACAGGGCACCAAGTCTGGGATGTAGGGGGGCTGAGTCACTTGGATGATTTGATATTTCACCAAAAAACTCGGTATGAGGCATGATGCACAAGTAGATGCATTGTTGTGATGAAACTGCCAGTCATCAGTTGCCCGTAGCTGTGGCCTTCTGAATCATCCAAATTATTTCTGCAGAAGAATGTTCAAGCTTAATACAAAATTGGATGCAGATTCGTTGCTATACTCACTCAGTCATTTTGAGTGCAAAGCAACAAACTACACATGCTCACTCAACAGTGTTTACCACCCCCGCTGACTAGTACAGTGAAGTCATCATTGATTATACACTTGCATTCCAGTCCACTCTCCTTGGCTGCTAGGTTACACTGATATCACACAAACTGTTCTCATTATATTAACAATGGCTGGACTTTTTCTGCACAGACCTCATATACTCTAAACAAAGAAATTAAACATTATTTTGCAATTTCTTTTTTTGTTAGAAATATGTATAGATTGATGTTTTGTCCATCCATTTATATTATGATCATATTAATCAATGTTGATAAGCATAATATATCATTTAATCTACAATGATATATATTGATCTGTTACATATCATTGTAGATTAATAATAGATTAATATATCAATCCATGCTATATAATAGATTAACACATCTGTGTTAATACCCACTCATTTGTTTCTAATGCTATATAGTTTTTTTGATAAGATATAATGTATTTACTTTCAGTATTGCTAGAATTTTCAATTGTTTCCAGAGCCTTTTCTTTTTTAAATGATGTGGTGTATCACCTGATAATCCCTAAGTGGTCGCTGTCAGACCTTTGCTCTAGCTCTGACTTTCTTTCTGTAGACTCTATACAAACTTGCCAATGAAGAAGCGAAGAAGAAAGGCTACGACTTGCGGAGCGATGCCATCCCGATCGTGGCGGCCAAGGCCTCCAGGGACATCGCCAGTGATGTGAGTTACACCACTCCATGTATGTAGGTGGCTGGATGGGGTCGGGGCTCCTCATGGTCATTATTACAACAGGAAGATGCAGCTGGATGCCAGTTCAAGCACATTTATTGTGATTTAAATGAAACAATGTATTTCATTTGGAAAAGCTCTTTTGCATTTTTTACTCCAAAAGACTTGAATATTAGGAGGTGTCCTAATCTTCAGTATAAAATTGAATTTGAATCTAAAGTTTTTCTTATCTATGATTATGAGACAGTATCTCCATATTTTGAGCACATGGCCTACAAAGAAATAAGAAAATGCCAGAAAAGTTAAAAAAATAAACAACTTGGTTATATATATTGGTTCAACATCAGAAAAAGGCCTGGTTGCAGTTAGGTCTAGGGAAATACACCTTTCCCCAAACCTGCTCTGGACTTCTGTCAACTCTTTCTTTGAAAAATTACCTTATGCGCTTCCTTTTGAGTCCTTTTTAAACAAAAACAGAAAAGCAAAGGCAAACACCTCAAAATAATGAAACGGTGAGCCTGACTCTTCTTCCCGCTGTCTCTAAAGGAAGTGGGTCCTAAATATATGTTAGGATTTGTGTGACATTGTCACCTCAAGTGGACGGAAAATGTCCAGAGTCAGCATTTACCACCACCTCCAACAATATGCTTTTTGTAGTTGTATAATTCGTTTTCTCATTTGAGGAACCCGAGCAAACCTTAGTGAAATTTGATTTTTGACAGAGCAAGAAGCACACGATGGGAAAACCAGACCCATCCATTTCAGGGAGTCAAGTGACACAGTCGGTGGAAGTCAGCAGAGCCAGACTGGGGAGGGGCAATATGTAGTCTGGAGGGTGAAATGCTACCTGTGGACTCAGGAGTAGCGTCCTCAAAACCATACGTGAAACTTCTGGGTTAGTGACTTTACTGGCCCAAGATGGAGCAAAGGTAGCATACAATTCCAACTGATTTTTTTATAAGTGTTGCTGCTTTTATTTTCAGGGACTTAATGTCTGCAAACCCTAAAACTGTGCAGTTTGGCATACCTTCCCATTAGAGTATCTTTGTGAAGCCTAATCAGAGTTTAGAATGAGGAGATAAATTCTTGTTCAAATGATTACATTTCTCTGCAAGAATTACCAGTTGTAAAATAATAAACGTTTAAATTAATAAGACATTTAGCTTTTTATTTTTATTTTTAAAATGACTGATTTTATTTTAGTACAAATACAAAGATGGATACCGCAAGCAGCTTGGCCACCACATTGGGGCCCGCAACATCAAAGATGACCCCAAGATGATGTGGTCCATGCATGTGGCCAAGATCCAGAGTGACAGGGAGTACAAGAAGGACTTTGAGAAGTGGAAGACCAAGTTCAGCAGCCCTGTGGACATGCTGGGGGTGGTCCTGGCCAAGAAGTGCCAGACATTAGTGAGTGATGTGGACTACAAGAACTACCTGCACCAGTGGACATGCCTGCCTGACCAGAATGACGTCATCCACGCTCGACAGGCCTATGAAATTCAGAGTGATGTGAGTACTGAGAGCCGTTAAATATTACCGGTAACCACACTCATGATAGTAACACAGCAATATTCCATGGGTGTGCCACAAGATTGTTTGAAACATGCAATACCTGACTATTTAGTCAGGGGCATTGACCTCTTTTCCCTGAGATCGTGAAATAGAAAAATGACAGCATCCAGCACAACAATAGCTGTCTGATGTGAATGAATCAAAATTATACCTATTTTTTGTCAGATCAACAAAAAGTATATTTTTGATGTACTGCAGAATTTTAGTAATTAGTTTATGTGTGCCATGAGATGAAAAAGGTTGAAAATCACTGTAGTAATACATAGATAACGGTCTAAGATTAGGTAGAGCTCTCAGAAAGAATAACGTTTTTTTTTCTCTTCACGCCTCATTCACTGTGCTATACTTTTCTTTCAGAGAGGACATAATATTTTAAAAGAGAAGGACATGAAATTTGGCTATCCAAGTTTTCCAGTCTTTTTCTTTCATTTTTGAAATCGGGTGTCATTAACAACTTTAGCAATAGTTGCTTTTGTGTTTGTCTCACCAGAACATTTATAAATCAGACCTCCAGTGGATGAAAGGCATCGGCTGGGTCCCCATTGGGTCTCTGGACGTGGTCAAGTGCAAGAGAGCTGGAGAGATACTGAGTGACAACATCTACCGCCAGCCTCCAGACAAGTTTAAATTTACCAGTGTGACCGATTCCCTGGAACAGGTGCTGGCCAAGAACAACGCCATCACCATGAACAAGGTGAGCTCCCAGTTTTGGGGAAAGTAAAACAGGGCTATAGGTTCTTGAGAATATTTATAATTAATTAAGTTAATCTTTTTGTTTTATTTAATTGCCATCCTATGTACAGTGATTTGGTTGAGTTCTCTATTCAGTTACATTATTTGTGGGAATTTCTGCTTCTACATCTCTTGGGAAATCAATTGAGTTAAGAGCAGGACAGCTATTTGGTGTGCAAATTGTTTGAAGTCTATGAGAGTTATTATAGTTTGGTATCAAGTTTTTTTTCATATTGGGTACTTACCTAGGTAAGCATATAGCAAACAAGTCAAACATAAATCTCAATAAAATTTATAAAAAAGAAACCTAGAGATGGCTAATCCAGGTACATTTTCAGTTAATAAAACAACGAACAAAGATTGGTAAGGATTTGTTTGTAAGGCCACAGTACATGTGGCTGTCCATATATGCTTGAAAAGAAGATACTTGCCTTTCATTTCATTGGAATGGAGGTGATTTTGTAATGAGACACACAGTTTTACTATTCATATCTTAGCCTACATTTATATTTAGTAATAATAATCTTGTAATATCAAAGAGACTGGAGAGTATTGGTCTACTGCATGCAGCACAGATAGTGAGGATGCTGGCTTTCAAGTTTGGCAGGATGTCTAAATCGGAAATTTCTGTTTATAGCAAACACTGTGTATCTAAGTCACTAACCTTTTTATCTCTTACAGCGCTTATACACAGAAGCCTGGGACAAAGACAAAACCCAAATCCACATCATGCCTGACACACCTGAAATTACGTTGGCAAGACAAAATAAAATAAATTACAGTGAGGTAAGACCACTTATTTTATATCCTTGATCTGACCACATTGATTTTTTGTTGATGTACAAGAAAGGCCAGAATTATGGATTTAATTCTCATGTGGACCAATTAGTTTAGTTTTATTTCTTATGGCCAATATTCTGCCCTGAAGATATATATAATTATATTCAAAAGGTAGATAGGTAGATAGAGAAATAGATAAATACAAAAATTCTCTATATCAGGAGGGGAAAGAAAGCTCTCAAAGTCAACTATTAATGATTGAAACAAATTGTAATTTTAATTAAAAACAATTACTACTATTTATCAGATTAATACTTGCTTCAAAATTTGTTCTGTGAATTTTTCTTCAGTTACTCATTTGTAAAACAGGATAAAAATGCCTATCTTAAAGAATTTCTGTGATGAACAAATGAGGTTTATATATATATATACCCAGTCCAATACAAAATATCAGTAGTTGCCTAATAACTTTAAATTTTCCCTTCACAGTTAAGTCACTATGAAAATGAGATTTTTAATATGCTCAAAATAACTTGAGGTTTATTTGCAAGAACTAAGAGTTCTTAAACTTGCCCATTAAGAACTGTCTGAAGCTGGTAAAACTCACTCTTGCATGCGTCGTCTCCAGCTGACCTGTCACTGAGCATCTCCGCAGTCGGGGGTTCTGCTGTGGAAACAGCTTCTTGACCAGTTGTTCTTGACAAAGAATTATCTGGTTTTTTGAGGAAGACCTCTGATGTCTTACGTGTCTGTGCATGTGTCTTCCTTTTTAACAAAAAGGGGAAGGTAGACTTTTCTTCAGTTTGAGAACACTGGAAAATTTAAGTACTCATTTCAAGACTCGTCCATATTCATTGTTTCACCCATATTAATTACTTTTACCTATAAAAATGTTAGCCCTAAAGAAGAGGCATACTTACATCTTTTTAAATTTTATTTATGGCTGAATATACTAGTGCAGTTCTGCATCCAAAAGTAGTCTTCCTTTGGCAAAAATACATTTTTAGAGTGAAAGTGAGTACTGCATCTAAAATCTATTACTTCTGTCCTCAGAGCCTCTATCGCCGGGCCATGGAAGAAGCCAAGAAAGAAGGCTATGACTTGAGAAGTGACGCCATTCCCATTGTGGCTGCCAAGGCCTCCAGGGACATTGCCAGTGATGTAAGAGCTGATCAAGTCCCTCCCTTTGTTACCGACAGGCCACACCTTGCATAGGGAATCACATTATTGGGACACAGCCAGAAGTCTCTTTAGTCATCATCCATCTTAACCACCTTTATTTTACAGGAGAATAAGTTGAAGCTTTGACACTGTAAGTGACATGTCCCAGATCACAAGCATCATAGAACAAAGCCTGGACTAGAATGTGGTTCCTTTGATTCTTGTCATTTGGGCTTTGCTTAATAAAATTGAGTGCCTTGATTAAAGTTAGATGGACATATGCTGAGCTGCTCCTAAAACCTCGTGAGCTCTCCTCAGGATACACCTAAGTCATTCCAAGGAAGAAGAAAGTTTCACTGAATTCTCCTCCATGACTTGAAGAAGGACATAGAATAGCAAAAATGCTATAAATTCTCTTGCTGAGGGGTGCACAAAATCAATATTCCATTACCCTAAAAATAAAAGCATCAGATTCCTTGACAACTTAATATTAATCTGAGAGTAACAATATTGTCCATATTTATAGGTTTTTCTTTTTTTGTCATAATAACACAACACATAACATAAAATTTACTATCTTACCCATTATCAACTGTACAGTTCTGCAGTGTTAAGTATGTTCTCACTATTTCATCTTGCAAAACTGAAACTCTTTACCCATCAAACAACAAAAACTGCCCAGTTTTAAACTACACCCCGGATTATTTGTGCAAAGGAGATTATTTCTCAGAATGCCCTAGAAAAATAAAATTGATGAACCATGTAAACACATCTCAGATGTACCCCTCCACATGACTGACTTCTGAGACACTGTTTATCACTCTACTTGAGCTCACCCTTTTAATGTTCACTTTTAATCACTTTTGTCACCATATAATTTTTAGCATGATATAAGGGAATCATCGTAGAGTTACCCTGTGGGGTGTGAGACCGAGCACACCATCATCTTTGATGGATCAGCATGCCCCACTGTGTAGCATCCCCGCAGTGGGTGACAAAACTCCCCCAGTGCCTTTCCCAGAAAAGCATCGCCAAGGAAGGAACAGCAGGAAACAGCTCCTCATTTACTGGGTTCTCTCTTTCAGTACAAATACAAAGAAGCTTATCGAAAGGAATTGGGTCACCTCATTGGTGCCCGAGCAGTACATGACGACCCCAAGATGATGTGGTCCCTGCACATTGCCAAAGTGCTAAGTGACCGCGAGTACAAGAAAGAATTTGAGAAGTACAAGACCAGATACAGCAGCCCAGTGGACATGCTTGGTATCGTTTTGGCCAAGAAATGTCAGACCTTGGTCAGTGATGTGGACTATAAACATCTTCTGCATGAGTGGACATGCTTGCCGGACCAGAACGATGTCATCCATGCTCGGAAAGCTTATGACCTCCAGAGTGACGTGAGTACTCCTAATGCGGGTTCTCCATGGTAAAAGAGGCTCTGAATCATGTCCGGGGGCTCTGACTAGTGCCAATGGACTGGAATTTGTGTGTATATTTCTGAATGATACACAATTGAATGTTCAAAAACAGTTTCCCACTGGTAGCCCTATAGTTTATTTCATAATTTTTCTTCCCCAAAAGCTGTATGTAAAAGAGGAAATAAAGTATAAATTATCAATTCTGTACAGGTATATTTCTTCCTGGTAATTCGGGCTTTCTTTGTCTGAGTTAAACGAAACTTAGTCCTCAAAATATATAACTATACACATTTGGGGGCAGAAGTGGTAGATATGTATGTATATGTGAATGGAGGGTAGTATGGAGAGTTAGGACACAAAGGTATATTATGCTAAATTATTTTAACATTCATATTTTATATCTACTGACAGGAAAATGCTAAGAAATTCTTATCTTTTTCATGATTTTGTTGAGTTGTCCACTTGAAACCTGTGTGGTTTTGTGAACCAACACCACCCCAATAAATTCAAGAAAAAATAAAAATAAAGTGAAATAAAATAAAGTTGGTTCTTAAAAAACAATAATCTAATTTTTATTAACAATTGACCTACCCTATTAAGGGTAAAATAAAAAGAATAATTAGGGAAATATCTAATATACTACCTTGTGTAAAAGTTTTATAATACACTCAAGGGCATAACTGTGTCTTTTACATTAAAAAAAATCTCCCTCACAACTCTTGGTATAATGCTCTGTACTAAAAAATACTTAGAAAAAACACTCATAATTCACTAATGTTTATGAATGAGTGATCTGGGGTGCTGGGAGCCTCATCTGTTCATCAGCAGTTTTGTTGTCTCTCTAGTGTGAGCCATTTTGTGACTGTGGACCTGAAACACTAATGAATAAATGTGTTCTCTGCTGATCTGCAGAATTTGTATAAGGCAGACCTTGAATGGATGAAAGGCATTGGCTGGGTGCCCATTGGCTCCTTGGAAGTTGTTAAAGCCAAGAGGGCCACAGAAATACTGAGTGACAATATCTACCGTCAGCGCCCAGACGCGCTGAAATTTACCTGCATAACTGACACACCAGAGCAAGTGCTGGCGAAGAGCAATGCGATAAACATGAATAAGGTGAGTCTTCACCCCTCACCGTTAGGTATCAAAATTCACTGTAGAACAAGGTGAGCATTCTGACGTATAACTACATTTTAAAGATTCCTATAGGGTTTATGATACCTTTAAAAATGACTTTTCCATTGTAAAGCCATAGTTACTTATTAATTCTTCAAAATATTAAACTAATGTTAAAAAATACTATGTGCTGTAATTATTTTATAACTACAGATTTTAAACACTACAACCCAATTATACTTTTCAGAACTGCTACAGAATTTTAATAAGAAACAGTAAAAACTTTTGAGTCCACAAAATAGCAAGCTAAATACTCTTGGAAATAGTAATTTATATACACAAAAGGTAGAAATTTATGCAAATTTAATAATTTTATTTCTACTTTGTATAGAGGAGAGGTGACTGGCATATAATCAAAAAAAGTCTGTGAACTCCAAAATAATTTTTCTCACTTTTTTTTTCATAGCGCTTATATACTGAAGCCTGGGACAATGATAAGAAAACCATCCATGTCATGCCTGATACTCCAGAAATCATGCTGGCCAAACTCAACCGAATAAACTACAGTGATGTGAGTGAACTATTGATGTTATAGTGAACAGAAAGGCAAAAATGAACTGCTGTAACTGTTTCCTTCATGAACTGTTTTGACTAATTTGACTCCAAACTAACATTAAGAGTAAAAGGTAGTTGTCCTTTGATTCAATTTTGGGCTGTGTGGTAGGTCCACAAAGTAGACCAGCCTTTTTGTGACAAAATATCAGGGAATGAAATGTTTATGGAGAAATATTCCAATAGGAATTATATTCCTAAAGCCTTCCCCTACATGTCATTGAGAGTATCGCATCATTATTTTATTCAACAGCTATTTTTTAGGCCGGCCCTGGCTTGGAACTCACTTGATGGTCAGTGAGTTTTTATGCCCTGCATTATGTTGCTGCTTCATTAAAGTTCTGGTTACCATTTAATGTTATTTGCAAGCATGTTTTAGGCATCTCATTGAGAACCAACATTTTCATGAGGGCAATGGTTATAAAACCCTACTTTGCAGATAGATCATGGTCTTAGAAAATAGTCCACAGTAAAATGAGAAAAAATAAGGACAATGCATTGAGTATTTCATGAATCTAAATATATCCAGTTTTTAAATACTTTCCTTATTCTTCATTATTATTAAAATGGCCTTTCTTTAATATTATGATAGTGATAGTAACTCAGGTTTTTTAACATGTGTTTGTCTGGCAAAACAAAATTTTGGCAACCGCATGTGGATCTCCCCCTCAAATTTTTGAAATTTGCCAAGCAATAAAATTCCAAAGTTTAGAACATGTGCCTTAAAATACTTACGTCCTATGAAACCAAGTTTTGTACAAACCTATCCTAATACTTCACTTTGTGGATTTGTTCCTGTAGTTTAAATGAAGATGGAGAAAAAGTAATTAATTAACAGATTCTTTTTTCATGAAAAGAGGAAGGACTTACTGCCTCTCTTTTCTGCAGAAACTCTACAAACTTGCTTTGGAAGAGTCTAAGAAGGAAGGCTACGACTTGCGTGTGGATGCTATTCCGATCCAGGCAGCCAAGGCTTCCAGAGATATTGCTAGTGACGTAAGTTGATGCTTTTAGAAGAGGCATCTCATATCCAAAGATGTTCACAAATGGAAGCCTATATAGTTTCTCTTGACAGAATTTGTTGTCCCTATGTTTCAGTTTCATTTAGTGATTCCCTCATGCGCAAAATTGCAAATAGAAACAAAAAAAGCAAAAGATACTATGTCCATTATACCTACTAATCAGTTAAAGATAGAGGTATTTTCTTAAATATAAATATTTTATGGACACTAAAAATGGGGTCATATGTTTGAAATTGGGCAACAGTTGATACAGAAATTTGTAAAAAAACAACAACACATTGATTACACATGCCAATCAATCAATGTAAGTGTGAACAGTTTCCTGTTACTCCTATCCATGTATTCTAGCATTAAAAGAAGACTCTACAATGGATGCATTTTAGAGTTTTGGTTCAGACTTTGTAACGTTTAGTGAGGTTTTCCTGCTGAGATGCCCATAACTGATCACAAGAACAAATTGAGAAGTAAAAGAAGCTTTTCCTCTCTACCTGTCTCTTCTCTCTAGTTCTTCCTTTCTCCTGAGGCCCATCTGGGGAGGGTCAGTCCCTCATTCTGTACGAGGGCTGCGTAGAACCCAAATCCAGACTTTTCTTGCTCTAGAAGGGTCCCATGCCTTACATGATGCTTTATTCCTTCTGTTATTTAAACATTTTCTGACTGTCCAGCTGCAGAAGCCCACACTATGATCACCTCATGGTAAAATGGACCATAACATGTTATTCTTAAATTTTAAAAGTAGATTGACTGTTGACCCAAGGCATGACTTCCTCATGGTGAAAATTTAGCAACATTGACAGGCTAATAGGGGAGGTTGTTCCTGGTGACTGTATCTGAATATAGCCCATGTCCTCCAGCAAGGAATTCACTATGCATTGTAATTACAAGGAATACATTCTAAAATATTCTAAATATTAGAGCATTTTTTAGAAAAAAATAGCTACATCTTTAAATTCAGAAAATCTCATTTAAATTACACAAGATGTTCTACCTTTACTTGTTAAGCAATGCCTCGTAAGCTAGGTAGTGTTGTCTCTGCGCAGAAACTGGTCTGGCACGGGGCTGCCGCAGGCTGGCCTGCAGTGTGTGGGTTTTTGACTTTGTGCAGGAAAGATTTCACAGCCAACACAAGTCCAGGTGATTTTGAGAATGTGTTTATTAAAGGTGGGACAGTGAAACAAAGGAAGGACTTAGGGTAGAAGAAGCAATGGTGGAAAGCTAGGCAGTGCTGTACTTTGACTCCCTACACACATTATAGGAAAGAAGTGAGACAAGGCAGAGCTGCTGTGAGCTCACTGCGAAGTCAGAGAAAAAGGGGGCCTTGGAGACAGGATCAGGGGGTAAGCCTGGGATGAACTGCCACTTCCTGCTGGTCTCCTGGTTGCAAGTCTTGTGGGGACCCTGAGAGTTTAGGAGGAAGGAAAAAGTTCATGCCCAAGAAAGGGCATGGGCATGGTCTAGAGGGAGCCTACGCTGGTATTCTTTGTCGTGAGGGTTTTTACTCTCTTCTGTGGGAGAGACTGTTAGGGGAGGGTTTCTGCAGACTATTCATCAGCTTTTCCAGGTGCATTTTCAATTGCCGCTGCATCAAAATAAGCGTATACGGGAGTTTGGGATTGATTATTCTTTGGTCTGCTTTACTGTTTTACTTTTATCTTAGTCTGTCTGGCTCTAATCAGGTTTTTGCTATTTGTTTCCCTGACTTCATCTGTCCTTGGGTTTGGCTGGCACCAATGACATAAATTGGGTCTCTGTCCTCTATCTCCCTGACCAGAGTGATTTGAGCTATGTATTCTCTGATTAGGCAGGAGAGGTATGAACCATTTTTTCTCAAGCATTCTTGGTTAGGGAAGATAAGTTCTTATGATTCACTAGCTGGCTATAAGTTGTTCATATTGTTTGGTCTTGTTTAATTTTCTTGTCTCGGTTTTTCCATTCCACTTGTCAAGAAATTTTCCTAGCTTCTTGCTATCCTGCCTCACTATAGTTTAGGAGAAAGGGGAAAATATTAGGAACCAGATGCTACTCCATTTTAGTCTTAACTCTGCCATCTACTTGTGATGTGACCATGAACAAAATAATTTATCTTCTCTAGACTTTAGGTTTCTATTTCATAAAATGGGGCTGATAATATGGACCTTTCTCTCTCACACCAGTGGCAGCAAAAATCAAAAGAAATGATGTGTGTATGAAATCGTGAAATGTCATATACATGAGATGTTCTTATCATTTGACTAATGTCCCTTTTCTTTTTTGCAGTACAAGTACAAGGAAGGCTATCGTAAACAGCTCGGCCACCACATTGGGGCCCGAAACATTAAGGATGACCCCAAGATGATGTGGTCCATTCATGC
>CM052541.1:62957719-62980415 GCA_028533065.1 Trachops cirrhosus
GCAAGAATAGTATGGGAAATGTAGAAGCTAAAGAACTTATGACACATGGACATGAACTAAAGGGGGGGAATGGAAGTGGGAGAGGGTGTTCAGGGTGGAGGGGAATGAAGGGGGGTAATGGGACAACTGTAACAGCATTATCAATAAAATACATTTTAAAAAAATAAAAATAAAAAATAAAATATGGGCAGTCCGTGGAGAGGATGTTGGCAGAGATATGCTTTTTAGTTGACACAATGTGTAAAAATTTTGAGGTTGCCAAAGTTTTAGACCAGGACATTTTGGGTACAAATCTAGGGTTTCCTATTTCTCTTGAAAAATCAAAGGATGAAGCTCTGAACGTGTGTTAGCCCCGACGACAATAACCTGCAGCTGAGTTGCAGCTAATATCTTTTAAATGAAAAATATGTCCTTTAGTTTATCATACCATCTGGCCTCCTAATTAATCTACTTGTGTTACCTGCCTGGCTGCTTGAGTGTATCATTCTTAAATCGTATTTCTCCATCAGACCCGTGGACAGAACAAACAGAGCTGTGGCTAGGGTTGCTGACTTAACCCTGGCCTTGTTTTCACAGGCTATTTACAAGGCCGACTTGGAATGGCTGCGCGGGATCGGGTGGATGCCCAACGACTCCGTCTCCGTCAATCACGCCAAATATGCTGGGGATATCTTCAGTGAGGTACTCCCGCATTTTCTCTTGCCATCTTTTATCCTGAATGACTGAACAGAAATACACAAGCCACAGTTTGGCCATACCCTACCAACAATTTAAACAATTTCAATTACTGTCATTTAAGCCAAGCATACTTTTTTTCCCCAAAATAAGCTCTACTGCTGCTGTGACACTATAAGACCACATCCATAATACAAAGTCCAGCACACTCACTGATGCTTGGGATTGTATAAGTGAGAAACTTCTTTTGGCAGCAACAGGAAAATATTTGAGAGAAGTTTGTCCAGTTGAAAAAAATGTGTTGAGCTTTATGATGCACATAAGATACACATATATAATGATGATCCATTACATGACTTTGGGAGCTGAGCAAACCTGCTACTTTAAAATCCATGGGAGATATAAGAAGCCAGCCCATTTGTTAAAAAATAAAATGCTAAGAAGAAAGCCAAACTGCCAAGGAGACACCATTCAGATATGGTGCTCCATGCCTCTAGCAGAAAAGGATCCTCAAATTTAGCCTATCGTTCTCAGTTCACGTGGGACCAGTGACAACTGTCTATTTTCTTTCCCATAGAGTAAATATCGCACAAAAATCGAAACACTGAACTTTACTCCTGTGGATGACAGAGTGGATTATGTCACAGCAAAACAAAGTGGGGAGATCCTAAATGACGTAAGTACTTGGCTGTCATTCTGAAATTTCCCAATCATATAGATGTCACCTCCAAATCTTCTCCACCTACTTGCACTCAGCAGCATGCAATCATCATCTGAGATACAGATGTAATCACTGAGATCATTGATGCTAACATTTGCTTACGTTATGTTTTCTTAGCATCAAGTAACTTACCCTTTGCTTCTCATTTCCAGATTAAATACCGGAAAGATTGGAATGACACCAAATCAAACTACACCCTCACAGAAACCCCGCTGCTGCACACTGTCCAGGAGGCGGCCCGGATACTGGACCCGGTATGGCTTTAACCTGGATGTCTAGGACTTTGTGTGGGAACAGAGGACCATGTTACAACTATCAGAGATGTATGCACACGATTTATCCCTCCATGCTGACCTCTCAGTTTAATCCTTTGTCGTGGCCCTCTGTCCTCTAGTACCTCTACAAGGAAGGCTGGGAGAAACAAAAAGCCACAGGTTATATCTTGCCTCCAGATGCTGTGCCCTTTGTTCACGCCCATCACTGCAATGACGTTCAGAGCGAGGTAATTGATTCCTCCTGCTACGAGCACACTATACGAAGGCTAAAACTTGCACGGGGGCGCCCCAGCTATGCCAACACACAGCGCAGTGGAGTGCGCCTTGTCGGCTGGGCCAGCCGGGCCAGGCGTGGGGATGGTGGGAGTACCTGCTCCCTTCTGGTCCTTTTCCCATGGGCTTTTGGAGTTCCTTTTTTTTTTCTCTTGACCTTTTCAAAGGCTACAGTTTGAGTTTTTAAATTTTTCTTATTTATTTTTTTAGTTTCAGGTGCACAACATCATGATTTGATGTTTGTGTAGCCTGTGAAATGGTGACCACAATGAGTCTGATTAACATCCATCACCGTCTTCACTTTTTCCTCTATTCCCTGACTTTCCTGAGCTCTCTAGGCCTTCATATACAATATTGCCAGAATTAGAAAACAAATGCCTTTTTTCTCATTTTTAAGTTGATAAATTCTTATTCTTATTTATTTATTTCAATGTTTTTTATTATCTATTCTAAGGGTGGGGGTGTGCGGCACAAAAATCTTGGGGGCTGAATTTGATGAAGTTCAAAGTCCCTTTTGCCCTGTGTGCTTATAAAAACCATTGGAATCTCTGTGCTTCTTCCCACCAGTTGAAATATAAAGCTGAACACGTAAAGCAAAAAGGTCATTATGTGGGCGTCCCGACCATGAGAGATGACCCTAAGCTGGTGTGGTTTGAGCATGCAGGCCAGATTCAGAATGACAGACTATACAAGGAGGATTATCATAAAACAAAGGCCAAAATCAACATACCTGCTGACACGGTGTCGGTGCTGGCCGCCAAGGAGGGGCAGGCTCTTGCCAGTGATATTGATTACCATCATTACCTGCACCAATGGACATGTCATCCTGACCAAAATGATGTTATTCAGGCAAAGAAGGCCTATGACCTACAGAGCGATGTAAGTGATTTTTGTTTCTTAATTATCTAGAAACATATGTTATAGCCTGAGAATTATAAGTAGTATGCTGGAGCCACCACTCTTTGAAACTTGAAGCTGTAAATATTTAGTTTGTTCATGGAGGAAACTGAAGCTGGATGTGAAGTAGAGAGGGGTCAGGAGCAGGGGTTGAGTGACAGCGTTGCCTACTGGCTGCATTTCTGAACCAATTTCAAAGTTACTTTTTTAAAAAGCCTGCTTCTTTCGTACCATCACATTAGCAACTCCTCACTCACATTTGCATGAAAAATTATTAGCTGATATAAAACAATAATTGCCTTGGGTGGGAATTGAGACCGAGTTGGGATTTTGACTACATTGCCTGATAGAATAGTCACGGCCCTGGAAACACCCCATTCTTGCTTTGCCAGGCATGTCATTCCCCAAGGCATTTAGGAGGTAGTTGCTTGCAAGGAATCAAAGCAAAAGGGACGCAAAATACTGGTGAGCTGCATGAGGGCCCAGAATTTCTCATGTGGAGCTTTGATATGGCGAGGGTAGAGGATGTACTTAGGCCACCTGGCACCAAAGCCTGCATAGGGATCTCTTCCTGACACCAGAGGCCTGTAGGGAACAGAAACCATGCATCTGCACGGTGCCCAGGTACCCTGAAGAGCAAGCTCTGCCTAGGTCTCCTCTCACTACCAAACTGGAAACTGAAAGACTGCCTACTTAAATGTCCCACCTCACAGGTTGTACCATTGTGGAACTTGAATCTGATTAGTAACTCCTTTTCATTTGCTGTGGCTGAGCTGAGAGAATCCAGGAGCTGGGCAGGGAAGTGTAGAGCAAGCTTCACCTGAAGCTCGCCTGCCCCTACCCTACGATCCATGAGCACTTACTTGTGAAATTTCCTTTATTCTAAATGTCCCACGCACTTCTATATGACTAAATATACTAAGTTCACTTAAAATGACCACTTCCTTGGTAAAACCTTCATTTATGCTCACAGCTGTAAACGCCGCCTCCCTGCCCTTAACCCCCACGGCACTTGAGCAGTCTTCCTCTCACAGCACTCGCACTTCCCACTTGGAAAATGATTTCTCTCTGTGCCTGGGCTCCTTTTGTGTGCTTATCCCTAAAACACCCAGCACAGTGCACCCAGCACAGTGCCCATTCACAGTGAGAGGTTCAAGGAATATTACTCAGATGTACAGATGAAATCACCAGTCATTCAGTGAGACAACAGCTACAAGAGACTGAAATCCTTTAAAAGCTGAAGAAATTTTTTATTTTATTTTTTTTATCTTCACCCGAGGACATGCTTATTGACTTTAGGGAGAGGGGAAGGGAGGGAGAGAGACAGGGAGAGAAACATTGAGGTGAGAGAAACATTAATCGGTTGCCTCTGGTGCGCTCCTACTGGGATCCACTCGCAACCCAGCATATGCCCCAACCGGGAATCAAACCTGCAACCTTTCAGTTTATGGGACCATGCTCCAATCAACTGAGCCACACTGGCTGAGGATAAAGAAGTTGTTTTTAATCTGCTATCTGTAACCTTGTGTCTGGGTCACTTTCGCCTGCTTCATATCTCTCCTCCTGCTCTCAGATTATCTACAAAGCCGACTTGGAGTGGCTCCGAGGCATTGGCTGGATCCCCCTGGATTCTGTGGACCATGTGAGGGTTACTAAAAACCAAGAGCTGGTGAATCAGGTACACAAAGCCTGTTACTCTTACCTAATGCCTGGCCTCCTTACCTACCATGTAGGTATAGGTACTCTGTAGGGGGAGACCTGTCTTCATCATCTCTATTTCTTTGCAGGTGAAATATAAGAAGGCTGCTCTTGACAACTATCCTAACTTTACAAGTGTGGTAGATCCTCCAGAGATTGTCTTGGCCAAGATTAACTCAGTCAATCAGAGTGATGTAAGTTTGCTTTGTGTATAATGAGGTACATAGACTGGGAGCTCATTGTCTATTGCTGAACAAATTGGTTTGTAAGAAAATTGCGGGGGGCGGTTATGAGATAATCTTTGGGAGAGAATGTCTTAGAAGCCACTAGTAGGTAGAATAACTGTACCCACTTTTAGATATCCATGTTTTTGTCCAAGTTATTCTATTGTGTTAGCTGACATGGACTGAAATTAATCATTTTAATCTCAAGTCCATTTGTTCATTTCAATCTCTAAATGAATGTTAAATGATTATTAGCTCACTTAGGTAAACCTATAGAACTTTAAACATACATTCATAGTAATCAAAGGTTTGGTTTTGTTTTGTTTTCTCTCCTTAGATAAAATATAAAGAAACGTTTAATAAATTATTAAAGGGCAAGTATACATTTTCACCGGAGACACCATACATCACCCACTCCAAAGACATGGGAAAACTTTACAGTACTGTAAGTTCCATTTTATGTGATATACAACTCGGTTCCTAAGCTCTTATCAGTATTCATATTCTTGGATGATTTTGTGAACAACTGAACTTTGGAGATCTATTATTTCTATCCTGTTCAGTCTTGTTTATTAAAAGTAGCACACTAATTAGACCACATAGCGTTTGTTCAGCTGGTGTTTTTTGAGCTGCTATGCTGTACGGAGCACTGTAGGAGGCACTGAGGAGCTAATGTTCAAATGAATCAAACCCTTCAGGAATTTACACAAATGAGAGGAACAGACACACAAATGGATAAATAATGATGTAACAAGTGCTGTACCAGCTCTGGGTGCGCACACAGGACAGAGCAACTACCGTCAGAGAAGAGACGGAAAAGTTGGGTAATTCCTCAGCAATCATGTACAAACATTTGCAGCCAAGGAATGAAGGACTTGGGTAGTTTAAAGGATGATGTAAGTGTGCGTGCAGTGTGCATGCATTCAATCTCAGTGGGAAACAACCTTCAGCAATTCTCTCCCTAGGAGCAAATTTGTTTTCACTTTTATTAGAACTGTAGCTATAGTTAACCTTTGTTACAGTGCCTCAGAGTTTGTCAATTTCATTTGCAACAAGCCAAAAGACTGCCTTGTTCTTTGTTAGGCACACTAACAGTTTTAAATACAGATTTAAGCCTTGCCTTTAAGCATAGATATTTTACCTTGATCTTACCACTTTCTTTTTAGTGGTATCTGAAAGCAAAATTTGTTGACACACATTTCTTTGTTCTAGATACTGTATAAAGGGGCATGGGAGGGTACCAAGGCCTACGGCTACACCTTGGATGAACGTTACATCCCCATTGTTGGAGCCAAGCATGCTGACTATGTGAACAGCGAGGTTGGTAGGACTTTCTCCTCACAGATTTGAGAGTCTTTACTGGGGAGCAAGGGCTGGTTAGAAAACCCAGTGTTTCTCAATGCTGAACCTATTTCACAGCTGAAATACAAAGAGACATATGAGAAGCAGAAGGGTCACTACCTGGCTGGAAAAGAAGTCAGTGAGTTCCCTGAGGTGGTTCACTGTCTGGATTTCCAAAAGATGAGGAGTGTGGTAAGCAAAGTTCACTTTAACTTTATTTCTGATCTACCTTTTGATTCCAGATTAGCTGCAGATGGGGTGGTGAAGAATGGGGCAGTCTAAGGCTCTCCCCAACTCCTGCCAGTTAGCCTGTGATGGCTTTGAGTCCCCCCCTTCCCTCCTCCTTCACTACTGCACAGTGGGCCTCTGTATTTGACCATAAGGTCATTTTTTACCCGGTGTTATGTAAAGATGGGGAATTTTTTTAAAAGAATATATCAAAGCACTGTTTGTTTAACCTCTGTCTATTCTCAAGATATTGATCTATATTGGAAATAAGACCCTAAGGGTTTAACCTAGAAAATTTACATTTTCCTTTCTTATTTTTGTCTTTAAAAATATATTACTCTTTAGTTGAACTACCGAAAAAATTATGAAGACACCAAAGCAAATGTTCATATCCCAAATGACATGATGAATCACGTGCTGGCCAAAAAGTGTCAGTACATCCTCAGTGACCTAGAGTACCGGCACTACTTCCACCAGTGGACATCTCTTCCAGAAGAACCCAATGTCATCCGGGTCCGAAACGCACAGGAGATCTTGAGTGATGTATGTCTTTTCTGTGGCTGAACCTAATTATAGGCTTCAACCAGCCCTGCCTTGGCCTCCCATGCTCTAATTATCCCCATATTCATAAATCCTGTTGCTTTCCAGCACAGAGTGGCATGAATAACTGCTTTTTGGTGTAAGAATTCCCTATGAATCGTGGACACCTATGTTCAATATATAGTCTGTTTTGAAACAAGACTAAAACTTAGCTATTGCCCTCTTCCTAAGCTGCGATAGGCCAGAGCATTAAAGACCTCCCAGCTGTTGAGAGGTCCACACTGTGACTACTAAGCACCATGTGCAGCCAAAAGCTAATAGGAAATCATCAAACTGTTCACTTGTAAATTCATTTAATACCTATTATCTTTCACCGTTCCTTCCTTCTCACAGAATGTGTATAAAGATGACCTGAACTGGCTGAAAGGCATTGGATGTTATGTTTGGGATACACCCCAGATCCTCCAGGCCAAAAAATCGTATGACCTCCAGAGTCAGGTGAGCTGGGCTTCCTAGAATGACTAACAGGCTATGGACCAAAAAAGTCCATGGTGCTCTCAGCGGGGTATTGGCAAGGTTGTCCCTGTGTCCAGGCAGAGAAAGCTGCTCTGACAGTGCATGATCAAGGGAAACCAAGGCTCCCTGCCCAGTAAAACCTCTCTTGGTGGCCTGTGGTGGTGCTAGACCTTCTCAGCTGGAGTCTCTCGATAGTTTAAGGCATTAGACATTTCTAACACAAAGTAATCTGGGAGGTGTTTCAGAGTAAACCAGTCTCAAGCATCAATACCTTGGTTGATCAGGTTAACCTGTAGGTAGTAGAATGCAAATGCATGCTTTGACCATAGGCAGGTAAGCTCTAAAGTAAAAAAATAGATATTTGGGAAACCTCCCAGCACATGTTTCAGCTCTGATGGGGCAGACTAACAGAATGGCGAAACCAAGGGGCTGCAGGGCATGGGAGAGACATAAAACGGGGATGAGAGGCGGCAGAGATCCAGGCCTCACTCTTGGTCAGGAGAAACTGCTGGTTTATGGCCATACCGAGTCTGCAGGGCTATGCTATGGCAGCCTCTGCATTAGGGTTAAAGCAGGAAGCCCAGCTACACATGAGGGCACATCCAAGTTGGCACAAACTGCCAAAGCTGACAATAGACCTGTATTTTACCATTTTAGGTGACTTTTGTTTTTCTCCACAGCTACAATACACGGCAGCAGGTAAAGAAAATCTACAAAATTATAATTTGGTCACAGACACACCACTTTATGTGACTGCTGTTCAAAGCGGCATTAATGCCAGTGAGGTGCGTCTTTCTTGTCTTCTGTTCCAGAACAAGCCATAATTTGTCTTTACAGGTTTTACAACAGAAAAGAATAACCCACCTTTTTTTAATCTGTAGGTGAGATATAAAGAAAATTATCATCAGAATAAGGACAAATACACGACAGTACTAGAAACGGTGGATCACGACAGAATCAAAAATCTGAAGAATCTTTATAGCAGTGTGAGTTGTTTTTCCCTCTCTCATTTGAGTCACCTCCCCTCTTTAGAGTCAGTAAGAAAATGAAAGGGATAGGCCTTTACTCCCAAAGATTTGTCCAGTTTTTTCTCCTAGACCTTCAGATTTCTACTTTATCTCATAAATCCTCCCAGTTACAATTAGGTGAATCCCAATTTGAATATTGCACTATTTTACACTTTGATACAAATTCAGCAACTTCTTCCATGTTGCAGGCAGGTACTGTTGAAGCTATTCTTTGTTGATCTTGAGCTTGTCCTTCTCTGGCTTCTCTAGTGGCCAGTGGCTTACAGACCAACCAAGGCACTGTTTTTCCTCTTCTCAACTGATTAAATTCAACACATATTTTTAAGATTTCATTTGGAGGTAATTTGAGATTTTCAGATAAGTTTCAAAAATATTGCATAGTATTCCCCCACAGTTTTTTCTGTAGTACAATGATCAAAACTAAGAAATTAACATTGTTAGAATGTTAATTACAGGCTTGATCTAGATTTCACCAGTTTTTCCACTAAAGTTCTTTCCGTTCCGGATGCCCATCCAGGATTCCCCATCACACTTAGTTCTCATGGCTCCTCAGCCTCCTCCAACCCAATCATTTCTCAGCCTTTTCCTCGTCCTTTTCTGATCATGACGTGTTGGGAGAATACTGGTCAGTTATTTTGTGGAATGTCCCTCCTTTGGTTTTATATGAAGTTTTCTCACGATTAGATTGAGAACATTTTGGGGGAGAATAACACAGGTCCTGACCCGCGTGGCTCAGTGGGCTGGGTGTCATCCCACAAAGCGAAAAGTCACCAGTCCGATTCCCGGTCAGGACGCGTCCGCAGGTTGTGTGTGGTCCAGGCCCCTCATTGGGAGCATGCAAGAGGCAACCACTCCGTGTCTGTCTCTCACATTGATGTTTCTCTCCCTATTTTCCTCCCTTCCCCTCCCTCTACAAATAAGCATATAAAATATTTTTAAGAAGAATAACACAGAAGTGAAGTGCCCTTCTCAGTGCCTCACAGAAGGTGGTAACTGGTGATGTTGTCCTTCATTACTTGGTTAAGTTGCTCTTTGATGAATTTCTCCACCATGGAGTTACTGTTTATCCCTTTGTTATTAATAAATACCATGGAGGAGATCCTTTGAGACTATACAACTATCCTGTTTTTCCTCAAACTTTTTTTTCACATGTTGATGGATCTTGCAACCACTATTACTGTGAAATATGCTTATTGGTGATTTTGTTTCCCTCATTCCTCCTACATTTATTCATTGGAATTCTTCTGTAAGGAGCACTATTCCTCCTTCCCTGTTTGTTTGTTCATTTGTTTATATCAGTATGGGATCATGAATGTTTCTTTTATTTCATGGGATTTGGTTTGATACTATTGTTATTTATTTCCTGCTCAAATTGTTTCAGCTTTGGCCATTGGGAGCCCTCTCGGGGTGGCTCTTGTGTCTACCTGACACACCCCATCATCGTGTGTTTTGAGCACTTCCTTACTTCCTGTCACCACAAGATGCTCCGTTCTCACCTTGTATTCCCCCTGTTCCAGACCTACAATCAACCTCTCTCTAAAGAGCCCTAGTTTATTTATTGGAGAATGGTATTTCAAAAACCAAGATCTAAGCACTGGGTGTGCTTGTTGCCCCTGAGATGTCATTGCTACGTGCTCCTTTAGGTGCACAGAGCTTAGAAATACATGTATGTATACCAACCAATGTATACTTACATATCTGACTTCTGTATTTATCCAGATATATCGTACTGATGCCCCCAATGCAATTCAACACCACAGGGTGCATTTGAACCTTCTCCCTTTCCTCATTTGTAACATCTTTCTCCTGCTTGTAACTTTCTTTTTCCTTTCCAGTGAAAAGCCTGGCTCTCATTATCTATGATATATTTACTCATCTGTGCTACCCTTGTATGCACATAAAGTATTTTCAACTTGCTAAGCTATATCCCTGCAAGACACAGATTTACTACCTAGAGTACGGTAGTGTGTATACAGTTGTTTTTGTCTATGGCATTAGAGTATCTTGTCAAAATTCCATTTTCCAAAGTCACTTAAATTTGTTATTTGCTCCCCACTTCCATCACTATAGTCTGGTTATACATTTGTAACACAGTTAGATTTATTTGCTACAGTTTGTATTCCATTTTAGTCCCCTCCTTCATTCTGATGGGATCTTTCTTTGTTTTAATTTACATACAGTAAATCTCACTATTTGTGGAATATACTGCTGTGGCTTTTGGTAAATACATACAGTCATGTAATTTCACCACCACAGTCAAGATACAAAAAAATTCTCGGTAGTTTCCAAATTTCACTCGTGCTGGCCTCTGCTCTCTCTCGTGGTGTCCACGGAGACAATTCCTGTCCCTAACGTGCTACGTTTTCCAGAACACCATGTGAATGGAATTGCATAGCATGTAGCCATCCAGCCTGGCTTCCTTCTCCTGGCAAAATCAATTTATGTGACATGCACATTGCTGCATAAATCAGTAGTTTTCTTTTTTATTGCAGAATGGCATTGCATCACATGGATGTACCACAGTTTGTTCATCCATTCACAGTTAAAGGAATTAGAGTTGTTTCCAGCTTTTGCCAATTATGAATGAAGCTGCTATATACCTTTACATATAGGTTTTTGTATATACATAAGTTTTCATTTCTCCTGGATAAATAATTGTGTAAGAATGGAAACAAACATATTTTGTGCTTCTACTAGCTACTTAAAAATGAAGAAGGGTAAATAAGTTTTTTTAAAAAAATGTTAGTGGTTTCCATCCTCCAGGAGTTCTTAGACCTATGGGGAATGAATATGGCATCAAAAGCTCTGCTAACTGTCACACTGTGCTAAGTGTGGTCATGGCATTGAACCAGTGATTCACCTGGGGTACTTGGAGCCTACAGAGGGAGAAGGTCTGGGGTTGTTCCGGCATGCCTGAGAAGGGCAGAAACAAAGGGGAAAACCTGCAACTCTGAAGCTAACCAGAATGTGTTTTTCCATATTGACAAGAAAGTTTTTAACTCCTACAGAACCTATACAAGGAAATCTGGGAAAAGGTGAAAGCCACCAGCTACATCCTGCCTACCAACACGATGTCTCTGACACACGCCAGGAACCAGAAGGATCTGGCCAGCAGGGTAAGTGAAGTACAAGTATGATAGCCTCCCACCCACTCTCTGCTCTCGCTGGCTCTCCACTCCCAGGATTGCTGTGGCTGATACACATGCTTCCCAGAAGTGCCTGCTGCCCTTCAACAGGCATGTATCCCCCTGCGAGAGTCCCAGACTCTCGATCATCACAAGCTCTGTGCACTTGCTCCTTCCTCTCAAGGGCCCCGAAGTCCAGAGAAAATCACAAACACTTGTATGAAGGACACAGATGTGGCCTTTTAGGTGGATTGCCTGCAAATGACATCAGCCCGAAGTGGGGATAGACAGAAGTCATACTGTACCACACAAAACAGACTCTTGTTCAATAGAATTGTGTGGGTTGTAGTACAAAAATAAACCAGTAAAAGTGATAACTGGTCATTCCACCATCCCTGAATAAGTCATTTAAAAATAAATAGTTATCTTTATAACCATGAAATATATAAAAAAAGAACAACTTTTCTTAGGTACAAACATGATTGTTAAAAATCCTAAATTACACGAGCTGTTTGAATATAGTACAAAGTTTTATGCTCTTTAACCCTTTATGCCTAAAATGTTCTTAAGTAAAACCTCCTATTATAAAATTCCCTGTAACCTTCATTGGAGTTCTAATAAACCCAGTTCTCTTTTAGGAACTTTACCTCTTTTAGAAACTTTCCCTCCTTAATTGTGAACATTTCATATAACATTTTAGGCCATATTTCTCAAAACTTTTTTTTATCAAGACCCACAGTGAGAAATTCATTTTATATTGCAAGTCAACACACATACAACCGAAGTCTCAGTGAGTCCCTTCTGACAGAACTGTTTTATGAAGAGTACTTCCTACTCCACAAAAAACAATGCACTCCAATTATTTCATTTCTATTCTATCCATTTATAATGCTAGTGACCTAGTAAGTTGATTTCACTACCCTGTATTGGACCTATAGATACATAATTTTTAAAAAAATACCTTGTTCTATAATATATGAAATTAATTTACTTCTTACCTGGAGAAAAACTAGTACATATGATTTTTCCCATCTCCAGCTGTTTAGAAGACTGCAGACAGATGAGCCCAAAGGAGCAAACTTTTCACTTGGGAAGAGAAACTTTGTAGACAGGAGTTTAGAAAGCTTAGCAAAGAATTTATTTTTGTTTTTCATATTTTTTGTCATGAAAAAAGTTACAGAGGCAGGATTCTTGGAAACTTGTTCTTGGAACAAGGTGGGACACAGAGAAATTAATCCTCTAAAAGAAGTGTTCCAACAATAGTTTTTTAAAAGGTGCCTTTAAGTACTATCCTCTTTATAATTGAGGAATGGGTTAGGTGTAAGAAGTATGTGAACTAATAATCTGGAAAGTTCTGATGGTGATTTTGTTTGATTTCTAGTCAGTGAAGAGCTTTTCAAGAATTCTAACACAAATACTCCCATCTCCCATTTTTGTACAGAGATGTGGGCCTCTGTTCCGAGGCCCAATTGTGAGAGAATTGTTATTTTTGTTGTGTGCTGGGGGATTATATCTTAGTCTCTGTAATGGCCTTGCCTCCTAGTTCATGAAGTCATGCAGCACTAAATAAAAGCTAATGCAACTTACAAACTAAACATTAGTTTTCCCATAGAAGTCGATTGCACTGTATTTTTAGAAAACCACAGTAGAAGCTAAAACTCAAAGAGTGTCTCTTATGCACCAGGTTTGTCAGCTACTAAAAACAAAGGAATTCCTGAACAACATTTTTCCTCTTTCATATATGATTTAGGAAAACAAAGCCATGATCACAAAAGAGATCATTTAAAATTACATAATCTTCGAAATGAGGTAGTTGTAGGAGCAGCACAAGTACTAGTATTGGTATGGCATAATTACAAACAGAGACTAAAATTTTATGGCTCTCTAGTTTCAAAAGCACTTTCACTCATAGTCTGAATTAAGCCCCAGGATAACCTGTGGGAGGTACTACTGCTGGACTTCTGCCTTTGTGCACAGATAAGGAAAGGGACTCATGGCAGCGGTGGCCCCAAGGTGGCTGGACTCAGAGATGGGCTCTTCCTGTTAAGTCTCATGCTCTCGTGACAACACGGACCCATTCCTCTCCCAAATGACGTTTCTTCCTCTGTGCTTTCTCTCTGTAGATCAAATATCGGGAAGAGTATGAGAAGTTCAAAGCTCTTTATACTTTACCAAAAAGTGTTGAAGATGATCCAAATACAGCGCGATGTCTCAGAGTTGGCAAGTTTAACATTGATGTAAGTAATTTCAAAGGCCTTCCTTCAAGTCGAAGCCAAGTAATATAGCCATCTACTGTAAGTCAGAATGGTTTCTATTAAACAACACATGTGGCTCTGACTGTGAGTATGTGAAGAAGTTAGGGGTTACTTCAGCCCCGTCTGCTTCTCCTGCTCACAAGAATCCATAAGAATGTGTTGGAAAACTCCAGTCCCTGCTCTGCCCCAAGTGGTTGCTGTAAGTTGGTCGTCCTGACTTCTCTGGTATATAGGAAAGTCATGTATGGCTGTGATTCCATGCACAGTTTCCTTTACAAGTGGCATGTCATTTTAACTTCACAGCGCCTGTACAAATCAGTTTATGAAAAGAACAAGATGAAAATCAACATTGTGCCTGACATGGTAGAGTTGGTCACTGCTAAGGATTCTCAGAAGAAAGTCAGTGAAATAGATTACCGCCTACACCTCCATGAGTGGATCTGCCACCCTGACTTGCAAGTCAACAGTCACGTCAGGAAAGTCACGGACCAGATCAGCGATGTAAGCCCACTGCTTCTGAATGCCCACCCACTCCAGCCCCACATACCCACCCTGAAGTGAAGCAGACTCACCTATTTCTTCACCTCAGCCTTCTTCCAGGATGGCTTTCCTATGTTCCCATGGTCTGATTAAGGTCAAAGGTCCCCCTGGCAGCAGGGCTCCGTGTGCCAATGTTTCCACAGCGTGCTTGGCCTCGTTGCATAAGGCTTTTTGTTTTCATTCCACAAAGTCAGCCTTGGTCCAGAGGGTGCACATGTCTCTGGTGGTACATTTACAGTCAAATTTTTTCTCACCAATCCTTTTCATCTGTTTCCATTCTGTAGATTGTGTACAAGGATGACCTCAACTGGTTGAAAGGCATTGGGTGCTATGTCTGGGACACGCCTGAAATCCTCCATGCCAAACACGCTTATGATCTACGCAACGATGTGAGTTTGCCTAGTTTTTTTTAAGTATTTTTTTTCTTTACGTAGTCCAGAGTCAAGGAGAGGGTCCATATAAATGTCCATATAAACTATGGACATTGTCACAGACCAGCTGTGTCTGAAGTGGTGGTGGGGATGGCCGAGCCACAGAAAGGTGCTGAAAGCAGCCATTCCTCGGGAGTGCAGATGGCGGTCCTACTCGGGGATGCAGTTGAGCTGTCCCATTGTTCTCTGGGGGAGAAGGGGCATGTGGCTCCTCTCCCTACTTTTTGGACTATTTTTGGTATATCAATGAGCACATAATTGTCATTATAGGAAAGATCTCATTTGCTAAGAGTTTCTGATGCTGTAGACAGGATCTGTTGGTACACAGAGGATTTGTTAGGCAAATTAATACTGTAATCAAGATCTCAGTAAGAAAGCTTAAGTGTTCCTAGATAGCAATTGTCAAACCTCCTAGAAGACTTTAAAAGTTCCATATGACTCTAATTTCAAACACATCCTGGTCTGTTAAATAAGTGCTAATGAACGTAAATGCCAGGAGTTAAAAACAACCGAATCCTCTGTGAAAACCAGCAATGTCTAATGTAATGAATGATCTAACACAGGCTTATTTTCTTCCTCGTGGCAGATCAAGTACAAAGCTCACGTGCAGAAAACAAGGAATGACTACAAGTTGGTCACCGATACCCCAGTCTACGTCCAGGCTGTCCAAAGCGGGAAACAACTAAGCGACGTAAGTGCCCGTTGGGGCTGTTGCTGTGGTCAGAGAAGAAGACAGGGCCACCATTCGGGCAGTGGCAAGAATGGAAGACTGGGCAGTGCCTGGCCCTTTTTCACCAGGAAACCAGAGCTGATGCCTTAGGAAGTACTTAAGATTCTGCTCTGCACCTGAAACTAATATAAAATAATATTGAATGTCAACTGTTACTGAAAAATAAAAATAAAAGATTCTACTCTGGTTTCCTAAAACCTGATGTGTTCAAGGAGCTCCCTGGGGTGGAGCTGTAAGTGATCTAAGTCTATAAAACACTTGTCATTTCAGCAGAGCTTGCAAAGCTGCTTTTTGTATCTTTGTACCAAGAGCAACAGTGTAGGTGTCACGGCCTAGACCTTCTAATAAATGAGAGCCGACTGAAGGAGAATGAGAAGGAAGCAGGCTCTGTGGTTGGAGGTGTGGATGGAGTCCAGCCTCTACCAATCTCTGAGGCTTAAGAAAAGTACTCAATCCTCCAAGCCTCAGCATCCTTATCTGTGCAATGAGAAAATGGGTGAAAAGCACCCACTATATGCCTGACATAGAGCAGGAAGAACAGTCACAAAGCTGCTATTCTTTTATAAACTCCACAGGTTAATAAGTAAATGCTATCCCAGCAGTGAGTTAGAACACTGAGACCCATTATTTTTGAACTTGCAGTGGTAAAATGACCACTCTCCTCTTCTCATGTCTGAGCCAACTCCTGCGCTTATTTCTCAGGGTGAGGTCCACACCCTAGCTCTGATCTTATTGGACATGGCACAATAATATATCAGAATTTTTCAGACAAAGGGAGCAGGCTACCTTTTAAAAAATAAATAAATAAAAAGAGAAACTTCGGTTTCCATTAACTTTGCTTCTTTCTAACAATGCTGCCATAGTCCAAATCAACCCACTCTGCTTCTCTCTGCACCCAGGCCGTCTACCACTACGACTACGTTCACAGTGTCAGAGGCAAAGTGGCTCCAACTACAACAACCGTGGATCTGGACCGGGCTGTGCATGCGTACAAGCTCCAGAGTGAGGTGAGCAGTGAGAACTCTACAAGCACTGGCACATATCCTGGGTGCAGCTTACAAAGGCCAGGTCCTTGACCTCTGTAGAAGGCACCTCAGCTGGGTATCTTCTCAGCCTGACCTGGTAAATTGTAAATGCTGTTCCATGCCATACATGCTGTTCCATTCACATGAGTTACAAAAAACAAAACACCCAGTGCATAGCCTGTCTTCCTTTTCGTCTGGCCGGATCATCTTTTTAAGCAAACAATGGACGTTTTCGGAGCAATGTTCACAAGTTACAAAGAGGACTAATCTATCATCTCTGTTCTCAAAAAGCTTAAAATCAAGATGACAAAGACAAGGCTATAATCATAAAAGACTATTAACAATAAGAAATGAAGCTAGAAATTGCTGTTGAAATTCTGACAAGAAAGCATATGGATTCTATTCACATATTTAAATATCTCTATTCTGTGTTACTTGATTGCGCTACTTTGGTCTCAACCTTCAGTGCTACTCTGCTATTTTGCATGGTAGAAGTAATTTGTTTTTTAATATTTTAAATATTCTCACTTCTGTAGCTCCCCTAAGAGACAGATCATTTAAGGTCACAGACAGCAACTCCTTCCGCCTCCCACCAGGAATAGGAGCATCCTCCTGCTTCATAGTCTGACATCAAAGTTGTGTTTCTGGGGGACATGGGTTTCCAAAGATGTGCCTTATAATTATGAGTGTCTCCGAGGTCGGTGGCAGCTCGAATATCACTTAAGAATGTGGTTAAAGACAGAGGTGGCCCTCGACAACCTGTTTTCTCTACTTAGCCCAAACTCTTGCTCATTGCCACGCAGTCAACTGGGCACATGTTCGGAAGCACAGAAGAATTAATTTCTATAAGTCTCTGCACTCATTGCTCTTTTTCTCAAAAACAATCAGTGAAGAATAATTTGATTAATTGCCTGACTCTTAGAACTGATTTAATTTCTTTCTGAAATCGATTCAGTAAGCACAAGTACTTTAAGTATCTGATTGAAAACCCCACCTGAGCTGAATGTGACTTGTTTAGGTCAAATCAGTTATTTGATGCAGATCTCATGTAACCCGTTCTTCCTTCTTCGGCAGAATCTGTACCGAGGAGCTGGCAAGCGCTCCCTGCCTACTGGATACAGGCTTCCCGTAGACACTCCACACTTCAGACACTCCAAGGACACCCAGTACATGAGCAGTTATGTGAGTGCTCTCCTCCTGGTGAAGATGGGATCAGAAGTGGGAGGGGCACTCACATTCATTACCAGCCTATTCACATTCCCCAGTCCACCCTGACGGTTCGACATGATGTAATGATAGGAGCAGAGGAGAGGACACAGCGTATTTCCCCGGGGGTGCTGCGGCATTGGCTTGCTCCCAGTTTGGCAGTGTGCACAGCCTAGCATATCAGCCCAGGGCTTCCATGGGATTACGTCTGTGTGACTCAGTCACCGTGGCTTGGGGCTCATGGCTGCCATGATGCCTCTACTTCTGCTAGCCTTATGCAGAAGCCACCCACTAGGAATTTAAATATGTTCACTATGGATGTGTGGTGGTAGTGTTGTCCTCATTTTGCAATATTTAATTGAAAAGGATATAACATCACTATGTATTTCTTTGAAAAGAAACACTTCTTGCCGGGCTGCTGGCCCTGGTACTTACCTTACTACTCGCTCTCGATACCCATGTCATAGAAAGCTCAGAGGGACAGATAGCTTCTCCCTACCTGTGGCCTGACCAGGTGTTAGGTCTGACACCAACCTTCCCCACTTTTTAAAAGTGCCAGGCTGGGGCTCGACACCGTTTACCTGAAGGACAAGGCCTAGTGAAATTTCATCTATTCCAGTGACGCTGGCCTGCAGATCATACCCCCAAACCAGCCGTCAGCTGAAGAATAAGCTCTCCCTTCCAGGTTGTCCTTCAGAGTCCTGGGACTCCAACCTGCTGGCCAGGCAGGGCCCAGTATCGATCTGTAAAGCCTTTATCAGTCTTTAAAATAGTCTATTGTTTCTTCTTCGAATTTCCTAATGTATTAGCCATACTGGAGCTAAAAATATAGGGTTTCTTGCATTTTGCATACCTTCCTACAGATTTCATCTAGGCAGTCTTGGGTTTTATTCCTTTCTATACCTGGCTTTATCAGCCAACAAAATAATTTTCAAGACTTGGATTATTATTGAAATTTTGTCAACAACTTTTTTCTTATACTAATGCTTACAGAGTCATTTTCAAATGAAAGCGACAGCTCTTTTCTATCTGAGAAATGTAACCCTGCTCCTTGTTTACCCATCAGTGGTCTCATTCTGACTTTGCTTTTGCAGTTCAAGTACAAAGAAGTGTATGAGCACATCAAGGCAAACGGGTACACGCTCGGCCCCAATGACGTTCCCTTTGTCAATGTCCGGAGGATCAATGATGTTACCAGTGAGGTACTGTGATCCTAATGCTGTGGAGGAGATCTTACATTTCAAAGACCATGGTTTTGTTTGAAATGCATTAAGAATTAATTGTATTTCAACTATAAACTTATACATCAGCAGGGAGTAAGAGGGTCTTATTTATCACCATTTTAATAGTGGCATCACTTGGAAATATTTTTCTATATTTGGTAATGCTATTGTAAAGACCCCATGCCATATGTTATAATGCAAATTAATTTCATATTTTGATATTTGTATTTAAAAATCTTTAATGGGTTTACATTTTAGTCTGACTCATGATCCTAGTTTTCTACATGAATTATTAGTTTGTATGTCTGATCTACCATCTAACTATCTGGTAAAAAATGGAAGACTTTATGCTCAAATTTTTTTACCTAAATAAAATATTATTTTCTCTTTGCATAATCTAAATCACTTTCTATATCTTTAATCTCTCCTCTCATGCCTCTTTATATAAAATATTTTCTTGTTGATCAGTCAGTATCCCACACTAACCACCTGAAATGGTGTCTCCTCCAATGTAGAGACTGTATCGACAACTGTACCACAAACTGAAAGACAAGATTCACACAACCCCTGACACACCTGAAATCCGCCAAGTCAAGAAGACACAAGAGGCTGTCAGCGAGGTGAGTGTTTTCGTAGGAGAGAAGACAGGCCAAGGAACCCTGGGTGACTGTCAGCCATTCAGTCTCTAATGTGTGTATTTCTGGACATTCTTTCTGTAGTTGATCTACAAATCAGACTTCTTCAAGATGCAGGGCCACATGATCTCGCTGCCATACACACCCCAAGTGCTTCATTGCCGTTACGTGGGAGACATCACCAGTGACGTAAGCATCTTATAGGGTCTTTCTGGAAGACTCTCACCAAGAGGCTGGCTTCTTTCAACATTTAAACCAACCAGTGGCCTTTGAATAACCCTTTCCACTAAGTATATAACCTGGAGGTGAAATAATGTGGGAGCAGGAACCCACATTTTACCAGCTTTAGAAACAGTGGTAAGAGGACCACTTGGGAAATGCAAGAATGCTGGCTGCCATTCTTCATTCGCCACTGAATCATGACCAACTCCTCACTCTCCAAGTGGCCTCTGCTTCAGGTCATGGTTAGGATCTTTCTCCTGCTCATCCCTACTCCCACCCCCTTAAGCACCTTCTTGTTGTCTTTTTTTCTTTTTCCTCTTTGGATGTTTTCTTCCCCTGAAAGACTACTCCATTCAATCTAGGCTCTTCTCCCATCAAAACAATAATAAAATAATAGCCATGTCCTCACCTCGACTCAGCATTAGATATTTAAATTTTAAAAACTGTGATTTACTTGTGTGCAAGCAAACTAAGAGTAAAAGGTGGGTGTATTGAATTGAAATGAAAGATATATCAATAAAAAAGTGTCACGACTCTGCCTTATTTATCCTTGATTTACATTTGCTCATGACCTGCTATATTTCTATCTTTGCCACACAGATTAAATACAAAGAGGACTTGCAGATGCTGAAGGGACTGGGCTGCTTCCTGATGGACACTCCAGACATGGTTCGCTCCCGGCACCTGCGGAAGCTCTGGGTGAGTGTCCGTCTTCACAACATGTGGCTACTCCGACACAGCTTCAAGGAGCTGGGCAGAGCGAATCATTGCCTGAGCTACTTTTAAGGGGAAATTCACCATTAACTCTCTTGAGCAGGTCATGACCCACTTAAGATGATCTGCACCATCTATCAAAGGTGATGAGCTCGGGTAGATGGCAATTGTTTTTGTCCCTGCTGGGAAGACATCCAGGGCACATGGAGGGTCAGCTTGACTTACACATATCAGCCATTTGAAAGACAATGTGTAACTATGACCTGTAGTTCCTTGAATGATGAATCAGTTTGTATTTTTGTTGGTTTTTTTAGTCTAATTACCTGTACACTGATAAAGCAAGGAAGATGCGAGACAAATATAAAGTGGTGGTTGACACTCCAGAACACAGAAAAGAACAGGAACTGAAGACACATCTGAGTGAGGTAAGGATGCAGACCTGGTGCTGCCAGGGTGTGTTCCTCTCATGATCGTTTTTCAGGCAACTCCATGAGGCAAATATCTCCCCTTTGCCTGTAATTATAGACCCCTCTTTTAATAAGATGAGGATATTGCCACTTGTTTTACCTATGACTAGGACTGCTGAGAGTTTACATGATCTTATAGATCAGAAAGTTGTTCTGTCTTACACTATTGTTGCAACCAAATTTATTTCAAAAGTTTCTCTCTCTTTAATTCCTACTATCATTAACCCTAACCATGGTAGTGTCATTTGAAAAGTCTTCAATGCCTTCCCACTCTGTTCCCATTCAATAAATTCCAAAATAAAATTTATTTCATGCCCATCATTTTCATCTCCCCCACTTGGCACTGACTCATTGCAGCTCATTGTGTTTAGTTAAATATGCTGTCACCTACACTGTTGATTACTCAAGGGTTGGACCCCATCTTATGTAGATGTGGTTCCCTTAGTGCCATGGCCATAATAGATGTCCATGTTTGCCAATGGCTAAATCTGCTTTTGGAAGGTAAGGGCATTGCACAGATGTCGATGATTGCTCTTATCACAGGTCAGCTGGCCATTCTCCCTCAGCTCTCAGTTTGTCTGTGGCCTCATCCACAAGGCTTCATCAAGCTGAGCCAAGCTTTGACTGTTGGGCCGCTTCCCTGACTGCCCATTCTCAGTAGCTTTGATGGCTGCTGATGAGGAATCGTGTAGGCTGTCAGACTTCGAGGGCTCTCAGCAAACCCAATGTTGCCCTCAGTGGAGAGGGTGTACAACTTCCCACACTCTCAGTGAGCCAGAGGCAGAGGATGATTAATTCTTCAGCTGTTATAAACACTACATTGAGCCCATTTGCTTTCCCAATAGGAATGCTTATGTGTTTTTTTTTCTTTGTAAAGGCACTTTTCCACTCTGGCTAAGTATCAGAATCATCTGTCTGTGAAATACTTTAAAGCTGCCCTCGAGTGAGCTCTGATCCCCATACCCACATATCTGATTCTCTTGGCCTGTGCTTTTACCTGCTCCATAGGTGGTTCTAATATGCCGCCAGTGTTAAGAACCACTGCTTTAAAGTATTACATCTCTCCTCCAGCTACCAAGTAATAAAGAAGTGTTTGTTTGTATCTCTGAAATAGCCCTACTTCTCTTGGATGTCTGGGTTCAGAATTATCTGAAACTTTAATTTGTCCTCTTCCCAATTCCTATTGGGAATTTTATATGTACTGTGCATCAACATTGAGGAAGAAGAGTAGCTATTTCTTAATAGTGCAGTTTCTCCCACACTTGCTTCACCATGGAATGACCTGGATTTGATAAAACATTGATCCAAGCTACTACTTTGGATTCAGAAGGTCTAGGGAAGAGATTGTAAATCAGTTCTAATAAGGAATTGGGGGTGGGGAGGTAGTGGGAGGGAAGGTGTTGAATCAGAAAAGTTTGGGAAACACTGGTTTAGTAAAAAGTTTAATAGCTAAAGGAACTTTAAGTTATTAAGTTTTGAATTATTTTTGAGTTGTACAGATTCTTGTCACGTAAACTTTTGCAGTACTAGGAAGCAGGGGTGTAGTCCCAAGAAGCATAAACAATGGGTACCTCTTCCGGCCAAGATGGAGGCATAGGTAGACGCACTGTGCCTCCTCGCACAACCAAGATAGGGACAACAAAGATATAGAAACAAAATAACAACCAGAACTGACAGAAAATTGAAGTTTATGGAAGTCGGACAACC
>CM052541.1:62980915-63012877 GCA_028533065.1 Trachops cirrhosus
AAAAAAAAAAACAATGGGTACCTATGTACCAGGGAAACACAGCACAAAGAGAGCTGTAGAAAGGACACGGGAGAGTGGGGCCTTAGTCCCAGCTTGACTGCCCATTTGCTGTGTGACCTTGTATAATTCACAACTTCAATGCCCCAATTTCCCGAGCTAGAGATTGGACTTGATAATTACTTGGGTTTCTTTTAACCATGATATTCTATGGGGTTTCTTTTTCTTTATTTGACATTTAGCCTAGAAGAACGTAAATTTTTAATTAGGTCCTCTCTTTCAGTAATAACCTCGGAAATAGACTCAAACAGATAACTCATTTTGTTTCAACTTGTACTTGTATGTAATTTAGATTTTAAAAATGGACATGTATATACATGTGTATATACTTTTTATTTCTTACATTTTGTCTGTATAATTAGCATTTCTATTCATAATTAGAATTTATTTGTTATCCATTTGTACTTTCTAGTTTACCTCATATTAAATTCCCTCAACATGTCTTGGAGAGCTACTGCTTTTCAGATCACGTATCTAAGCACAAGGTGATAATAGAGCAGAGCCCCTGCATCCCACGGGCCCGTACTCTGTGAGAGGACACAGACATCAACATGACAAATGGTACCCTATAGAAATAATCAAGACAGTATGGACCCCAGGAGTTTTCCAGGCAGATAGGAGGGGGAAGAACATTCTAAGCAGAAGGGATAGTGTATGAAAATGGCTATAATGAAATCTAGAAATTGGGTATCATTTCAAATAGCACATGGTGGGTGTGAAAGACTGTCGGAAAAGGACACTAGAGACATAGGATAGAAGCTAGGTTATGAAGGTGCATGGGTGCTGTATCAATGATGGGGGCTTGATGAAAAATCATTGAAGAATTGCTCTGAGCACAGTAGAGCTGAGCCTTAAGATCTGCTTTGAGAAAGATCTCTTCCTCAGACTTTTGAAAGATGAGCCACGTGGAGTGTCCAACAGAGGATATGGGGAAGTGGTTTAGGGGCTCCTGCAGATAGGTAGTGACATGGGAGGCTGAGCCAGGACAGTGGTGGTGGGAAAGGAGAAGGATCAGACTTAAGGACTGTTATGAAGTTGGGAACCCAGGGTTCACAACCTTTTGGATGTGGGGCTGAGAGAGACAGAGTTGGGGGTGACTCCCTAAGTTTCTGGCCTGGGTGACTGAGAGATCAGGAGTCATTTAGCAAAACAGAAAATAGGAGAAGCAGATTTGGCCTGGAGATGGGGGTAACATAAAGAAATCTACATTGAACATGGTAAGTCATCCATGTTCAAAATGTTGAAAATTTGGGTCTAGAGCTCAGCGGAAACACTGGGTGTACAGATTTGGAATTCCTCAGTCTCAAATTGATGGTTGAGGCCCTGGGTATGAATGAGGTCACTCAAGGAGAATATATACGGTGAAAGGGGCCAACCCTTAAGTCCAGCGAATAGGAACCTTTGGGAGAGGGCAGAACCATAGAAGGAAGCTGAGAAGGAAGTTGCTCCCTAAGCACCCAGGGGAGAAGGGAGGAATGAAGGCAGAGAAGAGGATGGCAGAGAGGAAGGCAGAGAAGAGGCAGTTTCATCAGGAATGAAACTGATCAGCAGATTTAGTCGCTACAGAGAAACATTCTTGGACTTGACAATTGTAAAGTTTTGGTAATCTCATTGAGAGTGACTTCTCTGGAGTAGTTGGGGGAAGCCAAACTATCTCACCTTGAGAAATTAATCAAAACGGAGGAAAAGAACAAATACAGTGTGTTTGGTTGTGAAAGGGAGGAGCAAGTCCTTTGGTAGAGGTTGGAAAAGGCTTAATGAAGGGAGGAAATTGAGTCTGTTTGCAGGCAAAGGGAGAGGGCTGCAGAAACGGAGATCCGAAGATATGGAGGGGAGGAGGATAATTGCTGCAACAGGGTCTTAGAAAGGACAGATGAGAAGGGACCAAGATCACAGCAGGAGGCTTCAGTCTTGGATGGGCTACAGAATGTATTTTGATAGGAGAGGAAAAAGTAAAGGAAGCCTAAGGAGGTAAATGAATTACTGGTTTATTGGGAAGAAACTGAGATTGTTGCAGTGGGAGGGCCCTGCTCCTTCCATGAAGTATGCAATGAAGGCATCTGCAGGGAACATGTCGATGAGGCAGAAATGACGGTGATGACTGTTTTATGGCCAGCTGGTGTACAGAGCTGCGGGCAGAAAGCAGAAGTCAATCTTCACTTCAGTTCCTGACACTCCTGATCTTTTAAGAGCCAAGCACGGGCAGAAGCTTCAGAGTCAGGTAAGATTAATAAACAAAGATTCAAAATCCTGCCACGCTGGCATCACGAAGGATGGTTATGGGTGCCTGACTTTTCCTGGTCAGTAGCAGCCTCGCACACATGGTCTCATTGACACAGTTGGGTGCCCATTAATTTCAAGAGGCAGTGTTTGTCTGGGCCTCCATCACCATGGTTTTGCTTTACATGAGCAGGTAATGCTGTGTCTTCTTTTTCCAAGTTATGTACAACTTCTGTCATTCGATGGGTGGTCTGTGGACTCCAGGTAATGAAAATAATTTGCTTGACTCATTCTGTAGGACCTATCTATTATCCACAGATGAATAAAACTACATGTCATGTGTTCAGGCAAAAATGGAAAAAAAAATTTTGAAGGCTCTATCAAAATCCTCTCATTCATCTATTGGCATTCTTTGTTATATGGATTTATATTGAACTATACTCAGCAATAAGGCTATTAGTCAACTGGAGCACAAATGTGTGTTTCCAAATGTGAGACACAGAGAGAAACAAATGAACAGAAGTATATATAACAAACAAAAAAACCCAGGAGAATAGAATAAAGAAGATTGAATGTTGAGTCTTCTCTGTATTGAATAAAGAAGACTGAATACTGAATAAGAAATGTTTTATCTCTATAACATCTGATCTCTATTCTGATTATTTAGTATCTATATGTTGAACTTGCTACCAAAGAGAGACCCCACCATCATGCTGGAAATCAGACCACAGCCTTGAAGCATGCTAAAGACGTGAAGGACATGGTCAGCGAGGTAGGTTGGGAATTTGGCACCACGGACTTGGGTTAAAGATAAAAATCCTTTCTGAAAACCCTCACCTGGGGTGGAGGGATTGAGCAAAAAGGAAAAAGGACTCATGGACATGATCAATAGTGTGGTGATCGTCAGGGGGAGAGGATGGAGGGGGGCTAAATGGTAATGGAAAAATCCCTCCCTTGCCGCCCATGACAGGAGAGACCGTGTCTATTAACTGTGTTCAGCAGCATGAAGAACAGAAGGCAGAGCCATTCTCCTACTGAGCGCAATACATTGTGTCCCCAGGGCGGGTCTGTGACATGGTTGTGAATTGTAAGTGATGGAAACACTTGAACTTAACTTTGTCTCTCTTTTTTATCTTTATTTCTTAGAAAAAGTACAAGATTCAATATGAAAAGATGAAGGACAAGTACACCCCGATTCTAGATACACCAGTCCTCATCAGAGCCAAGACGGCTTACTGGAATGCCAGTGATGTATGCATCCCTTCCCCTGCCTTCTGTTGTGCTAGGGACAGCTGAGGTTGAGGTGCCAAGAAACAGAAGAGGTTACCGTCATATCCCTGATCCCACAACATGGACCAGGGGGAGAAGTCCCAAAACGTAAAACACAGGCACAAACAATACCAGTTAGGCAAAGTAGTAGCTGAGAGTAATGCTGAAAGATGCAAAAAACATATTAATTATCGCATTGCTCTTCTAGGAAGAATATGACCCTTTCTTGTGACTCCTTGGTAGCATTTCCTAGGATACATGACAACTAGTTGTTACTTACCTATAAAATCATGTTCTTGGAGTCAGTGAGACATGGTTTCAAATTTTGATACTATCACTTGCCAGCTCTATACCTTACCTAACTTTTCTGAGACTGTTTTCTTGTATGTGGGATGAGGATAAGAATTGTGATAATTAAATTAGAGGGAACAAGATAACATTCCTCACATAGAGCTGGTCTCTTTACTGCCCCTCACAAAGTGTTTGTTCCCTTTCTTCACCTGATTGTCTAAATCACATGAATGAAATGCTTGTTAGAATCAGGAGGGACAGACTTTTATTTCCCATACCACATGATCAAGGACTGCACTGCCTTTTAATGGTAATGGGATTATCTGTTAATAAAGACTTGAAATTAATCAAGCCAGGGCCGATGGCCAGTCCTTACCAGTTCTGTGTCTCAGAGCCCGATAGCAAATGCCCTCTACCCATCACCAGAACCAGAGTCCCAGGAGCACTGTCCATGTTGAAACTTTAACTCAGCCAAAAAAAGCTCAGTAAACCTCACAACCCCTCAGCTTAGCAACACAGCTCTAGTATTTCAAGGCCTCTTAGAGTAATTATAGTGATCCCAAAACAGAAATGTGAAAGGGTACAGCAAATTGGAATAATATTCAGTTGCATAATTTTGTCAGAAAATTTTATTTGGAACTGAAAGGAGTCTGCCATTTGGAAAGAGACAATGACAATTTGTTTCAAATATAAGATGAGAAAATTATATGCTACCCTCAAAATCTATCCCCTGAGATATATTTAGTCTTCTTGTGACATCCCCATCTTTACCACTACAAGGTCACCATTGAATGTTGATCTGAAGAAAGCTTACTCTGCATCACCACTGTTGGGAGTGGCCACACCATGAAATTGGCCCCTGGAGCTCACTATGCCCCATTGTCAATACCAGTACTGGTGACTCTAACCCTTAAATTAGTCCAGCGGAGCAAGGGTGGTACCTAGCATTAAGATCAGCCAGTCTACCATGGTTATCCCCACAGGTAGAGCTAACAATCTTATGAGATTATCCTTGTGAACAGCAAAGTTCAAGTGAAAGAAAGACCTGTTTTATTATTTGTTTGCTCAGCCACCCAGAAAGAAAAGATCTGTTGAAGGTGTCTGCTGGAAAGGTACCCATCTTGTGTAGATGAGGGGAATCTTCTATGTCATTCTTAGATTAAATTAAGAGTTGTTCTTTCTTGAAATATGACAAAGGTAAAGATTATAATGAAACGCAATTTCAGGACTGCTTCGTGGAGAAGGCATTTTAATACCAGGAGTCAGAAACAAAATCTTTCTCCTCCTTCCAAGTACAACAATATGTCATGGGCTCAATAAGGTTATGTTTTTTTTCTCCTCCCAAATGAGCTCTTTGTTTGTTTAATATTTTAGTAAACTGTTTTACCCTGAAGTAGTTTTAGGTTTACAGAAAAGCTGCAAAAATCGTGCGGAGTTCCCCTGCAGCCTACACCTAGTTTCCCCTATTGTTAATACCTTAGGAACCATCGCACATTTGTCACAGCCAATGAACCAATACTGATACATTATTGACTAAACTCTATACTTTATTCGGATTTTATTAGGTTCCTCCTCATGTTCTTTTTCTCTTAGAGGATGGGAAATGAGTTTGAATCTCTGCTAAATTTATTCATGGGGAACCCTAAGGCAGAGACTCAAAAGAGTTTAAGCTTAAAAGACCTCAATTATTTAACTCAGTAGTTTTCATCATCCACCTGTGTTTTCTCTTCCAGCTACGCTACAAAGAAACATTTCAAAAGACCAAAGGGAAATACCACACAGTGAAGGATGCCCTGGACATTGTGTATCACCGCAGAGTCACCGACGACATCAGCAAAGTACGTCCCTGGATATTTCTACAACTCCTCTGTGGGGTTCAGTAACCCACCAGCAGTTTTAAAAAGTGTCCTACCTTTCCCACCTTCTCTGGAGAGAAGACTTTTGTACAGTAATTTGAGTAAAATTTTATACCTGTCTTTGTATTTTTACCACAGGTGAAATACAAGGAGAACTATATGAGCCAGCTGGGAATCTGGAGGTCCATCCCTGACCGCCCCGAGCATTTCCACCATCGGGCGGTCACTGATGCAGTCAGTGATGTGAGTCTTCACCTCTTCTGTTTCCACACACAAATTCGTAAGCCCATGGCACTTGGGGAATCAGACACCACATGGAAACTGATTAAGTACTTGACCTAATGTTAGTTCTTATGTATGAAGGTTTAAACCATACAACTCATTGATAAATTAGTGAACTTCAACTTGGGAGAGAAAAAATATATATTCAAATTTATAAACCTAATTTTTCCTCTAAATATATCATATTACATGACTGGAAGTGGTATACTTCATCTAAGCAATAACCTATTTATGGTCGACTGAAGAGACAACTCCATGAAGCAATTAAGTCATGTAACAGTGCTCACTGAGAAAGGGATTCCAGCTCCTGTATGAAAATACAGCTGCTGAGTTACTGATATACTCTCTGGGGAAGTAAGCCTGTTAAATCTGAAGTCTTTACCTAGTATTAATAATAAAAATTTCCATATATAATATAACAGTATACCATAAAATGAGCAGAAAAAAAGTACTACTGGAAACTTCTCTTAAATAATTGTTTTAATACTTTATTATTCTATACGCCTCAGTGGTTAGAGCTTCTATTTGTTCCACTTATATCAATCCTAACCTACTACTGTTTGGAGAGAGGTTCTTAAAACTCTTCGATGGTGTTCTCCTCCCAGGTAAAATACAAAGAAGACCTGACCTGGCTCAAAGGCATTGGTTGCTACGCCTTTGATACCCCTGACTTCACTCTGGCTGAAAAGAACAAGACCCTCTACAGCAAGGTATAACTACTCAAAGACACTGGCCACACCGTTTAATATACTTCAGTGCCCACAGAGAGAGTTAGCACTGAGGATGCAGCTTTGTCATACCTCCACCCCATCCTCGCGTCCAGACCCCATAGCTGGAATAACACTGAATTGTCACCCTCTGACGGGCTCTGCCAAGTGGCATGTCTCAAACTGTTTTTGGTACTGACCTCACTGACTATAGTCATAATTTGTTTATATAATTTATTTGAATATGATAAATGGTCTTTTCAGTACAACTCCTCATGTTCCTGCCAGAATACCCTCCTTATTAATATGTCTCTGAGTGATTCACCCTATTAGAGTTGACATGGTAGCAAATATAAATTAGGATTATTTGACTCCACAAACCTGATGTGTGACTTGAGGCAAATAACTTTGTTTTTATGTCTTCATTTTTCTATTTCCAAAATAAAGTCATTGGATTAGCTTCCTCTGAGTTCTAAAATAGGAGTCAGGAAACATTACCTAAAAGTGCCACATAGTTAATATTTTAGATTTTGTGGGCCACATTCATTCTGTAATATATTCTTTATTTAATCCTTAGAATTGTTTAAAAACATTCTTAGTTCATGGGGCCATTTAAAAATAGTTGGTAAGCTAAATGTTAGCCAACCCCTGCCCTAAAATATTATGATTATCTGATTAATACTGGAAAATTATTTCAAATTAATGGGCTTTACTGCCTTCAACTATACATGGTAATACCTTCAAAGTAAAATAATAGTCATTAGAATATATAGAAACAGAGCAGGAAATGATTTGGATTTTTGCCTAATTTGAAAAACAGATCTGTTTGTCATCCATTCAATAAAAGAATACGTTTGGGGGTGAGTTTTCAAGAGATCCAGGTATATATACACTTCATTGCCTTGGGACACAGAGTAAGCATTCAGTAATTATTCATTTATGAATGAATTATCATAATTGTATAAGATAAATGGCATGTCTCATTGTTAAGATAATCATGCCCTGCTATCAAATAACCACATTCTGTTTTCTCTAGTATAAGTATAAAGAGATATTTGAAAGGACGAAGTCAGATTTCAAGTATGAAGCTGATTGTCCAATCAATAGACATTTCAAGCATGCAACTCAGTTGATGAATGAGGTATGTAATGACCTGACCCAATTAAGCCCATTCAGTTCCCTTAAGAAATCTGTAGAGTTAATTGACTATAACCCAAGAAATAAAATTACAGGAAAGCCATTCTAAGTGCTGATTCAAGATAAAGACTTGGAAAGACCCTTATAAAGTCACCATCTGAGGGGCTCTGCCAAAAGTATGAGTAAGAACAAGTGAAGGGACTGTGCAGAGTGGTGTGAGGGCCCTACCACCATCACCACCTCTGTCCACACTAGTGTAGGGTGAGGACGGCAAGGAAGTAAAGGATTTTGCTGACTCTCAGCCAAAGCCCCTTCCCCATGATACTGTGTAGAGTTGGGAGACACAGAAGTCCAAGGTTAATTTAGTAACCCTTACTAGGGCACAAAAATAGCAGTGGTTGGAAAAGCCACCCCTCAGGGGGTAGTTGTGATTCAGCATTCAATTGTATTGTCATTGTTACTCATACATGTATGTAAAGAATTATCCATTTGCACCCAAACTATTCCTTTATATTCTACCCGGTCATTCCTAGAACTGTCTTTATAATAATTTAAGTTAAATTTATCTTAAAAAGACTGAAGTAAGCAAGCTATGGATTAATTTATGTTTGAATGGCTTTATATTTAATTTCTTATCTTTGGATTTTCCACAGATTTATATAATTCAAAAACAATGTCAGAAAATTAGTAAGATATATCTAAAATGGAAATGTATCCAATGGTATATTTATTTAAATGTATGACATTTTTGTTGTTTTTTAATTTGATTTTGTTCATTTTCAGTAGACTTCCAGGTTGGACAACTCTGAAGAATTACTGTTAATAGCTTCTTAGAATACAGTCTTAATATATTGTGTTTCTATTTTTCACATTCACAAAGGATTTGCAGGTCTCTTTTATAATCAAATAAATTAACTGGCAATAGAAGACTATTAGAATTTTTCATTAATATTCCTTTTGATTCTCCCAATCATAGATTGTAAACCTGTAGATTGTCAGTGCCTTATTTTAAATACAATGTAAGGTACCGTAAATCCTAATGTTGCTAATGGCATCATGTGTAGAGAGGAGACATGTTTAGGTACAACATACTCCAATTTTGTTGTCATAAATAAGATCTATTGCAAGGCCCAGCCTTCTCCAGCCACCTTTCTTCACTTGACTCTCTTTGCCTCCCTGTGTTTATTACCTTGGATGCTTTGGGAGCCCACCTCCCAAAATGACATATTTCTAGCTCTCTGGAGTGTTTATCTAGGGACGTTTCTGTATAGCCTTGAAGTTGTACTCTTGCTATAATTTGATCTGATGTCTGAGCAGAAAAAATACAGAGCTGATTATGAGCAGCGGAAAGATAAATACCACCTGGTAGTGGATGAGCCTAGACATCTGCTGGCTAAGACCGCAGGCGACCAGATCAGTCAGGTACTGTGATGGGGCTGGTTGGACAGCCCAGGCAGGATTGTGCTCCAGGTTTCTCCTGAGATGTTGTTCTGTCTGCTGCAAGGATGTCATAGGTTCTGCCTATGATATTGGGATGTTCTGTTTCAAAGTATCTGTCTAGCCACCCAAAGAGCCCATGAGCTATTTGAGTGTGCCAGTCCATGCTCTGTGTCCTCACATGTGCTGTGGTGAAGATGAGAAGAAAAGCTGGCTCCTCCCACCCTTTATTCTCTGGAGGGCCTGTTGTTAACCTGCAATTGTAAATTGCAAATTGAACTGCAAAAGCAAAAACAAAGAAGGAAATTAATGGAAGGAAAGAAGACAGAACTCCTACCGTATTTTTCTCCTCCGGTGATGTCTTTTTTCCTATGAGGCAATTTTGGTGGCACTAGCTACGTCATTCCCCATTCACATGATGACGGATGGTCACCTGCAAGTGTTGCAGTCATTCTACTTGGCTCTGTAACGTTTTTGTGTCTTCACCACCCAAACATGCGAGTACATAGAGCGTGTCTGCCTACATCTCTTCACTCAGAGGTGACTGGGATATAGAGCCATGTTCTTAAGTCTCTTTTGTGCTTCACTGCTCTTTGCATGAACAGAGAAAGTATAAATCTAGTGCCAAGACGCTTCTGAAACGAGGATGTAATGAACTCCTGCGTCCAGACATGTTGACTGCCCTCTACAACACATACCTTTGGAGCCAGGTAATTTCGGATGTGATGTAAAGAAGAGATTTAGAAACCTTGGAGGCATTCACCTCTATGCTTTCCTTGAATTCCTTCCCCTGCCCCCTGCCCAAGCTAGTTTCACATGACAAAGCTGCATAAATATTCATTCTTCGTAAATGAACCATGGGTGTGACCAACTGTTAGGATGCAGTGGCCATCATCTGTATATGATAGGACACTTTGGAACTCCTAGTAAGATTAACTGAGACTTTTCCAAAGTTTGTGTCCAAATCAGTGTAACATTTATTGATATTCTTCAACAGTTGCACCCCCCAAAATAGATCCCTTGGAGATTAAGGATAGTAAGTAAATTCAACAGCATATAAGAGATCTGAATATTAATGTTTCCATCTGGTTTGGCCGTTGTTCAGTGGTCACTACAAGTGTACCATTCAGGAGAGATGAGGAGGATCACAGTGCAGCTCTTTGAATGTTGTACATGTTCACCACCCCCCTTGAGTTCGATGCTGAATTGGCTAGGTTATGCCCCACACACCTGTCCTCTCCCACACTTGTTAACAACGTTGCTGATAACATTACCTTCCTACAAGGTCAAAGGAAGCACACAGCATCACCTTTTCATCATGTGCTGAAAAGTAAATTTGAAGCAACAGAAAATGGTGACAATTGCTTAACTACCGGATACAATGTTAATAAAATGTCATTGTTTCCACACACAAAAGTTTTTCATCAATCTTTTGTATTAGGAATTTGTTTTGTCACTTTAGTTTGACATGAAATCGACACATGAAGCAGGAGGATGAGGTCTCCGGAGGAATATCCTGTTTGCCTGCCACTCTTCTTTTGTTGTGACATGGTCGTCAAATAGTTGTGCATGAAACTTTGTTGTGCTCTCTGTATCTGCACTGCGTGGAACAGCTTATGTGCATGGGAAAATAGTCATGACTTAGAAATTACAAAAATGAATGTCTTTTTTTAAATGTTAAATCCTTTAAACTGCATATACTCACATACCTGAAGAGGTCATACATATTCAGTGCAGCATACAGAGTTCAGCAAAAGTAGTTTACACTTGTCAATTACACAAAACACAGAGTTTATCCTTGTATTATTATTCATTGATTATTGTCTCAGTTTCCATACGAACAGCAGTAAACCTACTTTTGCCCCTCCCTGCACTGTGAGAGAACCATTACTCGTCAGAGCCCAGACTACAAGGGTCTGGGCCTGGCTCTGAGAGTTGCTCTGTGTGTGCCCTTCGCTTAGTCTCAGCCCTTCTGGGCCTCAGTTTCTGCATGTATGAAATATATGGAAATTACATTTACAATTATTATTATTTGCTCACTCCATTTGCTATCAAATACAGGTTTATATTAAACATTTTCAATTAGAAGTTAAAGAGAAAGCATGATGGCCTCACTCTCCCACGTCTGTGCCTTGGATAATAATAATCCTACTATTTGGATTCCTACTATGTGGGACTCTCTCAAGAGGAAAATTATATTCTTTAAAGCCCTGTCTTCTACTTCTTACAGTTAATTTGTCCTTCCCTTCCACAATTTAGATCAAGTACAAGGAAAAGTATGAAAAATCTAAGGACAAGTTTACCTCAGTTGTGGACACTCCAGAGCACCTGCGCACTACAAAAGTCAACAAACAAATCAGTGATGTGAGTATGGGAAACACTGTGTGCATACTCAAGCTCAGGGGGCATTTGCAAATGTGGAGGGACATTTTAGATGGTCACAATGTCTGGAAGACTCTCCTGCCAGTCCCTCCGAGGGAGTGAGGCAGGGGTGCTAAATGTCCTGCTGTGCTCAGGGCTTCCTCTTACAACAAAGAGCTGTTCCAACCTGAATTGGTAGGCTCCCCATTTGAGAAGCACTGGGGCCTTAGCAGAAAGCATGAGAGCACCTGTTGAATTTGTAGGTTTTTCTCTCCTTTACATACACTAAAGAAAACTCCTTGCATTTATAATTTTATATTACATTGTTAATTGAGATGTATAACATTTTTCATCTCCTTTTCATCTCCTTTAGATACTTTATAAATTGGAATACAACAAGGCCAGGCCTAGAGGCTACACTGCCATCCATGACACGCCCATGCTACTTCATGTCCGGAAGGTCAAGGATGAAGTCAGTGATGTAAGTACCAGCATGGCTTTGCAGCGCCTCTCATCCTGCCCTCTCTAGTGTCATATAGCACGCCCAGGTCCAGTCATCAATTTCTGCACAACAATCTCCCTAAAACTTAGTGTCTAAAAACAACAATCCTTTTTTTCCTCATGACCCTGTGAGCTGACTGGGCACAGCTGAATGGATTGCCTGTTCCACATGCTGTGGGCCGATAGTGGAAGCTCAAGTGGGCCTGGACCTCTAGATGGCTCACTCATGTGGCTACCAGTTGACAGCTCTGGGCTGGGAGCATGGCTGCTATGTAGACAGGAACCCCCCCGCCATGTGGCCCTTCCGTGTGCTTTGGACATCTCACAGCCCACTGGATGGGTTCTAAGGGGCTGGAATGGAAGCTTCCAGACCAGTTCAGGGCTACTCTTAGAACTGACACAAGTCACTTTGGCTGTACGTGACTGGGCACTGTGGACACCCAGGTTCGATGGGTGGAGAGATAAATGCCACCCCTGGATGAATAAATGACAAGGTTACATTATAGAAAAGTGTGGAGGGGGGTATATTGTAGAGACCATTTTGAAAAATGCAATATGCCATAAATGCTATTAATACTCTGTAAGCTTTATCTTGAGTAAGACAAACAAGGTGGCCATTAAATTCTAATACCCTGAATCTGAGGAGACATTGTAATCATAAACTTTCAGATATGTAGATAGATTATATGGTTGAAAACTATCACCATTGTTTATTTTTTAAAAAAATTAAGAACTCCATGACTACATGGACACCCAAGAGAATATTGAAAGCACCTGTGGAGCACCCTCATCCTTACCCCAAAGTGTTGCATTGACCATGGGTAGTGTTCAGGAATACTCTGAGAGATGAATACATGCGTTCACAATGTTGACCTTGAGTTGCCATGAAAAAGTGTTAAAATACATTCAGCGTATCATTTATGCAGGCAGAAATGTATAAAATATTTATAAAATATTTTTTCCTATTTTTCATTTTAAGTTTCAGAATTTCAACATGAACATCAGGCATTCATAAACATCTATTGGGCAGATCCTTTATGTGGAGCAGCCCATCCCCTTTCACCGTAGAAAGTGAAGCATTTCTGTGCCCATTCTCCCACATTTTCTGATTATAACAATAACCTGAGATATTGATGAAAAGTATGGATTCCCAGACCTCTCCCCTATGTATTGATTTAGCCTGTGCATTGTGAAGTGCAGAAAAGTATGATCAATCAAATTTACTAATACTGCTGGGCTTCCTTAGAACAGTTTCACTTCAGATTTAACAAACTTAAAACCTAGGATCCTTCAGCAACCATTACTGAGAAAACCTAGGTGAGGCTCCAGGGCCCTGAAAGTCAAAAGAAGCAAAACAGAGCGAAGCTAGAACTTCCGGGCCCAGAGTGCAGAAACTGCCTGTTGGGCCCACAGAGACTAAATCTTCCCCGACACTCTCCCTCCCACCCAAACCACAAACGTCCAAACTTGCTAGATGTGGCTCCAGCGATGATGGTAGCAATGACTGCATCCATCCATCAGTTCATCATTCAATCATCAAATATTTATTGGGTTTCTATGTGCCTGACACCAGGGCTAGGACATGCAGTCTTTGCCCTGGACGGGTCAGCTTTGTGGAAAGAACAGACAGATAAACAAATAATTACAACATGAGGTGGCAACAGCTGGAACTGTGGGGGCCCAGAAGGAGGGCAAGACTCATTCCATCTGGATGAGAAAACCTTCTCTTCCATTGGCAGTTTTCGAGATGTTCTGAACTTAGAATGTTCTGACTTGGAAAAGGAAAAACATGCAAGGGCAGCTGTGCAGCTGGCTCTTTCAGTGCAACCTCTTGGAACGTCAAGGCCGTGGCAACACTAGTGAACATACCCAATGTGTCCTGGGAGTTGATTTCAAGATCTGAGATGCATTGCTCCCTCCTTTCTACACACAGATTTATTCTGTCTTAAGGAGCATTGTGTACTGTAGTGATGGTTTTAATGCCTTCTTTTAAAGAAAAACATAATGCTCAGGGGGCTGCTATAAAAAGTTAAGCTTGTCATTGTGTTTCCTCCCACAGCTGAAATACAAAGAAGTTTACCAAAGGAACAAGTCCAACTGCACCATTAAGCCAGACGCTGTTCATATCAAAGCAGCTAAGGACGCCTACAAAGTCAACACCAATGTAAGTACCAGAAACTTCCCCAAGCCTGATGGCGACTGATCAGCTCTGCAGGACACAGGATCTTGTTCACATCCCTTCAGGGGACTGAGCTCTAAAGAGTCCAGATCAAGAGTTAGGCCCCAGAAGCACTGATGTGAAATAATTTACTTCCCATTACTTCCCAGAAGTAATGATGCTGAAAGGTTCTCACCAAACACAACAGGGACAGCAAGGGTGGCCAGCCCGTGCCACAGACACTACTACACCCACCCAGCCTTCGTGCTAGGTGGCTAAGAAATAGGAGGCTCCCTTCAAAATGAAAGTTGCACTTTGAAAATTGTCTTCAGCATCTGTCATTGCCTCCATCCTCCATATTCTCCTCCTGCCTCAAACTTTTTCATAAGTCTGCTTCTTATGAAAAAATTTTTAGTCACTTGATGCTGTCAGGAGTTGGCCTGGACCTTCCTTCTGCTCAGGTCTCCTGTACTAACTCAGTTCCTTGTGATGGGGCACCTTAAAGCCTCAACCACAAAACCATTTTTGTGCAGTTAGTGAGTATTAGCTTTCTAAAAAACATGTAAATGGTTATATGATGAAACCACTATAACCCAGCTAGCCCACACTAGTGCCAGAGAGAACGTATGTTTGTTTGAGCCAGCAAACTGAGATGTCTCCAGGGACTGGCAGGTAACTTATAGGTGTCCTGAGTATGGATTGAGGGATAGGTAGCAGGATGGGTGTAAGAAAAGGCAAATGCAGTATAATGGACATTGTAGCCCTGGCTGGGTGGCTCAGTTGGTTGAAGCATCATCCCATATACCAAAAGGTTGCAGGTTCAACCCCCAGCCAGGGCACATACCTAGGTTGTGAGTTAGATCCCCAGTAAGGGCACCTATGGTAGGCAACTAATCAATGTTTCTCTCTCACATTCATGTTTCTCTCTTTCTCTGTTCCTCTCTAAAATCAATAAAAAACAATTAAAATATTCTCAGGTGTGGATTTTAAAAAAATGTACATTATAGAATGCAGGTGGTGGGTATTTTCTAGAAGGTTCTTGCAACTCTCTTATATGTTTAAAAAATGTCACCATAATGTGGGTGGAAACTCATCAAATAGTATACATAGATACATGCACGTTTTAAGTACAAATTAAACCTTGACAAAAAGAGAGAAAATATGAGTAGAGAAATGCGGCCAATAGAGCTCTTCCCAAAGAAAATCAGCTTAAATTACAGACACTTCAGTGCCTCAGATTTGGCTCAAGGCAGCCAACTCAGATGAAAGTCTAGCAAGTGCACAAGCACCCTAAAGCCAGATCACCTGGGTTCGAATCCCAGCTCCACCTTCTACTAGCTGTCTCACCTTGGGCATCTTACTTAATCCTTCTAGGCAGTTCCTCAGCTGTCGATTTCATGAAGTTGTTACAAAGATTAAATACATTAATATTTATAAAGCACTTAGAAAAATGCTTGGCACAAAATAATTTACTATATGTGTTCAAGATTTTTTAAATTAAACCTGAATTTAGTTAGAAATTAAAAGTTCTAAAGTACTCTGAAGATGATTAAGCTACACTGGCAGAGTTAGAAAGACTGTAGAAACATTTCACCCAGAGGTCTTTAAAACTTTTAGCCCCTGTTTTCGGACCAAAAGTTCCCTCCCACAAGATGACCTCTTGAGTGGCTGACTAGCCACATAAATTGTAGAGAAATTTTAATTGGGGCTTTCTCTTGCACAAAGATGAGTCCCTCTGAGCCATGCATGTGGTTAGGAACTCAGCCCACTGACTGACGTGACTTGTTTTCCTCTTGTGAAAAACAGCTGGACTACAAGAAGTTGTATGAAGCCAACAAGGCCCACTGGAGGTGGACCCCTGACCGACCGGACTTCATCCAGGCCGCCAAGTCATCCCTGCAGCAAAGCGATGTGAGATAGGAGAGATGTGCCTGTGGCAGAAAAATGAATAATTATTTATAATTACCACTCTCATGGGTTTTAACCTAGCTCATTTGAGGTCCAAGAAGGACAGGAGGGTTGTGGGGAGTGAAGGGCAAGTTCAGGAAGCAGACCTGGCCACACAGCCTGGTCTCCCATGACTGGGCCCAGACACAGATGGTTCAGAGTCCCAGGCAAGGCTGGGGTGGGGCTTGTGGTGGGGCTTGGTCTTGACCCCAGGGCTGGAAAGGAGTTCAGCACCAGCTGAGGGGCCAAGAAGACCCTGCCCCATTTGGGTTGCAAGCCCTCTTTAAGAGAAGGACTCCTACTGGATTTAATCAAATCCTGGCTTTCCCCTGTGCCTGTCCACCTTTCCCATCTTCCTCTGCTTTTCTTCTGTGACAGTTTGAATACAAGCTGGACCGAGAGTTCCTCAAGGGTTGCAAGCTTTCTGTCACTGACGATAAAGACATGGTGCTGGCCCTGAGGAATTCCTTGATAGAAAGTGATGTAAGTACCCAGTCTCTTCTATGATATGGGACCTCACTCAGGGCCATCTTCTGCAGCACAGTCCCCAGGGACACCCAGGAAAGGACCACGGGCTGCCGCTGTGGGAGCTCAGGTGTGGGCTCTGAAATATGACCTTGCCCCACCCCCCAGCCCGTGAACACCAATGACATGGCAGAGGAGGGCAGCAACAGGGGGAAGCTATTCAATCCAGGTGACCGTTTTTGACCTTTCTCGAACCACGAGATAACTCACACAGCAAGAATTGGGAATCTGAAGGCACGGCTGGATCTATAAGGAATCTAATTCATGTTTGTGGGATCCTATTCTTCCTATGCTGCAGTTTCCTCATCTGGAAGGGAGGAATAAGAATGTCTCCTGGGCTTTGGGAGGGAAGCCGGGTCAAATGTTATATTTGAAAGTACTTCGAACTAGGCTATATGTATAAAAATTCATCGAGAGACCCATTGTGACTGTTATTAAAGCCTCAACTTGCAAGAGATAGATTATTACTGCATATTTCCCAAGATTTCCAAACATCAAATCTGTTATTGAGTTTTATGTTCCTACTGTGTCAACAATGCTGTTCTCCCAGCTCTATCTAGTGACTTGGGAGCCTGATAAAAATATGCAGGAGATGCAGAGGAGCTAAAGATATGTTTTTTTCACCCCTGCAGCTGAAATACAAAGAGAAACACGTCAAGGAAAGAGGGAGCTGCCATGCTGTGCCTGACACTCCTCAGATCCTCCTGGCCAAGACCGTCAGCAACCTGGTGTCCGAGGTACCCCTCCATTTGCCCTTGGGCTAATGTCCAGCCCTGCTTTCACCGTGGGCTAATGTCCAGCCAGACACTCTAACAAGCTTTCTGTGGGTTCCCTCAGAACAAGTATAAGGACTACGTGAAGAAGCACTTGGCCCAGGGCTCCTACACAACACTGCCAGAGACCCCGAACACTATTCGCGTCAAGGAGGTGACCAAGCACGTCAGTGATGTAAGTGACCAGCTCCAGGACTCCGGGCTGCAGCAATGCTACTTTACCTTAGGAACCAGCAAAAGACTGCAAGCTGCCATTTTGCTTACAAACACTTGGCTTTATGTCACTCCATTCTTACCATCAATACCTGTCTGTGAATTTTGAACTCTGATTTAAAGGACAAGTCATTCTTTATTAGCGTTCCAATTTTGGCAAGTGTGACAGATGTGCATATTGCCACAGGATGTGTTATACAGAAATGTGAGATGTTGTTAACCTAGAGTTAATAAAGGGGAGAAAAGACGGCTGATGAAGATGGGCTTCTCCTACCATTAAACTGCTAAACAATTTTAGAGAAGTAAAATCACCTGTTTGTGTCTCGGTAGTCTCTGCCCACTACTTTAGTAAGTAGTGGGCAGTTCCATATACTTTTTTATACAGTTCCATATATTTTTAAAAGGTAGAAATGGTGCATTAAAGAGCTTAAGTTCCTTGTAGTCATTTCCCCAAATATTGGTATGTGGTTCAAGTATTGGGTTACAGGGCAGAAATCAGAGAAAAAACTAGAATATGGATTAGAGATCCGAGTTCCAGACCAATCCATGATGGGGAGCCCTGGTTTTTCCTGGAGATCTTCTCAAAGTTCTTCAAGTAAATCAATTCCATTCCCAGCTCCCTCTCCTCACATATGTAACTCTGGCTATTTTTAGACAAATTACAAGAAGAAATTTGTCAAGGAGAAAGGGAAATCCAACTACTCCATCATGCTGGAACCCCCGGACGTGAAACATGCTATGGAAGTGGCCAAGAAGCAGAGTGACGTAAGTTTCTCCTCTCACCACTCTTGGGGGCCCACTGAGCCCATGGACCAAACATTGGTGCATGCTGGTTCCAGTCACCCTAATATCTGCATCTCCTCATTTAATAAACATGGTGGTAGGATTAGTTTGGTTTTAATGAAAAAATTTCTTTCACTTAATGAGGACTTTGAAAAGATAGGATAGCTCTCAAAGGAGTAAATGTTTTTCCCCCCATATAAAGGTCGCTTACAGAAAAGATGCCAAAGAAAACCTGCATTACACCACAGTGGCCGATCGGCCAGACATCAAGAAGGCCACGCAGGCAGCCAAGCAGGCCAGTGAGGTAAAGATGTAGTTAAAATGTACCTGGTCCCCAGTGGTCACTGCCAATAGTAGTGCACAGCACCCACCACCCAGAATATGTTGCCCATTTTGATTTTCTTTGATCCAGGTGGAGTATAGAGCCAAGCATCGGAAGGAGGGCAGCCATGGGTTAAGCATGCTCGGTCGCCCAGACATTGAAATGGCCAAGAAGGCGGCCAAGCTGAGCAGCCAGGTAATGCAGATGGGCAAGAGGCAGCTCTAATGTGTGGAGATTTTACAACCTTGCAGCAGAAGGTATTCCCAGATGGAAAGTGTATTCTAGTGACTAAACTGATGCTGGGTCTTTGATAGCACTGCAAAGCTTTGGAACATCAGGTCAGGAAAATTGTGCTAAGGACCTTCTTTCATGTTTCCAGCTGACATCTCTAGGTCTTGGTTTTTCTCCACTTTTCCATTTTGGGGTATGTGTCAAAAACATCAGCTTGTGAGCTCCTTTTGGAACCTCTCTTCAGGCATTAAGAATTATATCCCAAGGTCTTGCTTCATACTTGACTCACCTGTGGGATCTTGTTGACATGCAAGAGTCATGATATTCTAATTTCTAGAATCCATCTGGATGCAGGAACCCTTATTCTTTCATTGAACATATATATAAAATGCCTGGGTTAGGAACTAGGGTGAGTAGATGTCCTCCTACAATATGTCCATGGTTAAGTAAGTACAGGTGGGATGATAAGTGAGGGAGAATGCTTCATTCTAGCAGATTTCCTATTATTAAGAAGATGGACCCAGAAACATGTTGCCCAAACCTGATTGCCACATTACCTAATTTCCCCTGTTGTACCAGTTATCTAGAATCCCCCTGAGTATTTTTAGACTTCAGCCCGGAGACCCCATGATCTACCACCAGCTCTTTCAGATAGCAAGTTCTAGTCCTATAGGACTTTAGCTCAAGAATATGTTATTTCTTCTCTGTTTTACAAGTCTTACCTTCCTCTTCATTGTCTCTCTCAAGTATTTTTTTAAAGAAATAGGTGTGAGATACACATTTGGTTACTACATGTGTGACTCTCAGCCATAGCACACACGGGATCCCCATCTTTGGGGAAATAGTAAGTAGTAACGTCAAGTGACAAAACAAGTCACGATCATGAAGAGACAAAGACTCAGATGACTGATGACAAGCAAATATGACTTTTAAAAGTTTTTAATTTAAAACTCCTATGCAATGTTTTTATTATAAATTGATGGAATTTCATGAGCATTTGAAACCACGATATGAAATCACCAACAAAAACAGTATAATCTCTAAAGTAATGAAATGTAATGAAAACTTCTTAATGTAAACATTTTTAATATGTTTTAAAATTTCCTGAGTCACATCATTATCAAGTTAAAAACAAAATTCATTTTGATGTTGAAATCTTGAAGACTTTGCTGTTTTTAAAAATCAAGAGGCTCATATCTCTAATTCTAAGTGGATGCAATGATGTGGAGAATGAGACCCCAGAAGATCTCTACAAGCTCACCTTCTTAGGTTCACTTCCTGTGAAATGCTTGCCTCGGGATGTACAGCGTCAGGGTGTGACCCCTGGCCCAACAGGGCTTCACCTCCCTGTGGGCCGTCCCCATTCTGACTTTGCTGTCTTGCTGGCACTCTAGGCAGAGTACCTCAAAGGCCAAAGGAGAGGACACGGGCACGGCGCCGCATCTTATGACACCCCTATGATGAGGCATCTTAAGAAAATTAATGTACTCATCAGTGATGTAAGACTGGCACCAGCAAGCCAAGATCTCTGTCTTTCTCTTTTTCTTGTCAACTTTCCTAGCCTTGGTCAGGTGACTGACCAAGTTGCCCTCTTTTCTGTTGATTTTGTGTTGGAATGTGTAGAATGCTGTGGAAATTTGTCAAAGAATATGCGTTTGCACACAGCCATCTTTTCTTGCATGAAGCTTTCCCTCTGGAACATACCATTTGGAATAGGAGGAGAGACTAGACTTGGACACAGCCTCCCAGTGTTTTTTGGGTCACTGACAAAGATCAAATTAAAAGATGACGTGAAAACAAATGAAGAATCTCAACTTCAACCACACAGAGAAAACCTCTGCTAATAGCCATTGTTGATGTTTAATACACATAAGACTGGCACTTAATATAGTCTCTCAGTCTGGGCATACTTATGGATTAACCGAACAGACTCCTTAAAATGTGTTTACTGACAGTTCTTTCATCCACTGTTTTACAGTCTTAATAGCAAGAAACTTTCTAATTCTTGGGCTTATTCTTCAGTCTTTAGAGGTTCCAATCCCTGATATGGAGCTGCATGGGGATGTTAGACCTTTAAACTTAATTAAACATTGAAAGAGTAATTGATTTGAAACCATTTCCTAGACTACATCCATATAAGCCAACAGCAGAGCCTGGTGGAATCACAGACACTGGTGTTGCAACGGCTGATACGTGGCAGTATACAGTTGACCTCTCAGCCTCCCGAGGCTAACAAGAAGAAGAAGGCTTTACCATTCCATAGTGCACACATATGTAGTCTTACTGTACTCACTGTCCAGTCCAGTACCAGACATTTACTGTATTTAGTGTCTAGTCCAAGAATTCTTGGAGTCCTAAATCTGATGTGTGTCCATATCTTTCAAGATGTACTAAGTAGTTCTTAAAAAGACCCAGTCAAAAACAAAGGCCTTTTTGTGCTGAATTCAAGATTCATATTAGTAGTTCTATAGGCTGCATTTGCTCAGGGACCTTCCTGTGGGAAAATAAGGCACAGATTTTTGTAATTAAAAATTTGAAAATTTAAGTTTCCTTGAAATTAACAGAAGAAAAAGATACTGAAGCAAGACCAATGGATTTGCTGCTCTTCAAGTAAATATCTCTTCAGAAAGAAGTTGTTTTCTAAAAGATAGAAGGAGGAATCTAAGGTAGTTCTAAAAGAAGTGAATTTACTCTCATTCAAAATGGACCTTTGCAACTTTTCTTCCTCAGCCTGACTGTGAACATCTAGTTACTTTGCGTGTCTGTGTTTCATGGTTCTTGGGATCAAGCCTAGTCTCACGGGTTCATACATCTCTTAGAAAAGGTTTCCTTTGGGTCCAGACACCAGCTCACCCACTCTGACTTTCTTTGGCAGGCTTTTCATTTCTTTACTTTGAGAAGGGATTTTTCTCAGAGAGGAGCCATTGTAGCATTCATTTAAATTTTCTTTTCCTTTTATGTTGTGTGTGTTTCTGCCTCTTCCCGTGTCTGTCTCAGTGTATACAGTGCCGTTTTGCATGCTTATTTTTCCCATGCATTTCTACTGTAAGTTTTTTCAGTATAAGTGAGTCTCAGCCTTGTGAATGCATTTTCGCTGAGGTGACAGATGTCACTGTTCTTAGCATTTGAGCAGTCTCATTTTGTGTCTGTTCTGCTGAATATGTCAAGTTGTGGGGAAGTGAAGTGATGAAGCATGAGGGGAACTGGTTCGAAATGTCTGTAGAGTAAACTTAAATATTGGAGTGACCAGATCCTGGTGTGCTAACTTTGAATGAGTCTTTCATCTCACCCATAACATCATTTTTCATTCTTCTACTTCTAGACTTAATCCTACGATACTCTTGACAAAGGCAGTAATCCATTTTTCAGTAAGGAAATGTTTCTGTCAGTTTCAGTTTGTTCTGTTGAATTTTCTTATAAATGAAACATCTTCTTTAGCTATTTTACTTAGGCATAATAACTGTTTCTTCCTTTCATTCAATCAAATCACATTTATTGAACAACTATTAGTGCCAGGCATTATGTTTATTTTTTTAATTGAAGTAATTTAGTTTTTTACATAGTCTTACTTTTATGTATTCAAAAAAGTATATTTAATCCTATTTTCTCATTATCCTAAAGTAGCTCACTTCTTTCTTTCTTCTAGCCTGAAATGATGTGGAAGCCATTATCTCCTAAACTTCATTCTTTTTACTCAGAAGCTATGCCATTTTTTTGCCAAGTTTAAAAAATTAAAGTAATATAGCCAAAGAACTATTTTAAAATTACAATAAATTCTCCTAATTTATCAGATTTCTAACATCTCAGCCTTCTTGATTATAGACAAACCCTCTTGGAACTCCTTGCAAAGACTTAAAATGCGTTCAGCTTTCTAGTTAGGAAGGCTGAGGTACTCCAGATCAAACACTTCAGATCATGCCTCTGAATTCAGCTTAATGTGTTTTCCACTTACTTTTGTTTTGCATTAAAAGGAAATGATTATCTTTCATACCTCTGGATGATATGAAAATGAGCCAAATACTATATCACTGGATCTCATTCTTGACTGACTGTTTTCCCAACTGAATTACTAATAAAAATGTCCTAGTTTGAATGATAGATCATGTGATCACTTTATGTATAACATATTCTTTTGCACTTATGTTTCCTGCATTCCTCAATCCTCAAATTGATTCATGTTCAGGAATAATTTGGATTTTTGCATTTGCTCTTAGGTTAAATACCGAGAAAATTTCGACAAAGAGAAGGGTAAGACACCAAAATACAACCCAAAAGACAGCCAGCTCTACAAAGTCATGAAAGATGCTAATAATCTCGCAAGTGAGGTATGTTTATTATTATTATAACTTTTGAGTTATTTATTTAAACTGGAGTAAAACACATAACATGAAATTTGTCATTTTAATTATTATTAAGTGCACAATTCAGTGGAATTAATTACACTCACAATTTTGTCCAGCTACCACCATCATTTCCAAAACTTTTTCATCACCCCAAATATAAACTCTGTATTAAGCAAATAACTCTCCATTCCCCCACAATCCAGACCCTGGGAATCTCTAATATACTGTGTGTCACTATAAATTTGCCTGTTAGAGATTTCATACATGTGGAATCATATAATATTTGTCCTTTTTATCTTCTGATTTCACCTCACTTAATATTTTCAAGGCTCATCCGTGTTATAGTATATATCAGAACTTCATTCCTTTTCATAGCTAAATAATATTCTATTATGTATATAAACATATTGTTTATTCATTCATCTGTTGATGAATTGTGTTTCCAGTTTTTGGCTACATGAATAAGGAATGGTTTTTCATTACCATTTCTAACATTTGCTTCAGGATGAGCCTTACCATGGTTTCTATTCATACTGTTTACCATGTCCTACTTATGTGATTTATTTTCCTCTTAACATACAGGTTAAATATAAGGCTGACCTGAAGAAACTTCACAAACCTGTGACTGACATGAAGGAATCTCTGATAATGAATCATGTCCTGAATACAAGCCAACTAGCCAGTTCTGTAAGCTCATTTACTACACAAACAGCTCGTTTCACCCGCTTGCACCGGATTCTTTCTCTGAGCTCACATGCGTCTCCATCTCTGCTACTGAGACACTAGATTGCTCAGAAAGCTCTTCTCTTATCTGAGTGCATTCTTCCAACTTATGTTAACCTACACTTCTCCACTGACTATAACACCTCTTAGAATATTTTTTAAATGTTTTTATTTTTAGAATATTTAAATGTTTTCCAATTAACCAATCCTTTTCCTCCTTTAAAGAACTTCTCTCACTTTTAACTTTTCACTATTAAAACCTACTTTGAATGAGCCATATAACCTAAGTGTTTGCATCCCATATTAGCTAACAATGCTGAACATGGATCTTCATCCTTTAAAATGTTTTCTTAACCCCAGAATTCATGTTTGCTCATTTTAATTTGGTCTTGCTGCTACTGCTGTCCAAATGTCTAATCTTAAGATAAAAAATAGGAACGCCAAGCAGCTTTGACATCCCTGTGCCCTTTTTGCCATTCCCCCTCAGTACCAGTACAAGAAGAACTATGAGAAGAGTAAGGGCCACTACCACACGATACCCGATAACCTGGAGCAGCTTCACCTGAAGGAGGCCACAGAATTACAGAGTATAGTAAGTTCATCAAGGCTGACCTTTTCCCTGATGCTTATCCATCTACAGTGTCAAAAACTTTCGTGGACTCCCCCAGGATGGTAGTTATAGTTTCAGTAATATTGAGAAAATGTCCAAAGATGTAAGGGGCATTGAATTTAGTAACATTTTGAAACAAATTTTTATGTTATAAATGATAACAACATCAGCATGTATCAGGGAAATAGTTCATATACATGCAACATGTGTGAGACAGGTTACTGAATGGGAGGAAACATAACATTATGCAGCAAGGGGGACAAACCCCTTTCGGTAACTCCGATGTGCCCTCTTGAGCCTGCCCGCAGGGAAACAATGGAAGACAGGGAGGCTTAGGCAGATTTTAAGCAGAGAAGTAATATGATCAGATCTACCATGGAGGTAGTCTCTGGGTATTTCAGAAACTGCAAATTTTGTAAAGTAATTAAGATTCTTTAAAAAAAAGATTCTTAAGATTCTAAAGTAAAGTAATTAAGAAAAGAACTAAGAGAAGGAGCATGCTGTCACATGACCTCCCATATTGCAAATCCAGCATTATTAAGGTCCTCTGTTGGGTATTACCCAAGAGGGCTAAATTACTGGAAATGTCCCCATGTCATCTATAAAGCAGCACATGCCCCTACACCTCTATATTAAAATGTTGTTATAACAGGAACCTAAACAACAAAACAAAGAAACAAGTGAAATATAACAAAAGACACTGAAATAGAGGACAGGTAGTCAGGGACCAGAGGGGACAGGGGAAGGAATTCCAGGGGAGAAGGGAAGGGTTTACAGGAACAAATATAGAGGACACATGGACTAAACTAGGGGTGTTGGAAAGGGGAGGGAGGAGGGGAGAAATGGGTGGGTGGGGTGGAATGGGAATAAAGGATAGAAACTGTACTGAATAAACTAAAATAAAAAATAAAAATAAATAAAATGTTGTTACAAGAAAAAGAGCTCATACTGAGCATTGCCACCAAGATGCTGCACAAACAAGGGCCTCTGCCCTTTAATCCCATAAGGATAAGGGAATTCTATTTGTAAATAGTGTTTGCAGCAGGTTAGAGAATGTCACGTTTATTAGTAAGTCAATCAACGTGTAAACCAGTTTTCATTTTTATATCAGTTTTGGTTGCATTAAATATGTGACCATTTATGACCTAGACTGAGTTATTAACCTATAAAGTTTCATGCATTATCTATTAAATCAAGACCCCAGGTGTCTGATAACAGTTCTTATGAAAGAAAAATTGAGATTTAAAAAATCAAAAATATTGACTAATGCCATGGTTAAAATGTTCACATCTATACATATCAGATCTTGGCCAACTTTATCTATGGGTGACTTTCCTATGCCTTTCCTCACCTCAGCATTTCTCTCTGCTGATCGTTCAGCAGTGATTCCTTGTCTCTGTAAACTGAACACAAATCCTGATCATCCTTGTAAACAGGCGTTTTCCCCTAGGCAGCAACAAAAAGGTTCTGGATCTGTTTTGAGTGGCAGAGATGCCACCCAGTTAGACATAGGAATCAGTTGAAAAGTATAATCCTTAAATTGGTGTCTGTCTACAAATTGACACGAGGAGAGGTATCTGATGAGGCTTTTCATCACCAGGTGAAATACAAGGAAAAATATGAAAAGGAACGGGGAAAGCCCATGTTGGACTTTGAAACACCAACGTACATCACCGCCAAAGAGTCTCAGCAGATGCAAAGCGGGGTAAGTCCTACAAAGCCACACAACAAATACACCATCTACCTGATGAAAACAAACTCTGCCCACGAATATTTCCAGCCTTCTGCTATCCAGTAGGGGTCGACAATGGAATTTTTAACATGTGATCACTAAAATATTTCCCATCACAAAGATCCTATGACTTGGTTATCGGAAAAAAAAAGTGTTCGGGATAGTAAAATTTACCGCATGTTTTATTTATTTAAACTATCATTTTTATAGAATTAGAACATAACAAACTATTCCTAATGCTGAAGAAATTATATTGAATACACACACACACACACACACACACACACACACACACATATATATATATGAATTAAATGTCCCCTCTGCATAGACTTACCATCAACTTTGGGTTACTCTTCTCTTAATAGGTAACCCTAAGCCAAATAAAAGGAAATTAGTGATCAATAAATTTATCAAAACATAGAGAGTCAAGGTGCCATAATTCCTATTTTAGAAACATAAGCAGAGAACCTAAAAATACCTTCGTCCCCATAATATATTTAGTGATTAAAAATAATAGATCATGCTCTGACTGGTGTGGCTCAGTGGGTTGGGTGTCATCCTGCAAGGCAAAAAGTCAGTCGCACATTTGATTCCTAGTCAGAGCACATGCCTGGTTAGCAGGTTCAATCCCTGGTCAGGGCATATATGAGAGGCAACCAATTGATGTTTCACTCTCACATTAATGTTTCTCTCCCTCTCTTTCTTCCTCCCTTCCTCTTTCTCTAAAAATGAAACAAATAAAATCTTTTAAAAAATAATAATAGGTCATGATTGTGGAAAAGGCCAAGTTTTTATTTGGTGCCCTCAGGTTCACTTTCCTCTCAGTCACTTACTTATAATTCAGAAGTAAAATCTTTTGTTGCCTTAAGCAAAATGTCACCCAGAGAGATGACAGGAGAGAAAGAGCATTGATGGCACATAGGTGCTTCCCTCTGCTCCCTGGAGGGCTGGCCCCAGCCACGGCTTGAATGTGGGGCTCATCGAAGTTTCCCAGCCTCTGCATTTCCTGGGGGCCACTTGCTCTGTACAATCAGACATGTTTCAAATGTGTGACTATCAACAGAACTATGATCAAGTTAAGAGGCCAACATAGAAGGAAAGTGTAATATTTTGTCCTCCTAAAAATGAGAAATAAATTATAATAAAGATTTTTTCTTAACGTGTCTTTTCTTCCTATTCACATTAGAAAGAATACAGAAAAGATTATGAAGAGTCCATCAAAGGCCGAAACCTGACCGGCCTGGAGGTCACGCCCGCTTTACTACATGTCAAATATGCAACCAAAATAGCCAGCGAGGTAGTGCCCACCTGTCTTTTCTTTCTGGATCTAAATAACTGCACTAGTGCCACTCACCAGTATGTTCTTTCTGCCGTTTTCAGCACCACCTAACTTTGCGAGTTTCAAGTCGAGTTCACATTTGGTACTACTATCTAATCTATTACCCATGTTAATTTTTCTAACTTTTTAATTGAATACCTAATAAAATGCTCTTATCTTTACCATTTTACTAATTTCTAGTTCTTATTGGATACTTGATATTAACTGATAAAGCTGATCCCTTGCTTTTATCGATATCTTTATTTACTAAACTGCGACTGTTTAAAATGGGAAGCGTTTTTTGTCTTTTGGTTTTTGGCTCTTTGCTTGAGAGGAACAATCCAGGACTTCTGGTCATCATTGCTGCTTTTATTTTGTGAGATAGAAAGAGTACAGGAAAGATCTAGAGGAAAGCATCCGTGGGAAGGGTCTCAATGAAATGGAAGATACTCCCGACATGCTAAGAGCAAAGAACGCCACTCAAATCCTCAACGAGGTGGGTTCTCAGCCAACTGCATGCACCCAATTCACAGAACATCTTCTTCTTAACCAAGTGACACACATACATGCACCCCAAAAGGATGAAAAGAAGAGGTTTTGAATTTCAGATTCTATACCCAACATGATTATTACTATTAAATAAAATATATCTTAATTTCTAATGAGTTGATATTATAACAGTCTGTGTCTATAGTGCCCATTGCTATCATAACCTATTATTTACCTAATAGTATTTGATCTAACCTTGATCTATTTCATGTGCTCATTTAAATAAAAACACCACATGAGAGTGGTGTGCACCTAAGTTTAATCCTAGCTGGGCACCAAACTTGATTTCAAATTTGCTTTATATATTAATATCCTAAATAAAGGATGCTAAGGCATTCAAAAGGAGGCCTTAAAATGGGCTTTGGTGGTCAGCATTGCACCCTACCACAGGGAAGGATGAGCGCAAGGTGCCATGCTATGTGTGGGTTTGTGTTCACTCTGTACCTTGATTACATAACCGTGGAAGTAAGGTAATTTCTTTTTAATGCTACTGTAGAAAGAATATAAGAGAGACCTGGAGCTGGAAGTCAAAGGAAAAGGCCTGAATGCCATGGCCAATGAAACTCCTGATTTCAAGAGGGCCAAGAATGCTACTGATATTGCCAGTCAGGTCAGTGTCACTATTTTATGTCAACCTTCAAAAAAAGTAGCTGTGATTACAAGGACACAAACTGTCCTTCTGTTGTCTTTCTTGTTGGTCAATGACAGACAAATGCATGAAGTGTCATTCTTAAACATCCACATGGTGAATCCATCCTAATAAAATAATCAGGGACTCTGCCGGGCCTGCTTCCTTCTGCCTTTCTGAGCTATAGTCACAGGAGACATGCAGAGCAAGGGGTGGAAGCTGGGGAGCCAAATAACTGCTCGGAGATGGGCAGACTCTGACATCCTGGACTTGTTTCTTAGTCAGTTCGCTCCTCCTTTGGCACAAAGAATTCCTTGCTAGAATATTTTGGGAGTTCTTTCCCTCTTTTCAAGGCCTAAATTTAAAACACAGTTTTTAAGCATTTCACATTGTCTAATAGTGATTGGTATGGGTATTTGGCTTACTTGTCCTGCTCCCAGCTCTTATGTACATAAACAATCCATGCTTTACTATCTGCTGATTATTTCTTTCATTGCCCATTATTCCTCCCCTCCCCTCGCCCCTCTCCTTCCCTCCTTTCCTGTTTCCATCCCCTTGTCAGTTTTTGTTGAATTTAGAACTCAGTCATTCTTTCTGAATTTCACTCTTTAGTATAAAGCTATAAACATAATAGGAAAAATGTCTGTTGAATGTCAAGTGAATGAATTTTTTTGAAAAAGAATTATTGATCACCTCTTAATCAAACTAAACTAACAAGTGTTGCGCACATTGTAAACATTTACCCAATTGTTGGGTGGTCTTTTGCAGATTAAGTATAAGCAATTAGCAGAAATGGAAAAGGCCAATTTCACATCTGTGATTGATACTCCGGAGATCATTCATGCCCAACAAGTCAAGAATCTTTCAAGCCAGGTAAGTAAGGACATTCATTAGAATACCATCTCTCATTGACCCCAGTTATGAGGAATGAAGTTTTTCCATTAATTCATAAGGAAGTTCTTTTGAATCACAGTTTTGCCCAATAAAAGAGGAGGAATCTATCTATGATGCAAGTCTGAGTCAAAGTTGAGATTTTTGCATCAGAATTAAAATAAATTGTATGAGAGAATTTTAAGGTACTGAAGAACTCTTACATTGCACCCATAGTTAATGAATCACTATCTTAACATGCAAAGTCTCTTCAAACATGAGTGTAAAACTTATGTTCAAATCTGGAAGAAACACAGTAGACAGTCCACGTTTGGATTATCAGTTTCCTTAACAATATTGAGATTATGTCATTGATGCGAACCACACGCATTCTAACCCTGATTCCTCCCATGGTGGATAACTCTCCATCGTCCTAGAGACAGAGAGAGGAAGAAATGCAGGATGTCCTTCCTATACCATGATGTACCTTCATTTGTTTTAATCTTCCATGATATCAGGAGTCTATAATTCATTTGAGTAGCCTTGAATTAGAATGTTTTCTGTCCTCTGATTAGTGAGTTCTAAAGCAGTAGTTATCTGGCCTGGTGATGCCTTATAAACACCCAGGAGCACAGACTTTCCCAGTTCTACCATGGAATTTTGAATATAGTAAGTCTGATGTAGGCCCTGGATATCTGTTTTGTTTATTTATTTGTTTTTAATCTTCAGAGTTGATCTCTTAATGGCAATCAGGTTGGCAGAATCATAAATTTTAACACTTTATTAGCAACATATAATTTTATGTCTCAAAGTTAGACATAAAAATATAGTTATCACCACACAGTGGCTTGATTAGGAAGCAGATATATTCAAAAGGAAGAACTGAACGTTTTATTTAGGAGGTGGGGAGTAGAGAAGAATTTCATCAGCAAAATTATATGGGCCCCAAACCACCGTGTTGTGTTCACCAGGGGAGCCACGGAAGCCAAAATTCTCAGGGCTGGGAGAGGCTCACCAGCCAAATAAACTGTCTGCCTCTTGACTTGTTAATCTTTAAGGAAAACCCCAGCCTCTGAGTTTGGACCTTTTCCAGGGAGGGTTAATTCACTTATTCTGCTTTTGTATGCGTTCCTAGGCCTCTCCTGGGCTAGTTCCCCAAAACCTAAAGTATGGCCAGTTCAGGTCAGAATCTCTCTGGGTGATGATGGAGCAGTGCTAGGGCTGGGCTGTCTACAAAGCTGCTTCTGGGTCCCACTGGGGGTGTATATTTTATAACTTATAAACTTCACATGGGGGGTTGGTTCAAGCAAGCAGTAAGCTGACCCACAAATTCAGAATAATATTCTGAATACTCCTTCATGCCAGGAAACCTGGGACTCCCTTCCCTCAGAATACCCCTAAATTCCCTGTGCGAACTGATCACCCCTCTTAGGGACTTACAAGCACTAACTGCAAACCAGTTAAAACAGCTTTTGCCAGAGAAAAGGAGGTCTGGTTTCTGTCCTTTTCCCGGGACCAGAAGAAAGTTTTGCGTTACATTTGCATAACTAAGAAGAATCATTCAAGTGACTTTTCCCTGAAGGAAAACATCTGTTCCCAGTGAACTGCCCTTTTCTTCCAGAAATCTGCTTTTACAGGCTTCCTGTGAGATGAACAAAATCCAAGCCAAAATCTCTTACTGGTTCAAACTGCATCTCATTTGTTGTTCTTGAGGAAATTAAATTTTTCAACACCTATAAATGTAATTTGTTTTCAGGGTGGAGCAAAAGTAAGTTTACAGTTGTTTGTATGGAAAATAATACAATAATTAATAAGTAAGAACACAGGCGTAAACTGTGTTTTGTATACTCACAACTGTTTACCTACTTTTCCCCCATCCTGTATAATATAATTTAGACAGAAAGATAAATAGAAAAAATGGTTTTATCCCCATTACAGAAGTAGCTAGTCTCTTTCCTCAGCTCTCAGCCCTGCACACCTACACTTCCCTGAAAAGTGGCAGAAGTAGAGCTAAAACCGAAAAGTGGAAGGACTTAGTGACAAGCAATAAAAGAAAAACCAGGTTTTAAGGCAGAGTTAAGTGTCCCACTGTTTTAAAACTGAGGGTGATTAGTTT
>CM052541.1:63012977-63069869 GCA_028533065.1 Trachops cirrhosus
TGCTCAGTCCTGTAGCCAGCAGCCCTGACCACCTGCTAATGGCTCAGCAAAAATGTCCTTGTCACCAGCTAAGTCTGACTCTCAAGGGGCCTTGTTGATGGCCCATAACCCTTCTGCTTTTCTCCACCTGCCTTTTGCATAGTCTGGGTCCAGCCAGTTCACTGTAGGCATCCCCGTCTCTTGGCCATGAACTTTGCTGGCTGTCACCTCCCTCATGTAGACCAGCCGACAGCACCTCTGCCAGCTTTGCCATGAGAGTGGGTCCTATTAAATACCTGGGCTTGCTTCTCCAGGAAAGAAAAGGTGTGGTGCTTTCTCACTGAGAGAGCTCTGCTTTACAACTCCCTAGCATCCTTGCACAGTCAAGAAAATACAAAAAGACCTCCCTCTACTGAGCAGAAAGGGCTATTTTAGGTCCCACTGGTTCATATCCCTGTGGTGTTTCTCATCCTGATTTTGGAATCTATTTCCAGAAAAAGTACAAGGAAGATGCAGAGAAGGGCATGTCATACTATGAAACAGTTTTGGACACCCCGGAGATGCAGAGAGTTCGGGAGAACCAAAAGAACTTCAGCCTTGTAAGTTTTTGTTGAATCTACAACACAGCCCCCTGGTACCTGAGATGAAACAGGGCAAGGAGGCCTCCTCTGGGCACACGCCCTTGGGCACCCCACCTGCAGTGGGGCCACGGGGCAGCCCCACACCCCCACCCTCTGCCGAAGAAATGAGTGCGGTGTTCTTCTCCAAGCTCCCCTCACATTTCAGTCCCTAATCAAAGCACGAAAGCCCCACCTGTCACTTTGTTGGTGACTTCCTGGCACTGAACATGAACTATCACCATTTTTCTGTAGTGGCAGCATCTGTCTTTTTCAAAGTTAATTCTAGGTAAGGTATACCTAGAATTTTTAAAAAACCTTTTTTTAAAACCTGTTTTTAAAAAAACCTTTTTTAAAAAAACCTAATTTGGCATAGGTTTAAAAAACCTAAAAGCTAAGTTTTAAGGTTTTTAAAAATTAGTCTTTTCTCAAAATTCTTATTAAAGAATTTCCCTTTGGTTATCAGATCACGACTATTGTGGTATAGACATATTTTTAAATACAGGATTTTAACTTCCTTTACACAATAGAGGACAATTAAAAATATATAAAACAATGTTGAAATCTTAATAAGATATTTACTCTTTCTTCGTAGCTGCAATACCAGTGTGACCTTAAAAACAGTAAAGGAAAAATAACAGTCGTTCAGGACACACCAGAAATACTGCGTGTTAAAGAAAATCAAAAGAATTTCAGCTCGGTATATTTACTGTTTACATCCCACTCCATGCTAACCTAATAATTCCACTCTCTGCTTTAAAAACGTGCTAGCCTCATGTTTGTGCAGGCAACACCTAACCTCCCCAGTTAATGCTCGTGGTTATTGTTAAAATTCCATGTACTCTGCTCTAAAATCATCATTCCAGAGACCACTTGAATAACAACTTAAATCTGCTAACAAAATAACTTCTTTCTCTAATTTTTTTAATCCCATGAGTAACACATGAGTAACAGGTATTGTCTTGCTCCAGGAAGGTGGATTTCTTTTTGACCTTGTGATTCCTTTTGTTATTCCCCGCCCCCTCCCGCCGGGAAATAACTGACCAACTTCATATTTCTTTAATGGATGTTGTGTTTCATATGAGTGAGTTTTTTTCAAAATCAACCTTTTCTGGTTTTTCTCATCCTGCATTAACACAGTATAATAATCTTAAAAGAACCCTTAGCATCTGGAAAGTGGCCCATGTTGCGTGTTGGAGTCCCTGATGCTGGTGTGGGGACCTCAGACCCCCTGGTACTTGCCTAAGGACAGTCTCTAGTGTCTTTTGTTTTCACAGAAGCCACAGTGTCCTAGACTTTCTCCAGGAATTGCTGGGTTTTCCTTCCTTCTGTGTAACACTGCCTTGATTCTGAATGTCCAGGTCTTATATAAAGAGGACCTCTCGCCAGGAACCGCAATTGGAAAGACGCCTGAGATGATGAGAGTGAAGCAAACACAGGACCACATTAGCGCGGTAAAGATGCCCACCGTGGACTCACTTCTGAAATTTTCTGCCCCCACTTTGATAATTTACAGTGATGTCTGAGCTGCACTCAAATTTTTGTCACCAGAAGCAGCTAAGTTGCTAAAATCGGGGCCTGTGGTGGGGTTATCTTGCAGTCAGTGAGGGGCTGGGTGGTCTTTGTGAGGGAGGTTCCTTAGACAAGGAACACAGAGAGGCCTGTGTCACAGCAAACAGATGGTGAAGTGTAAAAATCTATTTAAGTGAATCTATGAAGTGTATTTATGCAGAACTGGACTCCATTTCCAATAAAACAACAAAAAGTGGTAATTTATAGCTGGGAGATTGGGGTGGGTGGGGAGAGGAGCAGTGGGTGAAAAATTACTCAGAAAACATCTCAACTAGGAAGGCTTGTGGCTAAACCCACCTAACAAGATTCTTGCTAGAGGCAGGCCAGGGTGCTCAGACCTTGCCTGGGGGTTGGTGAGGGGTCAGGAATTTGCTCAGATGTGGAGGATGATCAGATATTAAGGGAGGGAGATTCTGGCTAAACTGACTTAATCAAGATTTTTGCTAAAATTGAGCCATGCAAAGATGGATGCTAAAGTCCAAAAGTTGAGGATTTAGAGGAACCTGACTAAAGTTTGTTTAAATAGAGAGCCTTTGTCGCTTGTAAGAAAATAGAATTTGTTAAGAGTCACAGAATTAACCTTCCTGGATATACAAAGTCTGTCCAGAATGTATCCAGCCATTTAATGTGAAAAATAGAGACCTTTATTGAAGAAGATACAAGATACAAGAAACATTGTACATAGGACAGTGATGCCTCAGTACCCTTTAAAGTAAGCACCTTGGGACCTCACACAGTTCTCCCAATCACCATCAGCTGTCCCATCATATTATCCTGAATCTCATCAATGGTTTGAAATCTCTTCCCTTTCAAAGGTGATTTTAGTTTGGGGAAAAGCCAGAAGTCACAGGTGCCAAATTTGGGCTATAGTGGGGCTAAGTCACCTGGATGATCTGATGCTTTGCAAAAAAACTTTGCATGAGATGTGATGCATGAGTGGGCACATTGCCCTGACGAAGCTGCCAATCACCAGTTGCCCATAGCTGTGGCCTTCTGAATCATCTGAATAGTTTCCATGGAGGCATGTTCAAGCCTGACACAAAATTTGATGCAGATTCATTGCTCTACTCAGTCATTTTGAATGTGACAGCCACATAATACACTTGCTTACTCATCTACCACCCCCACTGTCTAGAACAGTGAAGTCATCATTGGTTACGCACGTGCATTCCAGTCCACTCTCCTTGGCTGCCAGGTTACATCAATGTCATGCAAACCATTCTCATTATATTAACAATGGCTGGACTTTTTCCTGACAGACCTTGTATGTATGTGAATGTATCTGTACTCATCAAATGAACTGTTGAGTATAAAAACACTGAAGTATACAGAAAAGAGAAGGGGCTATAGTTGAAGTATGGAGCCCCACCCTTACTGTGCCTCCAAAGAGACAAGAGAGCAACCAAGGGTCCTTGTCCTGGGCATTGTTCTCCTCTGGCCCAATATCAGAATGTGGCCCCATTCAAATTAAGTGGAGAACTGGTGCTATCCTATCCAATAGTGATTTAAGTAAAATATAACAAAAGACACTGAAATAGAGGACAGGTAGTCAGTGACCAGAGGGGAGAGGGGAGGGAATTTCAGGGGAGAAGGGAAGGGTTTACAGGAACAAATATAGAGGACACATGGACAAAACTAGGGGTGTTGGAAAGGGGAGGGAAGAGGGGAGGAATGGGTGGGCGGGCTGGAATGGGAATAAAGGATAGAAACTGTACTGAATAAACTAAAATTAAAAAATTTAAAAAAAAAACAAAACAAACATGGGACTACTAATCAAACACACCACACATGTTCCCCTTTTTATATCTGCAGGTGAAGTATAAGGAAGCAATTGGACAAGGAACCCCAATCCCTGACCTGCCAGAAGTGAAACGTGTCAAGGAGACGCAGAAGCACATTAGCTCGGTAATGGCCCACATGCTTGCCCCGCATATATTTGCGCAACCAGCCAGTCCCATTCACTACCTAGCTCCACCTCACCCCTCCTTCCTTCCACCAAGGGCTTCCCATGCCTTGGGGATGGTGTGGGCCTGAGAGGAGTACAGCAATTTGCAAAAGTAGGTAAGACACCTCGGTCTTCACATGATCAAGGAGCCAAAGGGGCTTGGCTTCTTGATTAATCATCACGCCTGCAACTTTCAAATGTGCCAACAGTAGTCATAAAGTTATTGGGATGATCTCAAGTTCGTTAACCAAAAGATGTACATATAAACATGAAAGTAATATGAAATAATGTTTACATATCCATGTGTGTGCGCATGTGCATGTGTATATATCTCAGGACATTCACTGTCATCCAGAAGACCCTAGGAAGTCTTGTGAGGTCTCTGCAGCCTTCTCTCCTCCTTTTCAAGATCCCTTGTCCTGTGTCCTCTGCTCTCTCCTTGTAAATGCAGTGTGTGTTTAAGGTGCTAGCCCATCATCTACCTACAAGGCTAAGTTGTATGTTAGGCCTGTTCTCTAACAGGAATTTCAGGTGCACACACACACACATTCTTATCCATAAGCAGATTCTAAGCAATTCCTGGCTACTAGCAAGAGACTGTGAAGTTTGAGTAATATTTTGTGGCCAATAAAAGGTGAAGACCTTATACTTAGAGCTCCTTCTAGTCCCTGGAGGACTGAATTCTCATTTAATTTCCATTAGAAAACACTCGATACTTCTTTTGCATGTCAATCTTATTATTTAGGTCTCACTCCTTCTCACTTCCTGCTTATACTCTGGTTTCCTGGTGCTTGAAGCTTCCCTTAGAGTTCTGCGTCCCACTAATCCAAGAAAACTAGCCCATAGCTTCTTTGTCACTTTTCACTGCACACACCTCTCTTTCTGACTTTCTTTTGTTCTGCTGTCCACGGTCAGTTCTGCTGCCTTGCTGGGTAAGGAAACGTAACTTTGTACAAGACGGTCCACTTTCAATCCCTAAGAATTTCCTTGTAATATCAACACTAGTTGGTTGGTGATTTTTAGGACGTCATCTGTGACAAAAACCCCTAAATTGTCATGTTGCTCCCACCCCAGGTGCGAGTACACTATAGAATCCATCCATTTTAAAAGAGTTCATTCATTCCTTTGGGCTAAAAATTCTTAGCATTCAGTGTTAAGAGAAAGGAGGCTAGAGGTTCAGGAAGTTTCCCACTCTTCACGAAAATATACAGTCCTCTGATACTACCCCTAACAAATAGGGACTTACCCCCATTAGCAAAATCCCAGTTTACATGATCCAGCAATCACCAGCAGTAAAAATTTCAGGGAAAGATGCTCCTCCTGAAGAAGTAAACTACATAAGCCTCCTCACAGTGAGGGTACCTACAGACTAGTGGCCACTCAGGAATGTTCAGTAGAAAATACAAAGCAAACAGAAAATTCTCAATAACCTTCAAGGAATAGAGTATTGTGTAGTTAGAAAATTTTAAACCAAGAAACCTATATATTAAGTTAAATAGATTTCTATTTATTGGAAATATGAGAAGCACTAAGACAAGATATTACAGAATGGATTTTTTTCATTGTTGAAATTATTACTGTTTAGTGCATTTCAGGAACTCACTAAGTGCTGACTATAGAAAATATACAATTTAGTGGGCAGTTTTCAAGGTAGTAAAATTACTACTTTTGAGGACAGAATGTAAATATTTGTGGAATTTCTTTTCATTATTCCTCAAGTGTCATATTTGAAAGTGAGATTATTTTTATGAGTTTCCACCAAATAGCAGACATGAGACTGTAATACACAGGATTCTCGGTCATTTTACCTTCTTGGGTGTTCTAATTATCTCCTACAGGTTATGTACAAAGAAAACCTGGGAACAGGCATTCCAACCACTGTCACTCCCGAGATTGAGAGAGTCAAACGCAATCAAGAAAACTTTAGCTCGGTATTTATAAATATATCAAATAAGAAACTCCATTTCTTATTAAAAAATTACTAGAATAACCCATCATCCTTTTTTGAAAAGTAACATCTTAACAACAATTCTGTGTGTATTTGTGTCTGTGTCTGTGTGTATCTGTGCGTGTATGTGTGTTATTACCTGACCTAAACCATCCGGACTTAACACAAAGTGACTCCCTTTCCTGATGGTACTTTAACACATTCAGCAACTGACAAGTGTGAGCACTTAGATGTGAAATACTGTAAGTAACATTAACACCAGATTCCTCATCACCATACTCATATCCTGTAACTCAGTGCTTTCCATCGTACTCTTTTTATTCTCAGAATTAGCATTGTAGAATTTATTAAAGTTGGAAGTAAAAGCACTATCCTTACTAAATATTATTCACTAAAGAACTCCCCCCTCACACACCCCGTCTTAAAATTTCTTCCTTCCTTAGTCATTGTGCTCATTTTGAATGTCTTCTGGGTGCTTTCTTGTATCTCACAGGTTTTGTACAAAGAAAACTTGGGGACAGGAACCCCAACAGCTATCACTCCAGAGATGGAGAGAGTCAGACGCAATCAAGAGAACTTTAGCTCGGTATTTCTTAGGGGACAGAAATAAAATCCCTTAATTCTTACTTAAAATAATATTTTAACACATTATAAACATCTGCTTTTTCTTCCTATAAAATTACTAAATTCATATTCAAATAATGATACCAAATATTATCTCAGTTTCAATCTAAATCTAATTTAGTATTTACTTTAGTTCTCGTGTGAAATTTTAACTGTTTTCCCTAAAACATAGTATTGATCAGTTTCTTTAAATGCCTGTAATACTCAGTGTTTCTTTCCTCACATCCCCCTTGAATAACAATAGGTGTTTCTAACTGGTGGGTAAATGTCAAAAGTAAAATCTAACATACCTTTAAAAGGTCAATGTTAAGTAGAATTTTAGTGGTATTTATTCTGACTGATTTTTTTGTGTGTGTGTTTGCAGACTTTCTTAAAAGAATGTGATTCTTAAACATTTTCGTTCAAAAGACAACATAGCAAGTTTTAGTAACTCAAACACAAATTTCCTTGACTTAACTATTTTTGTATACCATGTGAGATATAACTGAGCTTTCCTTTGGAATAGTTTTAGGATCATTGAAAACTACTATTTATTTAGCTTTTAATATTTGTTAATATTTATCTTATTCCCCCAAACCTCTCTCTCTTTCATTCCCTAAATTAGAGTTACCAGCAACTCATTGTGGATATTAATTTCAGTTAGCTTGAATGCTCTTTGATAAGGCCTGATCCCTCTGTCACTGAGAGAAGGCCCATGGAAGGACTTGACCGCGGCCTGCATCCTGGCGGCTCTGTCTGCATTAGTGCTACTGAGAGACATTCATCATACTGTGTGTGACTAAATGAATGTCCAACGGTGGCCTACAGTTGTTTTGTTTCTTAAAGTTACTTAGGCCTTTTTACATAATGATGAAAACAAACAAAAATACTTTTAGAGACTATTTTAAAGATTACGTCTACCTAAAAAATGGGGCCAGTCTGATTTGATTATTGGTTTTGTGTACACAGATATTGTACAAAGAGAATTTGAGCAAGGGGACCCCCATACCTGTCACTCCTGAGATGGAGAGAGTCAAACGCAATCAAGAAAACTTTAGCTCGGTATTTGGCAGAAAGCTCCTTTAACTTCATATTAAAAAAATAATAACTTTCTATAAATCCAAACTTATGAGTCCCTTTAAAAGTATTAATTTAACAAATTCTTTTTTAATCTCATCAACTGAATCCTTCTGATTTCTGGATCTTTAACCCCTATTTGATTCTAACATTTTATAATTTCTATAATAGTGCCTTAAACCTTTGAATTGGTTCCTTCCCTTCTCTTTTCACCTTTTATGTTACTACTGGGACTTTTGAAGTTAACTCATGTCCATAACAACCCCAAACACTATAGCTCTTATTTATTTGGAACTCTTTTTATTCAGTGTTTCTGGGTTAGCATTGCAAAAGAAGACACAGGATTGAAGCTCCATGTAAAAATAGTGGCTGTTGTTTGGGAACAGGAATTACTGTAACATAAATCCTGTCTGGATAAAGAGCAGTTCTGAGAAAGAAAATGGATTGGTATTAGGACCCAAAGAAATCTCATCTTGATACTTGTCCTAAACAAGCCATTCCATGAATTATAAATTCAAACCTTCTGATTTATTTTTAGCACACAAATCAGATCCTCAGTTTATATTTAATGTTATTTTCTCTTGTGTTATTATTGCTGAAAATAATCTTCAAAAAGTATGTGCAACATCTACAGAAGGATTTTAGATTCAGATATAAAAATCTGAATCAAACCTAATCAAATGTTATTAAAAAAACTTAACTAGATTTTTTTTAAATGTGTATGAGTTTTTTTAAAGATTGTATTTATTTTTAGAGAGAGGGGAAGGGAGGAAGAAAGAGAGGAGAGAAATATCAAATGTGGTTGCCTCTCACATGGATTTCACTGGGGACCTGCCCGGCAACCCAGGCATGTGCCCTGACAGTGAATCAAACCAGCAACCCTTTGGTTTGCAGCCCGCGCTCAATCCACTGAGCCACACCAGCTAGGGACTTAGCTGTTTTTTTTTTTTTTAAGGAGGATGGGAAGAAGTTTGATACAAAGCATTTTTTACTTGTCAGTTTAAATATTTTCTTAAAGTTTGATTCTTTCACATAACTAGATTAATAACTTTCTAAGGTCCCACCATCTTTTTTAAATACATTTTTTTATTTTTCAGCAACAGTTGACATATCATATTATATCAGTTTCAGGTATACAGCATAGTGATTGTACATGTATATAGCTTACAAAGTGATCACCCCGATAAGTCCCACTGTATTTAAATTTTGTTTTCCTTTGTTTTTAATTACTATTTACTAACAATCTTTTGATTTTGTTTAAATTTTCAATGTCAATTAATATTACTTTTGGAATTTTATAGTCACTGTTTTCCTTGTGAGTTTATTATTATTCTTTCCTTTGCAAAAGTTTGCATTAATTTTTCAAAATTATTTCCAGTTATTTTCTTCTACATTAGAATAAGTATATTATTATTTATAACTATTTAAAATCTTGATTACCCTGATGATCCTGGAGAATTTCTTTTTTAAAGTAAGATTCTGTGTTAATGTTTAGACAAGTTGCATTTAGGTAAATGGTCCGGTGGTGCATGAATCCTTTATGATACTACGGGAAAGGAACAGTGCTGTGTGTTCAAGCCATGACTCGCAGACTTGACCACCTCCACGATTTGAATTTACTCAGCAAAGGCCAATTTTGCCTCATTGCATAGGTTTGGCCTGGGGAATAAATATCTATTATTATGTAAAACAGATGTTCTGTGTAAGGAAAATAAATATTTGCCAATCTAATTTAAAAATAATCTTTCTTAAAAAATCTTTCTATTGTAAAACTAAGCATTTTAGTGCTCTTATGAAATTAGCATTTGTATTTTTTAATTTCCTGATACAAGAAACAAGCACTTAATATATGAGTTAGACTAGAAGTTTCGTGTCAGATACACGGGCACTTTAGCTGAGGATGTATGGCGCATGTTCTCATCCAACCTGTGCTTGAAGAGACAAGTCGACTCGGTGAAGTTGTCTTTCCTGTTCGATGTCGTAGTCTCATACTAGGTTCCCTACAAGACAGAGAGGAAAGGGCTGTGTTGACTTCTCTTGTTTTTCCTGGATGCTTTCTTGTGTCGTACAGGTGTTATATAAAGACAACCTCGGGAAGGGGATTCCGATTCCCATCACTCCAGAGATGGAGAGAGTCAAACACAATCAAGAAAACTTTAGTTCGGTATTTAAAAGAAAAAACATCCCTTAACTATTTTTAAAATGTTTTTAAATCTAATTAACTTATCCCAGTAAAAACTTTGACACGCCTTGTTTGCAACTTAATGCTACCATTTCCTATGAATTAGATTCCCCATTTTGTTTAAACATTAATATGATCACTTGACTTAAAAAAATGTGTTGAATATTATAGTCCAGGCTTTAAAAGCATAACATTCCCAATGTCTAAGCACCCACATTTATCCTGCTTTGGCAAATTTGATCTGAACGTAATCTTACAAAAATGTATTCTGCGACAGTCGGACTGCTGGCCTCATTTCCTATTCTAACCTTCTCTGTCCCTATTGGTATTTGTACACATATTTTCAAGTTTATTTTTTCTTTTCTTTATTATTAATGTTATTTTTTGCATCTTGTCATTACTCTCTTTTGCCTTAAAAATGATTAATTCTTCCCAACATGTTCACCCAAACTAAAAATTAAGTACTTGAACTTCTTTTGAAAGTCAACAAAAGAAGATGTGTGTGTATGTATCTTCTTCATATATGCAATGTTTATAAACCCAAATATCTTTATGTGGTTTATTAATAATATTTCCAAACCAAAAATAACTTCCTTGGTTTTCTTTCTCTCTCTTGCCCTTTGAATTTCTTCCCCTCCTCTTAACAAGCTGAGAAAGGCTACTTGTTCCCTTTCGTGGTGCTAGCCATTGCTCGGTGCTGCAGAGATTAATTCAACCAACACAATTATAAAACTTTCTTATCTCTTAGTTTTCATTGCTCTTTCCTGCATTCCCTTGCTTTTAAGGATGTCTCTAGGCTCATCCAAGTTGGATCTAGAAGCTTGTGGAACTTCCCTTCCTTCAACTCACCCTCTTGCTCTTTGCCCCTCTGCTTCCCCTGCCCCACAGAGGGGAAAGTGGCTGACTGCTGTCTCTGTTCTGGATGCTTTCTTACTGTACAGGTGCTATACAAAGAAAACGTGGGGACAGGAATTCCAGTCTCCATCACTCCTGAGATGCAGAGAATCAAACACAATCAAGAAAACCTTAGCTCGGTATTTTGGACAGAAAGGGAAAAGAGATGCCATTTAACTTCATAGTTAAATCAATACTAAACATATATTCTTTTTTTTAAAACCCACTTCCCTCCCTTTGCTTCTAATATACCTCACTTAGTAAAAGGACAGATGGACTTTTGCATTTCTATGATACAACTATTGATTCTACTTTTTAAAATTTCAGTTAATTCTGATTTCTATTCCATCTGGTATTTTTAAATAATTTTTTAATGACCTTATGTTTTAATTTGCTTGGATAACAATAAAACTGAGTTCTAACCATCTTAAATCCCCACCTGATTGTTTATTAGGTACTGTGCTCTTAGAGATGAAAAAATAACATGGATAACTCCAATAGCTTTACCTACCCCCCTACCCACTGCAGCTGAAGTCTTTGCACTCCAGAGGGTGTTTCCCTGTTGCAGGAATGACTGCTGTTAAACTAGTTTGTGGTATATGACTCCTGGCTTCTTAGACTACTGTGTAATTTGGTAACAAAGAAGTTGAACTCACCCTTAAAAATCTCACAACAAACAAAACGGTACTTACGGTTGTTTTCTGGATGCTTTCTCATCACACAGGTGTTATACAAAGAAAACATGGGCAAGGGAACCCCTTTAGCTGTCACTCCAGAGATGGAGAGAGTCAAACACAATCAAGAAAATATTAGCACGGTACTTTGGCAAGAAAAGAAAAAAAGAGACTACTCTTTAATGATTTAAAATAATACATATTAATCCTACCTTTTAAAAACAACTTAAATTTTGTGAATTTTTTCGTTACATTTATCCTTTTCTCCTATAGGGTTACACTTATCCTTAACCTCGTAATAACAAGATTGCTTTAATCCGCAATTTAAAATTTTAATATCAGGAAGTAACAGATTTTCCAATAAAGTATTGTTTTACTCATCTGTCCCCAAACTTACTCTCTAGTCACTACCCCCAAGGTCTCTTTGTTTTACCTACTTGTGAAATTTGGGAGGTGGCATGGTAGGTGTGAAAGGGCTCTTTCTGGTACATTAGAGCTGTGGGTTTTTTGTACCTATGACTTTAGATTCTAATCTACCCTGTCAGATTTGGACAAAGAGACCTTGGAAAAATAATTCCAATTCTGTCCTTCAGAAATGACATAAATTAAGATTCAGTAGTGGTTTTGGGAAATGATTATCAATTAACTTAAAAAGGAAAGTGTCACTTGAACTGTTTTACCAAATTTTGTTCTTTTTGTTCTTTTTTCTTTTTCATGGTTTTTAACTGCTAACTTTGTAAACCATTTCCTGTAAGCCTGTGCTCTGTGACTTTATGTATGTTGACGAATTACCGGGGTGGGGGTTGGGGTTTGTGTTGGGATGACTTCAGCTTAGTAGTGAAGAACCTCGTGGCCCCCACATCAGCGCTGTCTATGGCTGGGCACAGTGCTTCGAAAACCTGAGCGTGCGCCCAACTCACCTGGGGTTTGTTAAACCTGATTGCTGGGTCCTACCCCCACAGTTTCTCATTCTGTAAGTCTAGTGTGGACCAGGAAATGTACATTTCTAGCAAGTTCTCAGATGATGCTGATCTTACTGCCCAGGGACCCCACTTTGAGAACCACTACTTTTAACAGAAGTCTTCCTTTATGGTGGCATTTCCCAAAGCTTCCCTGTCCCCAAGAATGACACTGTGGGAAGACATGAAGTTGAGTGTTTGTCATGACGTGTTAATGATTTTTATTGATTTACCATGATAGTGATATAATTGCTGAAAACATTTTCCCTTACTGACAAGTTTGATGTTGTGGTAAACTAAAGCAAGAGGCACAACACAGATGATAGCAAGGAAAAAAGAGAGGAGAAATCCTTTGCTTGTTTGAGGGTCCACGGTTCCACTGAGGTATCTGTAATGCATTTAAGTGCTGCAACGAGGTCGCATTTCTCACTGTGAAATTGGGAGCAGCCTCAACCATCTCAGTGGTATTCAAGCCCAGGCCCCTAAGTCCTGTTCAGATGATTTGTCAAGGGCTTGAAATTCATAGGGTGGAGTGAAGGAGGCCCCTCGTCCCCCAGGGCACGCCGCAGTTCTGTCTTCCAGGCTGCAAGGTGTCAGTGCAGGGTCCCACCCTGGGAACGTGTGTCTTGTTGGAACTACCACATCACCTTCCTTTGGAAGCTTATTTCTTTCCATCTAACCTCACTGCCCAAATGTTTTGGCACCCTGTGCCTCCTAACAAGTTATCTGTTCTGTTTAATCTTTTAGTGACTGTAATTCTTTTTTTTCTTTTTGACTTTTTGGATCCATTGGACTCGTGTAGGTTTTGTACAAAGAAAATATGGGGAAAGCCACCCCAACCCCTGTCACTCCAGAGATGCAGAGAGTCAAACGCAATCAAGAGAACATTAGCTCGGTATTGTCTTGAGAAATGGAAGTGCTTTTAATTTTGCAAAGTAACCCCTGCAGTTTGGCCTGCTCCTAACTCCATCCCAGGTTAAAAACAAGCAAAATGCCAGTTTTTTAGAACCTCCTCTAAATGACATACTACACCTAGCATTGCCATTAACCATTTTTTAAGCTTTCTTCTTGAGAGCTATTCTCACTAATAATAATAGATTAAACATGGAATTTTCTCCCCCAAATTGCATTATATTTAACAGCCTGAAAATTACCTCCTAGTGATTTTTGGCTCCAACTTTGTATCTCACAGGTGTCATACAAAGAGAACCTGGGGAAACCGACCCCCACACCCATTACTCCTGAGATGGAAAGAGTCAAACGCAATCAAGAAAACTTTAGCTCGGTATTTCAGAAAAGAAAAGAAATTGTTACACTTTTAACAAGCCTGGCAAACATGGTTATACCACTAATTCATCTCACAGTCTTCCCCACACTTGTTTATCTATTAAAATTGTTCTTTACCCACTGAAAACCACAAACCAACCCCTCCAGCCCAAACTTCACCTTTTGCTTTATACAATAACATTTTAATGGCTTCATCTTCCTGAGGTGTTTCTTATACAGTGTGATATAATTGAGCCATAACACCAGCTAGATGATGGTTTTCAGAAATGGTTTTCTGCTCTCTGATGTCTGGATGCTCTCTTGGCTCCTCTAGGTTTTGTACAAAGAAAATATGAGAAAAGCAACTCCGACACCTGTTACTCCAGAGATGGAGAGAGCTAAGCGCAACCAAGAAAACATTAGCTCGGTATTTTCTAGGATTACAAAAAAAAAAAAAAAAAAAACCCGGAATGCAAGACAACTTGAACAATAACACTTTAACATCAGAAAAGTGTGCTTTTCTCATTCAACTGAAAAACACACTAAAATGAAAAAAAGAAATGCAGTATCTTGGAAAATAACATTTTAACACCATAAAAATGTACACTTTTTTATTCCAATGAAAATTTACAACAAAATTAACACAACTGTTTTTAAATTCCAAATGATCATACTAAGATATAACAAGTTAATTCCCAATGTTTTTTTCACCTTCTTACTTTACTCTGAGGTAGTTTTTTGTAACCAATTGTAACAAATTGACTTCCTAACACCCTTTAGCCTTTAGCTTTCCTTTATTTTTGTGGTACACTATGAAACAGGTAATACTCTACAATGGATGCCTTCCCTGGTTTTGATGTTTTGGGTTTTTCATGTCTGGGGGACTTAGATTTCTTTTTTTTAATTGTTCAATTACAGTTGTCCCCATTTGCCCCCCATTACTCTCCCCTGCCCTAATCACCCTCGCCTCCTGTATGCGGTCCTCCCCGCCTCCATTGCCTTTGTCCATGGGTCCTTTATACTTGTTCCTAGACTTGCCCCTTCCCCACCTTTCCCCATTATTCCCCTCCCCTCTCCACTGTGGTCACTGTCAGTTTGTTCTTTATTTCCATGTCTCTGGTTCTATTGTGCTCACTTGTTTGTCTTGTTGATTAGGTTCCACTTATAGGTGAGATCATAGGTATTTCTGTATTTGCATATTGGTTTATAAAATCAGGACATAAACCTACCAAAAAATGACCACTTGTTTGAAAGGATAGTTCTTTCAAGTGTCAGTATCACATTTAGCACCAAGTACCATCTGACATGCTCGTGCTAGTGCTATAGTTCCCAGCAAATCCAAGAGACCACTTTCTTCCTTTTCCTTTCGAAATCACACTGTGCCTCTTCTCCTTTGAAAATGAATGTTCCATTTTCAAAGTTGAAGCAGATCCTTTCTCCCTGGACTCGAGCCCTGCCCACCATCCCTGTGGGAACCTGTGCCACCGTTAGTCAAGGATCTCGCTGGGTCCCTTCAGTCGACTCAGCTTCCCCGCCCCAGCCCCTTCCATCTCCATCTGTCCGAAGAAAGGCTTTTTGGGACTTCAGAATGAGGACAGCACGCTGACCTATACTCATTCGTGGTTTCTCCTCCATCAGGTTCTTTATTCTGACAGCTTCCGGAAACAAATACAAGGCAGAGCTGCCCATGTCTTGGACACCCCGGAAATGAGACGGGTGAGGGAGACCCAACGCCACATCTCCACAGTGAGTCGGGAACGCTTTAGGATTGGATGGCCAGCCTGTGGGAACATGGGAGAAAGGAAATGATCACGCCATCCCATTTTCACAAAGCGAATTCGTGAAATTTCAGGTGAAATATCATGAAGACTTTGAGAAGCACAAGGGTTGCTTCACACCAGTGGTGACAGACCCTATCACTGAACGAGTGAAAAAGAACACACAGGACTTCAGTGACATTAACTACCGAGGGATTCAGAGAAAAGTGGTAGAAATGGAACAAAAGCGAAACGACCAGGATCAGGAAACTATTACAGGTGACTGAGCGCTAAAGTTAAGGGGGTAGAAGAACAGAGGTGATATTATCTATATCAAGGCAAAGGACAAAGATCCCAATCTGTACTTTCATTAGGTGTGAAAGGAAATCTCTATTCATTCACAGTTTGCAAACCTGACCTCTCTTCTACCTTATCCTTTGATCTCTGAGGGGAAGACGTGACTAGTACCTAAGCTCAATTAGTGTGTTACTCAGTCCTCCCATGATTAAGTTTGTACCTTCCTTCCCAAGTTATTGAGAGAGTCCAAGAACCCCTGCTCTGATCCTTAATCTCATTTTCAGGTTTACGAGTCTGGCGTACTAATCCTGGCTCAGTTTTTGACTATGACCCAGCAGAAGACAACATTCAGTCCCGAAGCTTACACATGATTAATGGTATGTGATGCCATGAAAGGATTACAACGATATGTCATCATTTAGTGGGCTAGTGTCATGACTTTCTGAAGGTCCTCTTCTCTAGGGTTTTCAGTTTCCTGAGTTGCCCCCTCGGCATAAAAACACCTTGACTAGTGGGCCAAACTTATTTTCTAGACAAGTTTCACTGCTTCAGTGTAAGTCTCCCTCAGGCCCCATTATTATTTTTTTCCTAAAGAGAAAAGGGGTAGCAGATCTTTCTATTAGAGAAATAATGAAAAAAAATGCTTAGGCAAAGGGAAGAGAGAATGGATTTAACCTTTAATAACTTTCAGAAAACTCCTTTGTGTCAAGGAAGATTAGTCATTCAATAAAGAACACATGCTTGTCTTTGTGCCTTCTATTCATGGGAAAAAGTAAAATAAGATGTAGTGCCTGTCCTCAAAGGCTCCACACTCTGGTCCACTGCTGAAGACGGAAGAGTAAATCAGGGGTTACACCCTGACAGTGCAGTTTGGAAGGTCTGGACATGGATCGTGGGAACACAGAAAAGGCATCTAAACTGATCTGGAGGTTAGGGGGGACTTCCTGGAGAAGTCAGAGGTGGAGTTTGAATGTGAATTACTGTCTGTTCATTTGGGTGAGCCAGGAAAGTGGGCTGGGTGGTGGGAAGGATTGATCTCAAGGACAGACTCCGGGCTTGGTGGCTGTACCACTGAACTGTTACCTACCCTTTGGTATTTACTTAAACTCGGACCTGGAAAATGAGGAGGACACAATATGTCATAAGAGTTTTGAGGGTTTCATCCATGGAAATCTACTTAAGACCGTGCTTGGTAACAAATAAAAACCAATGGAGATTCAATTACTGTTAGAGATTACTGCCATCACAATTTCATCTCTGCTCCCTCTTAAAATCTACCCCCCAGCCCAAGCTCAGCGCCGGAGCAGGGAGCAGTCGCGGTCGGCCAGCGCGTTGAGCATCAGTGGTGGTGAGGAGAAGTCTGAGCACTCAGAGGCTGCGGACCACCACCTGTCCACCTACAGCAACAGCGGCATCTTCTTCTCTGCAACCTCAGCAGGTATGAGCGTATGGTGCTGACTGACTGCATGACCAGACAGCGCACTGGCACTTACTAGAAGAGATAGATGCTTTGAGTAATATGTATATTATAAAGATTATACATGGATAATCTTTCTTCCCGAATTGTGGAGGGTAATGAGTTGAATGTTTCCTTTTCATTTCTCCTTTCTTAGAAATCATTCTTTTTCAAGTGGGGGAAAAGATAGCACAGCTGAGCTGCTAAACACAGATTTAAAGATGTCTGCCTATGGTTTCTTCTTACAAACTGTTTTTTCCTTCCCTTCAGCTTACAAACATGCAAAAACCACCGAGCTCCCCCAACAACGATCCTCTTCAGTTGCCACGCAACAGACGACGGTGTCCTCCATCCCGTCTCACCCATCTACTGCTGGAGTAAGTAATAACAAAGACCTTATTCAACCATTCTTATTTTTTGATATGTGCAAAAATAATTATAGGTATTCTGGATTTTTTAATGAAAAGTTCTGTTTTATATAATGCTTTTTCCCCCTACACATCTCAGGTTAATAGTAATATCAGAAAACTTTCATTACAAAACTATGGTTAGAAATAAACACTATTCATCCCCAGCTGGTGTGGCTCAGTTGACTCAGAGTCACTCCACAAATCGGAAGGTCACCGTTTCTTTTCCTGGTCAGGGCACCTGCCTGGGTTGCAGGTTTGGTCCTGGTGAGGATGCCTATGGCAGGCAACAAATTGATGTTTCTTTTCCATGTTGATACTTCTCTCCCTCTTTTTCTCCTTCCTTTCCCTGTCTCAAAAAAACAAACAAACAAAACAATAAAACTATTTTTTAAAAAAGCACTATTCAATGATTTAAAAAAAAAACTGAAGCAAATGATTTAGCTTAATGCAAATTTGGGCTCTTTGGTCCCACCTACTAAACTAAAACATGTGCTGCTTGGAATCATTCTTCAAGAATATATCAGTTTGTATAATACATGTCACACATATAAACATGTCACATCTTAGACCTCTCCTATTAATATATATTAAAGAGTTAAGTCAAATCATGTTCACAATTCACCAGACTACTTTATTTTTTATTTTATTTCCTAGAGAGAGGGGAAGGGAGGAAGAAAGAGAGAAAGGGAAACATTGTTGTGTTTAGAGAAACATTGATCAGTTGCTTCTCATATGCCCCCAACCAGGGACCCAGTCTGCACCCCAGACATGGGCCCCAACCAGGAATCGGATTGGTGATCCCTTGGTTCACAGGTTGGTACTCAGTCTGCTGAGCCACACCAGCCAAGGCTCAACAAATTAATTTAAAACTCTGTTTAAGACCCTGGATCGCATTCATAGTATCTTTAATTCTTTAGGAAATAAATATTGTACAAAGAAAACTATCTTTACTAAAGGATGTAAATGGAGATTCTAAAAAGTATCGAGAGCCATTATATTTCAGGAAGAGAATATTGTAAAGTTATCATGTCTCCTAAAATAAATCCATAAATTCAAGGCAATTCCTATCTAAATCCCAATAGCATTTTTAAAAATTTTGTGTGCTTATCCTAAAATTTGTCTGAAAGAATAAGGGGGCAAGAATAATAAAATATTGAAAATGACAGTAAGAAGGACTTAACCATGATAGAGTAAAATATATATAAAGCTATTATAATTAAATATGGATTTAGCATGGGGATAGATAAAGAAAGATAACTCCAAAAATGGGCCTTAAATAATTATAAATCTTCAGGGAGAAAAGCAAATTGTAAACTACTATAGCATACTACTGGTATGCTCCCAAATTTCCAAAATGAGAGATATACCTACAATGTTATTATGGTTTTGCAAATTCTTCTCCAAAACATGAATGTCTTCCTCCAAAAGGAATAAATGGCCACATGTAAAATAAGCACATTCTTTTTTTAGAGACACATACATATCCATAGTATTATTATACTGTGAAGTTCATCATTTGAAGTATACAAGTCCAGTGAGTTTTTGTTCATTTACACAGTTGTTCAACATGACCATAATGTAATTTTAGAACATTGTTATCACGCTAAAAAACACCCTTGTATCCATCAGCATCACTCCCCATCATGAGCCCTTCCCTCCGCCCCCTGCCTTCCACCTAACGCTAGGTAGGCATCCACTACTTTCTGCATATGGGTACTGCCATTCCATAAAAATGATATCATACGATATGTGATCTTTTATGACTGGCTTCTTTTACTTAATGTTTTAAATTTCATCCATGTTGTATCATACATCAGTCCTTCATTAGTGTTTATTACCAGGTAATATTCCAATGTATGGAAATAGCACTTTTATAAAATTTATTCATCTTGGTGGGTATTACAGTTGTTTTCAATTTTGGCTCATATGAATGATGCCACTATGAGTAAATATGTGTGCACAAGTTACTGTAAGGACACGTGTTTTCATTCCTCTTGGGTAGAGACCTAGGAGTGGAACTGCTGGGTCATATGGGAACACTATGTTTAACGTGGGAGGAGTTCCTAAAACCGTTTTCCAAACTGCACATTCTACATTCCCATCAGCAATTTATAAAGGCTCTAATTTCTCCCCATCCTCTCCAACATCTGTTATTGTCTTCTTGATTATCACCATTCTGCTGCATGTGAAGCGCTATTTCAGTGTGGTTGTGATTTGCATTTCCCTGATGCCGAGTTATGATGTGCATCTTCTCATGTGCTTATTGGCTCTTCATGCACTTCTTTGGAGAATTCAGATCCTTTGATCCCCTGCTTTTTTTGTTATTGAATTGTAGGAGTTCTTTATATATTCTGGATAGTAATCCCTAATCAGATATATGATTCGCAAATATTTTCTTTTATTTTGTGAGTTGTCTTTTTACTTTCTTGATGGTGGTTGCACATCTGTCTGGGACAACTTAATTTATGGAGTAAGTCATAAGAGACCTGAAAATTGGGTGTTTGGGTTAATTGTTGCAAATCTAATATATTTCCCCCTTGTTTCCATCTTCACGAATAGAAAATCTTCCGTGCCATGTATGACTATATGGCTGCTGATGCCGATGAGGTGTCCTTCAAAGATGGAGATGCTATAGTAAATGTTCAAGCTATTGATGAAGGCTGGATGTACGGCACCGTGCAGAGGACTGGCAGGACCGGCATGCTCCCAGCCAACTATGTTGAAGCTATTTAGGCATTTCAAAGCATCATGCCTGACTGCGGCAGTCAGGAGTGTTTCTGTTTAGAGTATCCACTCTTACCCAAGTTCTCAAGCTGCCTAATGGATTCTCTGTGTCAGTAAGATTTATGCTTCTACCATCCTTTAATCTGTTCGTATATGAACCCAAATCATTCATATGAACGCAAGTTAGCATCACTAATCTGTCCAATTATTAAACTGGTTTTCTTCCTCATTATCTTCTGGACTTACACATAAAACAAGAGATAACATTAAACCCATAGGTTCATTATTTTTTAAATTGCCACTATCATATTTTCTTTTTGGTTCTAAAATAAGTTTAATTTCAGAGTAGGCATTTAAAAAGTTTCTACAATACTATATTATTGCTGTATCAATCCAGACCTTACTCAATTATGAAAATGCTTAACATTATTTTTTTCTAAAACAAGAATTCTGAACATGTACACGTTAAAGAAAACTGGCAGAGATTATCACCTTTTCCTTGTTCACTGAATGCTGATGCTTTTATTTCTAATCCGGTTCTGAAGTTATAAGTTGATAGTAAATATAAACTGGTGTAAACTAGTAACTAATAAAAGCTATAATTCTGCAACAAATGTCACTGATTGAATGAACATTATTTAAATAGTTTTGTGATATACAAATAAAAAATTTTAATAAAGCAAATACCTTATACTAGATTTCACTAAAAAATAAACTTTAAAACAGTATATTGTTAAAAATGCACAAGTGTAGACTTTCTCAAAACTTGCATACTTGCATACTTCAGCAAGTGTCCCTTACGGCTCAGCTTATGAAGTTTTAGAAACAGTGGGGGATCCAACCCTAACCTCAGCGGATCTTTGTCTGCTGTATCCAGTGGGCTGGCAGTATGTAGCAAAGGCATTAACTAGGCAAAAGGTGGAGTGCCAACTAATGATGACTTAATGCTCAAGCTTGCAGAGCACCCTTTCTAAAAACAAAAGATATGTCCATGTTACTTCAGAGCTGTGGTAACACTGCCATCCTCATAAGGCAGGACAGTAAGGAGCCTGGAAAATTCCCTGGCAAGTAGAATAGGGAAATGGAGATGGATATCTGATTCAAACTGGCCTTGCCCAGCACGCTGACTCACCTGCCTCCTTCTCCGTTGCACACCCACTCCCTTAAGCATTAAGACTGAAGGACAATGAGCTTCTGATCAGCATCAAATAATCTTAGAAACAAAGCCTTCAGTCCGTTGACACAGAGGCAGAGTTGTGGACAAACTGGAGAAAATATCTAGGCCTCAGTTGTGTTTCAGCTCCAGGCCCAGAAAAGCAGCAAAAACAGAGGAGCAACACCATGGGCTTCAGAACCAGATGCAGTGACCAATGACTCCCTGCCCTAGCACTGATCAATCAGTGGAGACCATATCCCTGGCTCTATATGTTCATTTTGATGCACCAGCATATTAAAGGCAACACCTGGAAAGCTGATAATATTCTATTGGGATCCTCCTGTGAGATCTTCTGTAAAATTCCTGCCTTTAGAAAACAGTTAAGAACCCTTAAGACAAAGGACCCAGGTCACGCGCTCTCTCTAGAACACACCTATGCCTTCGTTTTTCAGGCATGTATCTTTGCTTTTTCTCCTAAGCTCTAAGGGTCCCCACAGGGCTTGCAACCAGGGGAGCAGCAGGCAACAGCAGCTTGTCCAGGCTAACCCCATGAACCTGTCTCCAAGGGCTGTTCCTTGGCCTCTGTAATGTATATACTGAGCCCAGCAGCCCAATTGGCTCACTTCTTCTGCTTCATGACTTTCTTTCTAAAAGGCCAAGGCAGCTCTCTGACCAGCCCATTTGAACCTTGTGTTTGAGTGTGTTTTCACTTTGCATGGTAAATGAACTTCCTCTTTCTTGTGCTAGAGTTCTTGACTCTGAATTCTTCCTTTGAAGAACTCAAGAACTGAGAGCCAATACTGCAGGTAACACTCGGACTTCTTTTTTTTAATCCACTTTATTAATGAGGCAGGCGAGATGCCGGAGACCGCCAGGGGGAGCAGATCATGAAAGGCGGTTCAGGATAACTCCCCAGGACCCTCCCCTTCCTCATAAGGGGAGCTGGGACCCTGAGTGGCCCCCACCCATTGCTGGCAGCACAGACAAGGGAGGTGGGTGGTCTCTGCTACTTCAGACCCTTGGAGGCTGGCACTGGGTGGAGCAGCCCCTGAAGGCCTGAGTGGGCAGTGGGAGGAGACAGGGAGGTGAGGAGCCACCCTTGGAGAAGGGAGTGAGGGAGTGGCCTGCCGAAGAGCTCCGGAGCAGCAGTGGTGCAGTGGGCAGTAGGGGATGAGAAGTGGGCAATGGGGAGCCAGTGTCTCAGGTACCGTCAGGTAAGAGGACTGGGGCTGGAGGATCTCAGGTGAGGCTGGAGGACACAGAAGGATGGGGCCATGGCCTCCTCTGCCTGTCCCTCCTGTGTTTCTTGACTCCCAGCCCTATCTGCCTGTCCCTTTTGCTCTTACCATCTGTCCATTTCTCTTCCCACCTGATTCAGCAGGCAGTTGTGCCCTCAGCCCTCACCACCAGGGTATCAAGGGATGGGTGGTCCTGAGTCAGCCTGGAGGCCACTGGGGCAGGGGACATGGAGGTGGTGGGAGTGGAACCCTGGGGCATCCAGGGTGAGGTAGCTGTGGTCAGGAGTAGGGCCTGGGTGAGAGACAGCAACAGAGCTCAGAGATGGGAAAGTGGGGGGCCGGGGTGGCACTTGGAGACAGAGGTGTGGCTGTGGGGGACAGAAATGCAACCATGGGGCAGAGATGTGGCCATGGGGACAGAAATGGGACCATGGGGACAGAGAGTGCAATGAGGAGAGATAGGCAACAGTGGCTAAGGGGAGCCGAGGGCATCATGGATGGTACTGGAGTAGAGGTGACAAAATGACTGTCAGACATGGGGCAGTGGGGTCATGTGGGGCCTGGAATCAGAAATGGGTCAGTGAGTATCAGATGGGGCCAGTGAGCAGGGATTTGCTGTGGTGTAAATGGGTGGTAGGTCCATGAGGTTTAGAGGCAGTGACAGACAGGAGGGCTGGAGCCAAGGGAACCACAGTGAAGAGAGAAGGCAGTGAAGCTGAGAGCAAGAGCCGATGGTAAGAGGCAGAGGAGGAGGAATCGAGAAGAGGGGAGCCAGGGACATTGGAGTTGTCATGGGGTACATGGCCCTGATGTTCTTTCTGAGAATGGACCACTGCTGCTCTTAGCCTGCCGGTGCGCACTGTGCCTGGGTCAGCCTCAACCAGCTCTCCTCTTCTCGCCCGTCCCACCCCCGGCACCTGACACGAACACTAATGAACCCCTCAACCTGAGCCTGGATGGCTAGGAGAAAATGTCTATGGCACCCCCAAAGCCTGGATTGGGCCACAGTCGGGCCTTGGGGGTACATGTCAGCACTGCTCATCTTCTCCATGAATGCTGGCACTGGCACTGCCCTCTCAGCCCACTGGCCTTTGTGGCCTTAGCCATGGTGCTTCTGCTGCTGGCACGCGAGCCACTACAAGCTGCAGTAGCAGGGCACATGGTGCTTCACTGGCCTGGGTGCAGTGGGTGGCTTGTGCCAGGCACTGCTCTCCGACCATTTCGGCAGCCTCAGCCTGGCCATGCTGCTCGCTGCGCTGGTGTGCACCTCACTGAGCAGCAAGGCCCTGCTGTGCACTCGCTGGCACCACTGCACTTGATGGCAACCCCTACCTCAGGCCCCAAAGGCCACCAGTGCTGTGGGGCACACAGACTCTACACAGTCTCCGCATTGTCCACTGCGTCCAATGCTTTGGCCTTCACTGTCCCCAGCGGCGTCCAGGGCTGTGGCTCAGCAATGCAGAGCCTGCACCCATTATGTATAGATGGTGGGCCAGCTGGTGAGTATCATGGCGGTGTCGTGCCCGCAGACTTAAGACATGTCTCTCTGAGACTCAGGGAGTACACTGGTGAAGAGTGCCCACACTTGTGTATGATCCATGACTACACATGTATGTTAGGCACTGTGAGATGCCAGGGTTTGAGTGATAAACAAGACACAGTTCATATCTTTATGAAGCTTACAGACCCAAGAAAAGGCAGACCATTCTTAAACATCCTAACGGCAGGAGAGATAGCCACTTTCCCCTTCCCAAGTCTTCAATCTTCACTTAAACTGGGTTAAAAATCCAGGGGAAGCTGGTCAACAATTCTATTATGCAGTAGAAATGGTTTTCCTGGAATTTAGGAAACATCCAAAGTATATGCTATCTCAGTTACAATAGCTTTCATTTTCAAATTACCTAGTCACTTTATAAGGCCACAAAGCACATTTTATAGTTGCTACAGAGAAAAATAGAAAAAACACTTATCTCAAAAATTTTAGTTTTCTAAAAGTTTCAATTAAGAAGTTTTAACACATACAAAAGTAGAGAATCCCAGCACACCTCAAACTGGCCAGCCTGGCCTCTGGCTGCCTGCCGCCATGTACAAGCATAACACGAGGATGGGTGAAGAAGGGAAAAGGTTTTTATTAATTTGAGGGGCCTGGGAGCATCCCTGCTCTAAGCCAACCTCTTCTGCAAAGCACTTGTTCCCAGAAAGACTGAAATCCAAATCCATGCCCAGAAGTTCCCCATCATTCCTTGTCTTTTTGGAACTCAAGACGGTTATACAAACAGGCCTTCATCCTCAGGCTCGCCCTCTGGAGTGCACACTTGCGGGTTCCAGCATCATCACCCCCTCACAGCGGCTCTCCCCGCCCCCCCCCACCGGAGCACTGACAGATCACTCCAGATGGTTATGAAGGGGAAGCTCCATCAGTGGGGCCCTGGCATCTGAGGCTGCCTGTGCCCCTGTGGCAGAGGAACTTTCCCTGGCCAGTCTGCCTCTCGGCAAGAAAGCGTGGAAGCAGTCCAGGACCTGTGTGTGGTGCTGCATAGGGTCATACCATCCCAAGGCCCGGCTCCCAGCCACACTTGCCCCAGTGCAAGCTCTCGTGCCCATGCAAGTCAGAGCCAAGAGTGGGCCCAGGGTCTGCAGGCCCTACAATCACTCCTGTGCCCCACCCCAATGGAGGGGGAGGCAAGAAAGAGAGCACTTCTGCAGGCTTTGTTTCAAGTCCCCTCCCCAAATCCATGTGCTGTGGGAATGTCCCTGGGTCTGCCAGTTCTAGCCAATGTCCACCATGTATGTCAGCCTACAGGGCGTCTGCCTTTTCAACCAGTGAACTACTGTCTGCCATTTTGACAGCTCCCTAGTGTCTTTGACCCACTTCCAGCCAACATTTTGCAGAAGGGAGCAGTTTCTAGGCACAGGCAGGGGTGCAGCTGTCTGTTTGCCCCCGGACAGGGTGTCATCATGCCACTCACCTTGTGACCTTCTCAGACCACACATGCTCAATGCAGCCTGCATCACAAGCTCGCCAGTTGTTTACCTTCCTCCAGAGCAAGGAAACCTATCAAAGCCCTGCTCATTTCATTCCCAGGTTGCTTTCTGCACCCTCTCCCTTTTGTGGGGGTAGGTACTGGCTCTCACTGGATCGGTTTCTCCCTCTGCTCGCCACACCTCTGCCCCAACCTAACTTACTACATACCCACCTCCTAGCCTTAAAAGTTAATCAACTCATGGTTAATCTTGTTCTGTGTCTATCTCTCCAATGTTTCCATTACCGGAAAGTGATTCCTAGCAATCCCCTTTCCTGGAAATTAAATCACAACGGACACACCCTAGAACACTGGCAATATCTGGTGTTCAAGTTTTCCTGTTTGTTCAACTCTCCAGCCACGGTCTGTCTGAGCCCCGTTTTTGTTGGTAGGGTCACCGGGGAAGTCCTTTGTCTGGTTATCCTGACAACCACACTTGTAACACCTCAGGTTACATAGAACCAGAGTCTCGAGAGTCTTATTCAAGAGGTTATATAAAAAAGAGAGATTTACACTTAAGCCAGAACTCAAACCTGGCTGCCTCCATGACCAATGCTCCCAGTACTACTCGATGCCCCTCTCTTGTATGTACCCACCCCTCACTGCCAAATCCATTAAGTCCTGAACCCCACTGCCTCAGAATGGAACCTTGTCAAGAGGGTAATTGCAGAAATTATTAAGATGAGGTCATAAGGGTGGGCTCTAATCTAATGGAACTGGTGCCTTTATAAAACAGGGAAATTTGGACAAACAGAACATCATGTGAAGATGAGGGTAGAGCTTGGGGTGATGGTTCTATATGCCAAGAAAGCCAAATTGCCAGCAAACCACCAAAAGCTAGGGGAGATTCACGTTAGTCTTCTTCACAGCTTTAACCGATACTTTATCTCAAGAGTTCTAGCCTCCAGAACTGAGACAATAATTTTGTTGTTTAAACCACTTCGTCTGGCAATAATAAACTAATATGATATGGTACCTTCCAACATCACCAAGTCTATTCCCCCTGCCACATTTAAAAATATGGATTTAAATGTGTGGAACCCATACAACAACACCTGTAAACAGGCTAAAAGGGAGGCAAGAACGAATGGTCCACGAATTTGTGGTGGGGTACAATGTTCACTTTAAATTGGTGTTTGGATTGTGCTATTCTTACTCATTTCGGGTCTCAGTAAAATTAAAAAAAAAATTAAAACCCCAAATCAAGCGCAAACACATACCAGAATGGTTTAGTTTTTATAGTTTTATTTCAGATTAAAGTGCATTTCTTTAAAATATTTCAACATCCAATTTCAATTGGCAAGTGATAACAGTCAATTCTCAATAGTTCATGAAAAGTTTTACTGTGAATTGTAAGATTTTTTCCCTCCCTCAACCCATTCATAATGAACCTGAAAATGCTCTATTAGTAAAGGGCCATCTGCTGCAAACCTTGTACGAAGCATTACAGTTAAAATGCACTGCACCCTTATTTCCGAAATACTACTGCAGTAAACCGAGGAACGAACAGGTACTTCTGTGAAGTTTCAACTTAAATTATTTGACTTACCAAATATAAATACTTTCTGAATGCAAAACTAAGCTCTCTTAGAAAGTTTATCAAGTCATGAGAAGAAAAATATTACAGGGCTAATACATGTAATATTTTTATACATGATTTGGCTTCTGTTGTCTTTCTCTAAGTGCGTATTAGTCAAGTCTATTCACAGGAGGTAGTGTTTAGATTAAAACTAATCCAATTACTCACCAACACAGAAAGCAAACTGTGACTTAATCAGTTAGTGCCAGATGCTGTCCGCTGACACATCAAGGTCCATTAATAGCCATGGCAAACACATTGATTATATTTTAACAGTTTAAGGAAAAGAAAAAGTGCTCCTAAAAAGTACTAATATCTCTTAGAATATTGTGTTTGAGCAATGGTAAGACATAAATGGAATCAGGGGAATCCAATCCATTTTATAAAGTATACTTTGAGTAACAGCAACAGAAATGAAGGAAGCAAGATCCCCTTTCTGCCAATTAGAAGCACATAACCAAACTGACAACATGCCACGTGTGAACAAAACTATCCTTTACGACAGGAATTGGCCAACTTTATATAATGGTCAGACAGTAAACGTTAGGTAATACAGACCACTAAAAACTCAGTCTACTAAACTCAGTGTAGCAGGAAAGCAAACAAAGGTAATTAATGTAAAAAACCACAGCTGTATCCAATAAAACCTTATTTACAGACACTGAAATTTTAACTTCATATTTTCATGTACCACAAATATTATTGTGATTTTTTTCAGCCATTTAGAAAATGTGAAAACCATTCTTAGCTCATAGTATTTATTTTTAAAAAAGGTATCAGGCTGCAATTTATCATCTTCTGCTCTATAAAAGTGTACTAGATAAGACTACGATCTTTGCTTTTGTATTTAAAAGTGATTCTGTTCTTAATTCCATTTTTCTATTTCAAAGTTCCCATTCTATAAAAATATTCTTTAATTATTTTTCAATTAAGCATCATAGTAACTGTTACACTATATTCCACGACACTATTTAGAAGGTGAACTTTCTAGTTATGTGCATTTTATCCATTTAAAAATACTGCCTTTCGTTGAAAATTTTATCATTTATCAGTAAATCAATCTCTGCCAACATATAAGCTTGTTGTCTAATAAGCTTAATTTTACCCACAAGTAAAAATCACTATGCTGTAGCCTAAAGATAATGTTTACTCTGTGATAAGGACAAAAGCTAGGTAGGTTTTTCTTCACTGTGACATCAATTTAAATACTGCCTTCAATGTTTTGTGCTCTCAGGTAAACAAAGATCATCTTGTATTCTAACAGTGTATTTTGGGGGAGTAAGCATTTACAGCTTGGCACTTCATGTTTGGTTTTAACTGTTTTTTGGTGAAAGGTTTGGTATATAAAGGGAAAAAATGGTTAAGATCACATTAGAAAATTTAACATTCAATTATAAGAACTGAATAAACACTCATAATTCTGTGAGACTGCTGTTCCACTAAGTATCTGTACATCTTCAAATCCATATGACTCAGACTTTAATGGGTACTTTCAAAAAGCAACACACAAAGCCTGGCATATAACAGACATATTAATTGGGCCACCAGAAACCGCCGAGCCCAGATTTGTTTTACAGATCAAGCAGTCAATAAATTTTGATTAATACATTACTTAACTTCTGATTATATTTTGATTATATTTTAAGTGCTTTGGATGAGGGGAGCTCTTACCAAAAAAAGTATTTAAATGTGAGGGAAATACAATGTTTTAACAAAATGCCAAGAAAAACTCATTTTCAGAGAATGCCATTATTCAACTGTCTAACTGCACTTTGCAATGAAATAGGAGTTTCAATCAGGTAACGGAACAGCAAAGTCACCAGAGATCTTCAGTACAATCATAAGGCTGTCTGTCACACGTGACTTATTTTGGCATTGCTAGCTTTACTGCCAAATTAATCTTAGGGATAGTCTGTTATCAATGTTTATGAATAAAATAATAAAAGTCCTGTAACTTAGAAGGAAAGACCCATTTAGAGACAAAATGTCATCTCAAATATTTTAAAATTTACCTTTATATTAAAAAAAATCACAACACAATCCACACATACCCATAAGATTCATTGTACAAACTGCTTAATAAGATTCCTTGTAACATCAAATACTTAACTACCTGCCTACTTAAAAACATAAATCTCCCATATTAAAAAGGCTCCAAATGAGGCAAAATTCTAACTTTTTCTTCACAATCTGAACTTTAAACTGAAGTATTCAAGACCAGTCTCCATCTCCAATTCATAAATTTGAAAAGTTGGCTTTTTTTTTAAAAAAAGGACCAGCTTTTATTTTTTGTGGCAGTCATTCTAAGGACTTAAATGTACTTGGGCTATCAAAACCGAACTCACAGCTTGAAGCTTTTTCAGTCTACCTACTACAAGTGTAATCTGTAGACATCAGTATTTTGTATGGGTCATGTTAGAGGTTTTTAGAAATGAATCATCATGCTCCACCACAGACCTACTGAATCAGAATCACCATTTTTACACATTAACGCAAGTTTGAGAAGCACTGTGTTAAAAGTAAAAAAACAAAATTCTTTGTTTGTATAAAAAATACAAGACCTAAAAGCTTGAGAATAAACTGGACATATGTTGTATAAATGAGCAAACAGCTCCTCCCTTATACTCAAGTCTTAACCTAATGTTTACAACTGAGCTGCCTAAAAAATCAATAATGAAGAATATGAAATGGAACCTAGGCCTTTCTTCCTAGATTATCAAGTCAAAATTGGAAGACACGGCATTGAAGGAAAACATGACCCATCCCTCTTAACTCCTCTTCTGTTAAATTTCAACTAACCCAGCTTTTTAAACAGCACTTATAGTTTTACTCTTTCCTTTACCTTAAAAAAAAATTCTACTTGTATACTTTGTATACTTTGTAAATTAGGGGGAAACTCCTATTTCCCCCTAGTTTTGCTTTTTGCTCTGGTGTTTTTATTTTAGACAACATATAAGCTAACTTTCTTAGCAGTCATATGATTCTTTAATATATAACAGAATCCCTGATTACTTTCAAGCTGTACAAAAAAAAAAAAATCCACAGGCAACGTCATGAATTCCCATGCTCGTGGTGTTCAGATTTAAATCTTATTTTTTGCAGTATTATCCAAAAGCATTATTACTTAACCTGACTAATCCCTCACTGTATTGAATTATAGCAAAAGCAATGCACTGCTCAACAATGGCTTTCAAACTTGCTCAAATAGCAGAGAATTTTTAATGGGCTCATTGAAATACTGAAAATTTAAATCCACTATGAAATCCATTTTGGAACATAAAAAATTATGCTATGCTTCTGCATGTAACTAGATTCTTTTAATAAATGCATAATAAGAGATAACATCTGAGTATTATTAATATTTGTCATTTGTTTTATTAACCATTAGAAAATGTTTGAAAAAGCTGATTTCACTTTAATAGTGAAACAACACAATGGAGCTAATCAAGGAACATGAGTTCATTTTGCTATTCAGGAATCATTCAGGGAAAAATTTGCAGAAAATTTTAAGGCAAGAATATTGAAAATAAGTTTCCTCAAAGGTACATTTATGTCAACGATAAAGACTTAGCTAACAGCTTTTGCCCTCAAATATTTTAAAACGTGTCCTTGTTGAATCACAATGTTTTTCAATTAATACTTGTGACTGTATCAAATTCAATGATCCAAGTCATAAATGTTAATGATTTCAGTCCCGTTTTCTGCTATACTGTTCACCTCCCCAAGACCTTCCTTCTACCAGCAAGTAAGTTAGGTCACACAAATATTAAAATATGTAGTCATGAAATAATTCACTCCCCCAAATACACATACACACTTGTCCACTAAAAACTAATATGCCTCTTTACTGTCATACATCATTTGTGCAATAACAGACAATATAAGCTGGAATTATAATTCTGTTAAAAATATTCTTATTTTTCACTAATTACTTCTTCAAGTTACAATCCTCAGTTCAATGGTCCCAGAATTGCTTTTAAAACCATCCTTGGTATATAATCATTAAAGTTAGATTCCAAAATATTTGTAATGATAATGGATTTACGACTACAAAAGACCCTAACTTTTACTGTGGCTGGATGGTGGTCCCCTTCTGAACATAGGAGCTAAATTAGACACAAGAATTAAACTTTCTATAACTTGAATACTGTGCATTTTCAAGTAGGGGCTAGCTGTGAATACAGTATGAAAATGAGATTGCTCATTCATTCTACTCAGAGAATATATTAGAGATACTGTCATTATTTAAAAAGTCAAAACAAATATGGGAAGTCAGGCACTAATCTAGTCAGTACAATTTATGAATGTTTTAATTACATACACACTATTTTTTAAAACTAGGCAAAACATATTTCAAAGGAGTTTTAGATTTCTTCCAAGTTTGCTTTAGGTGCAGGTGAAAAGAGCAGATAAATTCAACACTTCTTATAGTCTGAGTTGTAATGAAAATATTCTAACTCTCTATTAAAAAGAAATGTAATGAGGCATGCTTTCTAGGGGCTGACACCCTCTTCCAAACCAAAAGGGATAAAAAGTATATATACAAATAGCAAACTTGTCATGTCACACTCTCATATTTCTATAACTTGACTCATTCTGGTTACTTTAGAAAATAAACTCAGGTTTTAACTAAGAGTATTTACTAAGTACAAAACTATTTGCTGTTTTATTTGTAAATAGAGAATCCTACAAACATCTGCAGCAAGTCCATGAAGCACTTCCATAGCCCATACTGATATATCAGTACTTAATATATACAAAATATGTCTCTATTAAACAAAACAAAGGTATTCACAAGAAGTTACAGAAAAAGTCACACAATTAATGTAAGCTGGAATTTATAAATTAAAAACTGTAATTTATACAGAATATACAAGTAGTCATGCACTTTAAAATGAATACTATGTCTCATGAGTACATTTTCACAGGCAAATGATGCTGCACAAATATCTGCTATTGCAAATAAATGAACATCCCAGTAAGTAAATTCTGCTCTAATACTTGAACCCAAAAGCTGAAAGTTTTGGTATTTTTCTTGAAAGTTGTCCAAAGTTGACATCTGTGAAAACATTCTACTTCTTTTACATAGGATATAAGGTGTTTTACCAAGAACAAATTTCTTAAACCTCAGGCACAACAAATATAAATTAAAAAATAAAAATCAAGTATAAACACCTTTTATCAGTTCAGGGGAAAAAAACCCCAAATAATTTCAATTTTACTTCAGATAAGGTTTACAGAAAATGTGTCATCAGAATATGCATGAGTTTAAGTGAAATAAATGTATTCTTTCTAGTTTTGCCTTCACATTTCAATTAAGATATTTAAATGTTTGAAAAAGTATGCATAGCAGCCAAGAAAATACATACTACAGAAAAAAAAAATGACCTTACATAATGAACATAAGTCATCTCCCTTCAGGTTCTAAAATGTTACCAACTTTGCAAATGTTCAGTCTGAAATTATGCTACATTTTAAAACATTTTATGAATCAAGAAATTCAGTGATATTTAAAAAAATCTTCAATTTTCTCTTAAAATACTAAACAGCATTATCAGGGGCTGGTGACCTCCAACGTGACTGCAGATTTTTTATTATAGAGTTTGCCATGCTACCAAGTTTCTCGTGCATTTCAAATAATTGGCTTCCTGAGTAATTATGGAGATCCTCTGAATCCAGCTGAAGAGCAAGTGCACTAACCTGTGCCACAAGATTTTTAGATAACTGAGTCTCTAAACCAACAGGATCGATTAAATCTAAAAGAGAGAGAGAGAAAAAAGCACAATTAGATCTATTTCAGATAAAACTTAAATTGTATATCTCCTTTCAAGTTAACAAAAAGTTTATGTGCCTAAGATTCAAATTGAAACTAAGGTATGTACCCGGTTCCTTAAGAAATCAGACAACAGGAAAATCTATCATAACTTATTCTGTGCCATTCAAGAAATTGCCAGACTACTTCATTTTTATTAAAGTATGACCATAACACAATATTTAGTTCATATACTTATTTTAGACCTTAATGAAGTAGAGTTGACAATTAGAAAATAGCCACTAGACTTTACTTGAAGTAAAATGAATTATTTAAGTGCTTGGCAACTAGCACAAAAAAGAAAAACTTGTATAATTCATAAGGCATAACAGAATTAAAACTAAAAGTATAACAAAATAATTCAAGAAAGTCAGCTGCTCTTGTAAATAAAATTGTCTCACTTCACTAAAATATACCTGAAGCAAGTCTTTCTTCATCGGCAGAGAGAGGTTTATTTTCGGTTCCATTTACATTTTTTTCAGAAATATCAAAAACAGGAATCTCTTCTAATCCACGAGACCTCGCCTTGATTATGCATTCAGACCAGTAAAAGCAAAAACAAAACCAACAAATTCAGTTACTTTTAATAGGACTAACGATAGTACTAACACCGAAATAGAATGATAGCCCATCAAGTTATTAGCCCATCGTTATTATTAGCTTATTAGCAAATATTGCTAAGAAACTATGTTCTACTTAGAACACACAAAAAACTACACAATTCTTTAAAACATTATGCTCAGTGAAAGGCCGTCATAACAGGCCACAGGTTATATGACCACATTTTTACAAAATGTCCGCAACAGGCAAATCTACAGAGGAAAAAGATGAGTGACTGCCTAGGGGTTGGAAATAAGGATGCTAATAGCTGTAAAGTTTTCTTTCTGGAGTGATAAAAATGTTCTAAAATTAGACTGCAGTGGTGGTTGTACAACTTTGTAAACATTCTTTAAAAAAGAGCACTTAATTGTGTGGTGGGGTGGTGGGGGGCAGTGAATTTTACAGTATGTGGATGTCTCAATAAAGCAGCTTTTAAAAAATTATTTTTAGAGAAAATTTCCAGAGCCCATGGACCACAGAATATATGTCAGAAACTAAATTCTTGATCCATGAGACTGAAAATTAGTAACATAGTTTTTGGGGTTTTTAAAAGCTAACAGATGTTTTTAAAAATCACAAAGTAATATTAAGTATGGGACTTTCAAGTCTTCAGTAGTTAGCAAACTCCAGTCTCAAAAATTCTAATATACAATGCTAGTTTTCACCTTTAGACCCATTTTTCATTTACTCACAATTTTGTATGTTAATAGATACACAAAAGACCTCTGGTTTCAGGAGTCTGTGAACCCTTCTGAAATGACATACAAAATTTTCTCTTTCTCTCTCTATATATTAATTTTATTTATTTTTAGAGAGGAGAAGGAAGGGAGAAACATCAATGTGTAGTTGCCTCTCAAGCGCCCCCTACTGGGGACCTGGCCCATAAACCCAGGCATGTGCCCTGACCGGGACTCCAACCAGTGACCCTTTGGTTCACAGGTTGGCGCTCAATTCACTGAGCCACACCAGCCAGGGCTCCATATATACTTATTTAAGGGGAAGAATCTTGGTTTTCATCAGAAACTCTGAAAACATGCATGACCCAAAATGTTTATGTGCAAAAAAAGGTCACAGAAAGAACAAGTTTAAAAAAAAAGTCACAATTGTGTTGGATATCAAAATCAAAATACTATTAATTACAAATCTGCAAGATTTTTGTAAATATTTACATTTTAACATCAGGGTTTTAAGAACAGCAGCCATGAAACCAACTGCCGACTTTGTATAAATGAATGAGAGAAGGTGACAGAACAGAATTCAAACAGTTGAGATGTAAACTGCATGAGAGTAGTTCAAAATAAATGAGCAAGATTTCTCTGTGGAATTATAAAGTGACCTTTTAAATTACTCTTGACTGCAAGAACAGGGAATAATAGGTGCCATGAAATGGGCTTTTTAAGTATGTAGAGTTTAAGAACAAATTTATGTAACTGTATTGCTAGATCATTTACAGTCATGTACTAGTTAACAACAGGGATTCATTCTGAGGAATGCATCTGACAATTTTGTTGGTGTGATATCAGAGTGCATGTGTACTAACCTAGACAGAACAGCCTACTACACAAGCACTCTGTATGATTATTCTAGTGCTCCTAGGCTACAAGCCTGTAGAGTATGTTCCCGTAGAAAACAATAAGATTAAATCGAGCATAAGCAAAATGATGTGACCAAGAGATGTAGTCAAGTAACATGGAAGACTGTTTCACAACAAACTATTTTTGGCATAAGTAGAAAGAGTAGTCTGAAATAACAACAAAGTTTAGTGCAGTAAATACATAAACCAGTAACATGGTTGTTCATGATCAAGTACTATGGCACTGTACGTAACAGCATGTGCTACATTTTTATATGACTGGTGGTGCAGTGTGTCTGTTCCCACCAACATCTTCACAACCATGTAATGCATTTGCACCACGATGTCAGTAGGTGACAGGAATTTTTCAGTTCTATTATAATCTTATGGGACATCATTGTACATGCAGTCTATTGTTCACAGCAACACCATTAAGTGGCACAGGGTTGTGTTTGTACATGATTTACAGCTGACATAAAAGGTTTTTTTTTTTTTTGGATGTGAAAGTTTTTACCTGTTGCTCATGATATACTCTGAGAGCCTTTTTTACATTGGACACTTTTGGAGAACGGATAGGAAGAGTTTTTATTTCAGACGCTGTAAGAGTACTCAAATCACCAATTGTTCTTATATTCTTGGCTCTAATGAGTTGTCCCAGTCCTCTTGCCCTGAACAGACAATGAGAAAAAGGTAGAAGGTCACTAATCTTATATTTATTCTATTTGTGAGGGCCTATCTAGTTGAGTTTCCTGGTGTAAGTTCTATCATAAATCAATTTATATAGGCCTACCTAACATCCTGTGAGGACAAGCACAAGTACATTTAATTTAAAACTAAAAATTTTAATCTGACATACATGCCTGGTTCAAGCAATAGCACTGGAATAAAACTAAACCTAGTGTGTGCCTCATGCTTCACTAACATTATGACTGCTTGACTTCGGTGGATTAACCTTCATAAAGTTCATCTTATAAAGTGGAAATACTACTACTCTTAGGGTTTATAGGATTAAATAAGATAATGTATACAAAGAGGTCAACACAGCACGTGGCAAATAAGCACACAATTTGTGCCAGCCATTATGACAAATACTTCTCTTACTGTTCTATCTGGCCCATCTTCTCACTTGGAATTTTATTTATTTCTAAAATGTGTATAAAGATGCACGCAAGTCAATCCTAAATATGAGAACCTTGATCATTTAAATAGCTTCCTTAATTAGGGTGCATCTTTAAGAATAAGCTAGAGCCTATACAGCCACTTACCACATGTTTGACGTAATCTGAGGTAAAATGATGTCAACTGGTGCCATACAGTTCACTAAAGCTGGGTAAATACTTTCTGTTGGGCATGGTATGGATTCTTTAGCCATTTCTGTAATCTTAGAATAAATTTAAAATCCATTAAAAAGAGATCACCTTACTTAAACATGAAAAAAAATTGCATGAAAACTAAAGCACTTCTTACTAAACACTTCTTTGAGCTCTTAAATTTAGGGCTACGTGATCCTGGGAACAGAAATCCTTTGCTTGTAGTGGTATTATGCTAGATAGAAGAAAGGAGAGAAAACAAACTCAGAACCCTAGATAACGACAATTTTACAACTTTATTTTCACAACTTAGACTGCAATAATTTAATATTTTCAGAAAATCTAAAATGTAATGAAGTACACAATCAATTACTTGCTGGGTCATCATTGCCTCTTACCGTCTCTAATCTGCTTATCAAGTAGCAGACAAAAAAACAATATATCCAAACAAGTTTTCTTAGTTAATTTTAAGACAAATTATGCAACACAATTCTACGCATACATATACAGCTTACCTTAGATTGTGCAGTAGGTGAAGTTTTAACACTTTTTACTGTGGGAGAATTATTTGAAGAATGCGCCCTAACAATAGAACATCGCCTATCAATGTCATCTGCCAATCCTGCTTGATATATTGGATCTGCAAATGAGACACGGCGAACCTAAAAAACACAGGTCATGTTTTTAACAAAATTAAAGCTTTTAAAACGAACACCATAAATTCTATTATAAGGTTACCCCAAAATAAAATGTAGGTTTAGAACCTTAATTTATTTTACTAGAAACCAACTGCGCATAGCTGTAATTCTCCCTAGTGACTGCTTTCACAGATAGTAACAGGTCATTCCGATAACCTATGTTCTAGAACAACAAAGAGTGAAACAGGGACAAGAGCAGAGACTTAATCAAAGCGCATGTGACAGCTGAAATAGTATAATCCAATTCTACTAACTTTATGGGCTTAACTATTAACTACAATGACTATAAGGAACAGGTAAAAAGGTAAGACACAGTCCTAAATGGCCTCTGGTATATCTTCCTAATCTCTGTTCTAAACTCTTTGAGGGTACCAAACTCATAGCAACTGGGTGGCAATTTTTGTTTCTTAACTCCAGCTTGAAGTCATTTTAATCTCTTCTAACTCTTACAATATGTTCACTCATTCAGCTATTTAATATAAACATAGAACAGAGCACTTACATCGTTAAATATGTATATAAATGTTTCCTAGTCTTTATTTCAAAAAAAGTTTGCAGATTCTGTATATGTCTGCTATAGAAAACTACAATATTCTATACTGTTGCCTAAATAAAAATGAAATATGAGATATTATCAAATAAAACATAACTAATTTGTATTAACAATCCAAAACATACCAAAGACCTGGAAATAAATCCTCACTTATACAGTCAATTAATCTACTACAAAGGAGATAAGGATATATGATGGGGTAAAGACAGACTCTTCAATAAATTATGCTGGGAGAGACTACACACACACACACACACACACACACACACACACACTCTCTCTCTCTCTCTCTCTCTCTCTCTCTCTCATACTGAACCACTTTCTTCTTCACCACATACAAAAACAAAATGGATTAAAGACTTAAATGTAAGACCTGAAACTAAAAATTTCTAGAACAAACTATAGGCAGTAAACTCTCTGACATCAGTTTTAGCAATATATTTTTGGTTATTATGTCTCCTCCGGCAAATGCAACAAAGGCAAAACTAATTAAACAGGACTATATTAAACTAAAAAGTTTCTGCATAGCAATGACATCCACCAACAAAACAAAAGGACAGTCTATGGAATGGGTGAAGATATTTATAAATAATAAATCTGATAAGGAGATCTATATACATAATATATGAAGGGACTCATACAATTTTAATACCAGAAAAATAATCCAATTAAAAAATGGGCAGAGGACCTTAATAGACATTTCTCCAGAAGGCATACAGATGGCCAACAGACTTGTAAGACACTCAACATCACTAATTACTAGGGAAATGCAAATCAAAACCACAATGTGGCACCGCCTCACACCTGTCAGAATGACTACCACAAAAAAATCTGACAAATAACAAGTGCTGGGGTAGGGGAGGAGGGGAGAAGGATGTTGAGAAGAGGGAACCCCTATAACGTTGTTGGTAGGACTTTAAATTGGTACAGGCACTATGAGTAACAGTATGGAGATTCCTCAAAAAATTAAAACAGAGCTGTCATATAACCCAACAATTCCACCTCTGGGTATTTCCTGAAGAAAACAAAAACATTTATTGGAAAGATATATGTACCATGTTTACTGAAGCATTATTTACAATAGCCAACACCTAGGTGTCCATCAATAGATGAATGGGTAAAGATGTGACATATACATAAAACGGATTATTACTCAGCAAAAAAATAATGAAATCTTGCTACCTGCAACAACATGGATGGACCTTGAGGGTATTATGCTAAGTCAGACAAAGACAGATACCACCTGATTTCACTTCTCTAAAAAAAATCTAAAAACAAACAAACAAACCAGAAATAGATCCATAGTTATAGAGAACAAACTAATGATTGCCAAGGGGGGGGGTGTGAATGAAAATGAAACACTTTTATTTAAATACGAATAAAGAAAGAATACTGGGTACTTCACAGAACTGATAAAAAGGGCCAGTGGGCCAAGCTTGGGGAAGGCACAGGGAATAAAATAAAGTATAATGAAGACATAACTGTCAATGCACTGCATCTTCATAAACGTTTCAAGAACTACTAATATGGCCTACGTAATTAAACATAAGATACTTAAAAAAAAATAGTAAGAGCTGCCAAACCAAACCAAAAGAAACAAACAGAAAACTCAAAAGAGGTGATGTCTTTCCAAGGACTAATCTCTGAATTCTTAGCATAAAAATTTTTGGTATGTCCAGGAAGTCTTCACGATATGCTTGCTAAAGGCAAAATTGTCAGTATCATTATATCTTTATACATGTTTGTATATATGAACAATTTCCTCTACTGTAAATAGTACAGTCAACTTAAGATGGTGGTGTTCATAAATGCAGTACTCGCATCCTCCAATGACCACATCAAAAATACAACTACATTACAGAACCACCCGAAATCTAGCTGAATGGAGGTCCTACAACTAAGAATATAAAGCAGCCACACCAAGACTGGTATTAATCGTTTAATGAAGAAAAAAATAATTATAAATGAAATTACATCCAGAGCTTAATGAAGAAGGCACAGCCTAAAAAATTTTTTTAATTAGACAAAGTCTGGAAATAAGAGTTTATATAAACCCTTGAATGTTGAAATAGCATAATCTTCTAGTACACACAAGGGCTAACTAAAAGCTGCTTTATCGGATTCTAAATCTACTTTTCCATAGAATATAAAAACCATAAAGAAAGTATGGGAATTCTCGTCAATTTTGAAAATGGCAAACAATGTTCATAGTTGTATAAAGGTTTTTAGTGTCCTGAAATAATGGAGTACCTAAGGACTTCAGTCTCCTTTTCCGAACACTTGTCTTTCTACCTGCCCTTTTCCTTAGTCATCGTGGTAAATATTCAAATCAACTGGTCACAATAGTCTAATATTCTGCCATTCACCAGGTATCACCATAGAGCCAAAATATTCTAACTAAACATAGGGCATTAATATTGAGCCTTGTCAAACCCCTACCTTGTGAATAGGTGATGAGATCTCATCTTCTTGGGGTCTTTTTAGTCCTCTCTTTAAAATGCTGCTGGATGGAGAAGCCGAAGGAGACCAGAAACAGCGTGTCTGCATACCGCTAGGACTGTCAGTTGCTGACAAAAGGAAAGGATCAAATTCGCTTAATTTTTGAGGAGATGTATTATTGTCTTCTGTTATCAGACCAGAGATTGCTCTTTCAGATGTCAGCGATTGTGATGTTGCCTTCACTTTCTCTGAAGTATGGTGAACTTCTGGTAAAATTTCACCATTATTTTCCACTTTCATTTGACTGTCATCTAATTTTGTTTCTTCGGGTTTATTAAGTACAATGTTTGTTTCAGTGTTATTAGAATTAACCTTTCCTTTTTCAGTGCTTGTCTCAAGGGTGTCAGGAACAAAATTGTCAATTTCTATATTCATTCTGTTTGTTTCTGCTTCTACAGGCTTCGATGCTTCTGTAGTCAAGTCCCCAGTCTCCATTTCACTAATATGGTCGGTTTCAGCATTCACCTCACCAACCACTCTTTCTTCACAATTTTCCATTTCAGATGAGCCTGTATCGGGTTCGCCGTTTCCTCCATCTAGTCCCCCAACTGCTGTTTGTTCAGAAACCTCTATGTGAACTCTTACTTTTACAGGCACGGTATTATCAGGATGACCAATGGCTGAATTAAATTCCTCACTTACTGTTTCTTCAGCATTCAGTACTTCAGCGACACCTACTTCAGATTCATCACTTCTTTTCCTCTTTTCCTCTGTTGCTTCTTCCTGAAAAATACCAGCTTTGGCATTCTTTTGTTCAGAGAAGCTAGCTTCTGATTTATTTTCACATTCCACATCCAATTCCACAGCTTCTTCTTCTTCTGGATTGAATTCTGCTTTTACTTTACATGCATCTGCTTCAACATTAACAATGTTCTCTCTACTTATGTCCTTTTTCTGGGTAGCCTCTGGCTTTCCTTCTTTGGTCTCCAAAGTAGAACTTTCTGGTGAATTATCTTTGGAGTCACCTAAACATGGGTCAACAGTTTTACATTTTTTATTGGATGGCTCTTGGCTTTCAACAGCGACTGCTTCCTTAGAATCCATATCACAAGCTTCTTCTTTAAAATTTATTATTTCAGAAGGAAGAGAGTACTGATTATTTTCTTTCAACTCAGTTTCAGGTACAATTAATGAATCATTAACAGTATCATTCTCTTCCTTGAGACCCAAATGAAAACTCACACTATGACGCTTATCTAATAGTTTAGCCTCAGAGTACATATCAGCTTTAGAAGTCTCTGATACAGCCAGAGGTGTTTGCACATCTATCTTTTTGGTTTCACTGACCTTTACATTGTAATTTTCTGTGTTAGTTAACCCAAGGGGTAACTTTTCTTGAGGTTGTGATTTTTCTCCACAGCAATCACAACCTTTAGATCTTCTAACCCTCCTACTTCTCTTGTGTCGGCACTCAGATACTTGAAAAATTTTTTCAGAAGCCGAAGAAATGTCCGATGTCCCTATTTTTGAGCATTCTTCCACACTGTTATTTTCTATGGAATCTCGCTTATGTAATCTCTTACTAGCATTTCTAGTCCTTAGATTTAATTCTGATACAGGAGAATTTGAAAAGGAAAGTTCTGCACATTTGTTAGTTTTACCTTTTCCTTCATAAGTATTTGATAGATCACAAACTTGCAATAAATCTGAAGACAGAATAGAATGTTGAAGAGTGACAGTATTACTTTCATCTTTTTCACAAATCTGAGATTTTATATTTATGTCCACCTCCGAATTTGCTTTACAATCATGTGTCTGATCTTCAATTTTTACACATTCCTGTTTTTCTATTTTCTCTTCTTTGTCTTCAATGTCAACACTGTCACTGTTTTTGTTTTTCCATTTTCCAGATCTCTTCTTTCTAGAACTTTCTTCCTTTGCCTCAGAACTATCAGATTCAGAGTTTTCAATGCTGGAAAGTAAGCCCTGGGATGCTCTTCTTGTTTGATACCGTGTTCGTCCCCTTACTGGTTTCTCAAAGGACTTATCTGTAATGTCCTGGGCAGTATCTCCCTCAGATTTAATATTCTCAAGGTCTGGTTTTCTTCTATTTTTGTCAATTTCAACATTAGTGCTCGTTTCCCCAAAAGTCTTCTGATGTAAAGTGTCTTTCTCAGTTAAATTTTCCTGTACACTTTGTTCAGGAGTCACTTTTGGCTTAGGTAACACATCATCTTTTACATGTAATGGACTCTTCTGAGGAGTCTTTTCTTCTTCCTTACGTTTTTCCTTTTTTTGGTGATTATTTTCTTTATCTTGGTTATCAGTGGTTGCCTCTGATATATCTGAACGTCGCCTTAAAGATCGTCTAAGGGTTTTCTGATTTGGAGTTATCTGAACATGACTATCTTCATTTACCATTTGATCCAATGGTATTATGGCTGGGGGTGTATTTTCTTTGGATTCCAAATTACTTCCTAAGGTTTTCTCCTCTACACTACTGTTTTCTGATAAAGCATTTTCTATTGTTGGTTTAGGCATTGCATCTTCATGTTCCACTGAAGGTTCAGAGAGATAAGCCTGGTTATCTAATACACATTCTGTTTGATTAAGCAAACCAGCTGTGTTATTTTCTAAGGTTACCATGCCTTCAACTGATTCCTGAGTATTTTTCTCCTGATCAGATCTCATTAACAGTGTAGATCTTTTATTATTCCCTGTTTGTTCAGCTTTACTGGACCTTAGGCCTGTTCGCTTATTCCCATGCACTATTTTTTCAGAGTTGGATCTTGAAAGAGCCACTTCTCTTTTCTTTGCCTTTAGTGGAATGTCTATTTTAGTCATGCCTTCCTGGTTATTTTTCACTATAACAGCTGATGACATATTATTCAAGGGGGACAGACTAAAGGGTCTGTTTTCTGAACCATCAAACTTCTCCAAAGTAATGAAGTTTTGCCTTCGACTTGTAGGCTGTGGCAGTGTTCCAGAAATGGTAGCCTTAGAAACTGAGCTACTGCTGGCACCAGAAGTATTTTCTGCAATAGATGCACATTCAGTTGACATTTTCTTTGATGAAATTAAAGCCTTTTTCCTGGCATCATCATTATTGCTCAGTATTCCTAGACTGGTTTTTTCAACAGAACCACACTCATTATTTGAAAGGGAAGTCTTTTCAAGATGTTCTTCCATACCACAGTTTTCTGTAACATCTTCAGTAATGGCAATGTCACTCTTCATTTGTTCCTCCTGCACAGAAATGTACATATATAAAGATTAACCTGCAAACAAGTCAGACTTATTGGGAAAATTTTAGTGTGAAACTGTAGTAATTTAAAATGTAATCATGCACTTTCAAAATTTTGCAAATATTCCAAAGGTGGTGGTAGATGCCCATTAATTTCCTTCTAACTGTAAATATTCAATAAAGCCAAATACATTTAAAAAAACCACCCCCACACCCACCCAACCAATGACTATAATTCTGCTAACATCTGCTAGTGGGAGTTAAAAGAGATTAAACAGCAAATCTTAAAATGAATACGAGACGCCATAATGGAAGAAGAGTCATTTGAAAAACTGAAATATAAAATACCAAATATACCTTAAGTATCATCTTGGAATCTTCCTTTGATTTTTCAGGTAAACCAGGAACTTCCCTGAAATAAATATGAAATTAGAAATAGTTTTTAAAAACTTTAAAAAAGTTACTTCAGCAGCTTCCATACTTACATAGACTCTTCCTGACTATACTGAGAAAATAATGCATCTTGTGAAACATCCAAATTATTATACATGGCAGGAATATCACACCTGGAAAAGATTTTATAAGTTCAAAATCTGTTCTTCTTACAATTAAAAATTAAAACAATTCTATATCTAGTTCTCTTTTAAGAACAATATGAAATTAAGGCTTAGATGCTTATTTTCCATGAAACTATCTACATCACCTTCTGCTCCCACATTACCTCAATAAAGGAATTCAGTTTAGAAACATTACGTGCATTACTAAGAAGACTTTATACATAATGATATGTAGTTATATATAGCATTATCCTCTCAGCATTAAAATGTAGTATAGTAAACACAGTATCTTAGTTCTAAAGACTAAATTATAGTCTGCAGCATGAAATCCTGCAAAACACCCAATTCAAGATAACAGGACTATAAACCTCTTTGTTTTGAGTACTTCTTTCTGATGTTCAGTTAGTATTCTTTCCTTTGCTTCTTTTCCTTCTGGAGGTATAAACACAAATTCAATAGACTTTTCTTCTTCCAAAGGCATTTCACTCTTTGCTTTGGGGGATGAAGATTCTAGTTTCAACTGCAAATGTTAAAAAAGTAAATGAACATCTGAGTTGCCAAATTGTTTTTCCAATACTTCAATAAATCTCTCTTCTAAGATTTTGTAAGGTTTTTAATAATGAGAAGGAAGTTTCAAGTTTAAATCCATACTACAATTCCTGATTAATAACAATTAATGTACTATCCCTTCCTTTTATCGTCTCTAACACTCAGAAAATAAAAATTATTACACCACTTTAAAAAGTAGCTGAGTGTGTGCTTACCAACAAAGCATGGGCAAATGTTTTTCTGGCCAACACACAGAAATCAAGATGTTTGGCAGGAAAAGAGTGTAACTGTGGCTCTCAAGGTGAACCATGAACTAGTCAAGTTTCACTTGCCAAAATAATGTCCTACCTACTAGTAACATTGGTCGTATGTTATTTTTACAAATTTTCAGCATGATTACTGTTTTCATTCTACTTCACCACTGATACAAGACTACATTGGAATTTTCTTTAAAAATAACTTTCACTTTGCCAGGACCATGACCTCAAGATTCTAGAATATCCTTTATTAAGAGGTCATGGAAAAGAGAATTATTGTCCAAAAACTGGTTAAATGGCAGCTAGCATATTTAATTTTAGATTTGATTTGAGATTAAAATAGATTTCTTATCTAGGCATTTTGCTCCTAGCCAAAAGCGTAAGTTCTAAAAATATTTTCCCTCTTATACTAACTATGTTATAGTTATTCCTATCTAGTTCAATTCCATCTCAAAGAGGCTGATACTTAGTGGATGCTAAGTATTACGCAGACCTAATTTTACAAAGAAGAAATCATCTCCCGAAGTTTCTAGATTATCATACCATCCTAACATACTTTCTGGAACAAATTCATATTCTCCTGCAATCTCATCTTTTCTTAGTCTTTAATAGCATTTTCTTCCAATTAGAAGTTGTGTGTTTTCAAGTTATCACATACTTTAAAAGTTCTATGAAATAAACTCTGGAAAAACATACATTGGCTGGTGATTTCATCTTTTCTTTTGTACCCTTTGGTTGTGTCAGAAAAGCATCTCTTTTTCCACTTGACTTTCTTTCCATGCCACTTATCTTCATATTTAATTGTGAATTTTCTGTCTGTTTGATAACCAAAAACAAACAACAACAAAACAACCAAAACACATTTTGTTAAGTACAATTGTTCTGTTTTACTTCTCATTCATGTTTTAAAAGTTCCACTGTGATAAATACTCATTTCAAATTTCTTTTGAAATTATTCAACCCTAGTAAAATCATGTCAAAGAAAAGAAAGGCACTAATTCAGTAACAGCACACAGGTTTGGTATCTCCATCATATACTGTAGCTGTGTTTCAGCACTTAATTTTTATGAATTCTGAAAATAAGATATATATGCCACATAAATACTATAAAAATAAATCAAATGACTAGACTCAAATACCCCTCTCCTAACTGCTGGAAATAGTTCTAAAAGAAAAATTAAAGCTATAAAACTTTAAACATTCAACAATAAAGCATGCATGATAGAAAATATCAACCATGATGTTCTTCCCAACAGACTATATGGGTTTCTCAGGCCCAATTACAATAAGCAAGTCTCAAATCTCAATAATCATTTTTAATTTTAGCCCAAAACCGAAACTAAATAGAGTACTCAGCTAGCTATACCACTTTTTTTCTGTTACAGGTTCTAAACAAAAAACAACTAGACTACACTTATTGAAGCAAAAAGTTATCTAAGGATGTTCTACCTCACATAGCACAAGGTATCCATGCCTTCACCACTTAATCTTCATATAGTAATCAAGTATCATTAGCCAAACTAACTTTGGTCCAAATAGATAATAGTAAAGAGATATTTTTCTGACAGAAGAACTGATTCAATGGAAAGAAATGAGAAAATAAAAGGTAGCTCTTGCTTAGATGTGGACAAGCTAACTATTACTCCTAGTTTATCGAAAGCAATATTTAACCATGTATTTTAATAATTACAACCTTTGCAAAACAGTATCCATGAGATGCCGTAGTTCAAGAGATTGTTAATGAACAACCACCAGAGATTATTTACACAGGAACCTATGGTGAAATTTACTGCCCTGAATTAATTGTAGTCTTTCAAGCCAGCCAACTGAGTTCATGGAAAAAACCCTGAATTATAAAGCATCTATATTCTGGTTGTACTTGCTTACCACTTCAACCAGACATTCTATCAAGTTTTTGTCCTTTTAAAAATTACACTGAGGATTTTAATGGCAGGCTGTGATGCATGCTCACAAGAGGGAAATCATGATGCATACTGAAGGACTACCAGTCAAGATGGTGGTGTAGATAAACATGGCTCACTTTCTCACACAACCACATCGAAATTACAACTAAACTATAGAACAAGCATCATTCAGAACTGTCAGAGACTGAGGTGAAAAGAAGCCCTATAACTACAAAATTAAAGAAGAAAACCACACTGAGATGGGCAGGAGACAGATGCAGAATGTGCTGGTCCCATATCCACATGGGGCAGAGAAAAATCGAGATGGTTATCTCAGAAATGAGGGGACCCAGCCCCACATCAGGGCCCACAGCCCAGGGTTCCAGTGCCAGGAAGGTAAGTATCCATAATTTCTGGCTGTAAAAACCAGCAGGAACTGAGGCTGTGTAAGACAGAAACTGCTGGAATCCCAGACAGTTCCTCTTAAAGAGCCCATGCACAGACTTACTCCAACTCACTCCATCTGACCTACTGTGTCAGGGTAGCAGTTTCAAAGGCATCAGAACTATATAGGAAGGAAGTGAATTGTCCAGCATCATGGCAAGACCTGGGGGGCAGCTTTCTCCCAGACAAAAGTACTGGCAGAGGCCATTGTTCCTTTTCTGAGCCCTCCCCCAATAGAGCCTCAGAACCAACAGGGGACACCTTATCTGAGACTGTATCAACATGGCTCACACTGTTTGCCCCATCCTGATGATTTCCTGAGGCTCTGCCCCAACCAACTTTCAGACCCACCAAAATGTTTCCCATACAAATGACTTGTCTTGGCCGGTGCTTCAAATTTTCCTAAATTCTCTCAAACAAGCAGCACGTGGCTTCAGCAAACCCCCTACCTCCTCTGGCTGAGTCACCCCAGGCCCAGCACTACTCGCAGCTGACCCTGGTACACAGCTTGGCCTCTCTTGGACAACTCCAAGCGCAGCACATGTAGCTGCCATATGCAGATTGCTTTCTAGCTTATGCTGTGTGACCCTAGACAGAACACAGGCAATGGCTGACCTTGGACATGCCAAGAGAAATCAAGGCTCAACTAGGGTGTATACAGCTTACACAGTGGGGGCACCTTGAATACCCAGCTTGGGTAACAGGGGAGGCTGTGCCATTGGACCCTACTGGACACCTACTACATCAGGCCACTATCAAGTCCAGAGACATAGCAGCTCTACTTAATATACGGAAACAACACAGGGAAGCTACAAAAATAAGACAAAGAAACATGGCCCAAATGAAGGAACAGAACAAATTTCAAAAAAAAAAAAAGAACTAAATAAAATGAATAAAATGGAGACAAGCAACCTACTAGATGTTGAGTTTTACAACACTGGTTACAAAGATGCTCTAGGAACTTAGTGAGGACCTAAACAGTATGAAAGAGATCTGGTCAGAAACAATACATTAATTGACATAAAGAGCAATTTACAGGGAATCATGCCCTGGTTGGTGTGCTTCAGTGGATTGGGTGCCAGTCTGTGAACCAGAAGGTTCCCGGTTTGATTCCCAGTCAGGGCACATGTCTGGGTTGTGGGCCAGGTCCACGTTTGGGGACATGTGAGAGGCAACCAACAGTTGTTTCTATTGCTCATCAATGTTTCTCTCCTTCTCCCTCTCTAGAAATAAATATAACCTTAAGAAAAATACAACAATTTTCAAGGAATCAACAATAGAGTAGCTAAAGCTGAGAATCAAATCAGCAATTTGGGACATAAGGAAGCAAAAAACAACCAGAACAATCAGAGTGGCAAGAAAAAAAATTTAAAAAGTAAGGATAATGTAAAGATACTTTGGGACAACTTCAAACACACCACATTCGCATCATTGGGGTGCTGGAAGGAGAAGAGAAAGAGCAAGAAATTGGAAACTTATTTGAAAAAATGAAAGGAAACTTCATTAACTGGTGAAGGAAATAGATATACAATTTCAGGAAGTACAGAGTCCCAAACAAAATGAACCCAAAGAGGCCCAGACCAAGACACATCATAATTAAAATGCCAAAGGTTAAATACAACGAGAATCTTAAACACAGCAAGAGAAAAGCAGTTTGTTACCTACAAGGGAGCTCCCATACAACCGTCAGCTGATTTCTCAAAAGAAACTTCGTAGATGACAAAGGACTGGCAAGAAATATTCAAAGTGATGAAAAGCAAGGACCTACAACCTAGTTTAGTCTACCAGCAAAGCTATCATTTAGGACAGATAAAGAGCCTCTCAGACAAGAAAAAGCTAAAACAGTTCATTACCACCAAACCAGTATTATATGAAATAGTAAAGGGTCTTATTTAAGAAGATCAAAAATATGAATAAAATGGAAATACGTATCTATCAAAACAAAATAAACAAGTAAAACAAAAAGAGAATCATAAATAGAGAGTTTTGATGGTTGCCAGATGGGAGGGGGACCAGGGGATGGGAGAAAAAGGTGAAGTGATTAATAAGCACAAATTGGCAGTCACAGAATAGTCATGGGATGTGAAGTACAGGACAGGGAATGGAGTAGCCAAAGAGCACATAGATATGACCCAGGGACATGGACAATGATAGGGGGACTGCCTGAGGGAGTATGGGGACTTGGTGTAGGGGTACAAAGGGGGAAAACTGGGATAAATGTAGTAGCATAAACAATAAAGTATAATTAAAAAATTATATTGCAACCCAATAAGTAAACTACTCAAACATCATTCAAAACTAAAATAGATAAACAAACAAATAAATAAATAAACCATTCAAACTTACTGCATCTGAATATGGTCCACTGGATTCCTCCAAAATGTCAACATTTTCCAAACCAGGTAACAGAAGCAAATTTTTTTGTTTGGCTTCCCTTAGTACTGGTCTTTTTTTAAAAAGAAAAAAAAAACAAAAAACACAAATATATACACTTTGAGTCAAGTAGTACAGCTGAGTATTGATTATGTTAACAAGAACACTTTAATTTCAACTATTTCTAATTTCCCACCTCTCCTCTGCATCTTTAAAGTGGCAAATTACATCCAGCTTAAAGACTATTTCTTACTCTACATATACAAAACGGAGAAATTACTGGCAGTATTTAAATTTTTTGCTAAAATACTTTAGTTTCCAAATTTTCTCTTTAAAAAAATTCTCAAATTTTCCAAATTTTTATTGTGGAAAATTTCAAACAAATGTAGACTATTACATTAGGTACCATGTGCACAGATTTAGTAGTCATCAATTTCTTCCCCTTTGTGTTTCTTTTATTCAGGTAATTTCAAATTGGTCTCTGTGTTCCTAAAACCAACAGGTTATGACTCTAAAAACCAAACAAACAATCAAATAATGTTTAATAATTACCACGCACTCTACAAAACAGTATTTCGACTAAGGAATCTCCTGCAGTAATGCCTCATAAAAAAAGTTATGTTTAAACCCCAAAATCATACCATCACAGTAACTAAATACAGTAACTAAATAAAAGAGTTTTTTTGTGGTTAGCATACTTTAACTCTTCAGGATAAATCAACATTGTCACTTTAGCAAATGTGGTATTCCAGAACTGAGCACTCTGTTTTCGAATCTGTTTATTCTTGTGCAAAAACATTATGCATAATAATGGGGAGATCTGTTCAAGAAGTTCACTGTCATAAGTTCCAGTGTAGCTGAAGTGCAGACAAGTAATCATTTCTCCTAGTAGCTTTTCTAACTAGGAAAAAGGAAAAGTTTATTAGGGCAACACTTAAAAATGTTACTTTTGAAAGAAGAAAAACAAAACCCCCATAAAGCATAATAAATTTAAAAACTCACAGAACATGTGACTATTTCAATTTTTAAAATTCAAATGGCTTTTAAAAAACTCCCATCCATCACCTTAAATATACGCTACTTATTATACGCTGATAAATTGTCATTTGAGTTTATTTGGATTAATATCATAACCTTATTTCAAGCTTGTTTTCCAATAACAGAAATTAGGTTTTCATATCAATTATAAAAGATTAATAGTATATACAGTTATAAATGTAAAACACTGAAACCAATTACTTACACATAACGAGATGAGATAGGAGTGGATGAGTTATATGAATATAAAGCAACATTATTAAATCCTTCTTTAAAAAAACTATCCTTTGAAAAAAGTAAAAACTTTGTTGTGAACCAGACTAAAAAAAAGTATTTGAGAGGCTATAGCTAGGTGCTTCTTAAACTACGGGCCTTGAACCAGTAGCATGAGTGTCAGCTGGGAATTTGCAACACAAATTCTCAGGCACCAATCAACTCTAAGGCTAAAGCCTGGAATTTGTGTTTTAACAAGACTTCCAATGTAATTCTGGAGCAGGTGCAAGTTTGAAGGCCACTGGGATAAAGCATACGGCTTTTAGAACTGGGAAAGAAGTCCAGAGAACCTGAATTAATTCTGGCAGGCCCAGGTTCTTCATTTGCAAACCCTATGAAAGTAGCATATTTTAAACAAACTATCCTTCGATTATTTCTATGTCATGTTATTAATTGTGCATTAAAGTTGAAGTATAAAAGCAATCCTTTTTAAAATAAGCAGGATTATATTTAAGGAAGACAATTATTTAAACCCTACCACTTTTCTCACCATAAAAGCAAGTTTATGGATAACTGTTGATTTTTACCTTATTGTTCATACAACTATACACTTTAGGAACTTCACCAAGCCTGTGAAGAAAGAAAATATGCAACACCATTTATATTATAGAAGGCTAAACCTAAAAGTATCAAAATGCAGCCTTAAAAATGAGACATGCCTGTATAGTGACATAAAAATGTGCCACAAGACTTTAAAGAAAGGTCAAACTGCCAAACATTAAGTATGATACAGACCTATCTTTAAAAAAATGAATCCCAGAAAAACATCTGGAATAAACCTCAAAGTATTAATACAGTTACTTGTTTTCTGTACCTTAAAAAAAAAGTATAAATTATTTCTGATGAAGCTTAAGAACTGTAAGACAAGATTCCCAAAAAGTTAATAGATTTGTGGTTCTAGTTGGTACTTTATAATTTCTTAAAACTTTCTCTGAGTTTAATTTATAAACTATAAGAAGTTATAGTATGATTTAACCACAGAAGTTTGCTATAAAGAACATTGGTGAATCCTTAGAACTGCTTTCAAGTGCTACTTATGATTTTTCAATTTTTAGGCATTACTTGTTTTAATTAAATGTAAATTAATACAAACTTTGAGAGGTAATTCAAATGTGGTATCTCTTTGAACCAATTTCACTTGTACAACCTTGTTCTACAGAAATATTGGCAAATGTTTTATGTACAAATATGTTCAACTGCAATATTGTTAGTTAAGTGACAAAATGCTAGGAAAAAGCATGTATGTTCACCAACAGGTACATGGGTAAATTTCATAAAACCCTATGCAGAAGACATTAAAAAGAATGAGATTCTTAGGTGTATGGTGCAGGTAAGATGCATAAAAATACGCTGAGTACACACCATATACTTAACTGCAAGTAGTATGCCAAATATGCCTTCGGATTCATCATACGTTTAATAGGTATGCTTGTTTGTATTAACAAATCTAAAAAGCTGTGCACTAAATTGAAAAGGGGGTTAGATTGGCACGTAAAATAAAAGTACCACTAATTCCTTATACCTATGTATGATTTCGACTATCTTAACAAAAGAATGGTTTAATATATTATCCTCTCCATAAAACCACAAATAATTACCATCTGTAACAAAACTCATTCGGGAACAACAAGTTTGCTACTTACATCTGAATAATATACATATACTTCAAAGCCATTAAGCCAAAATACTTACTTTGAGTTTTTATAAAATAATGCCAGAGGTCTTGTTAAAGTTGCAAATATTTTTCGAATCATGGAAGGCAAAGAAATATGTCCAAGTACATTGGAAAGAATGCTGGTGATTGAGTTGCCGACAGCGAGGAGAGTATCAGAATGTACTTCCTTGAGGCTCAGAGTATGAAAAGAATAGATGACTCTTACGATAAGTTTAATTAAAGAAGCCAATTTTCCCAGAGGTTCCTTCTTCTTTTTTGACCAATCTGAAGGTCTCTTCAGTGCTAAAAGCAAATTTATTAAAAACTGAAGCACTGTGGAAAGTGTCACCGTCCCTCTTTACATTGAACATTTAAATGACAGATACACCTAATATAGTTGCTTCTGTAGTTAATACCCACAAATCTTTAAATTATATACATACCATTAATGGATAAATATCACTACAACACTATCTTTAAAACAAAATTAGAGATAAAAGGAAACTGGGCAGGTCTATAATAAGAATTCTGGAAAAATGAGTATTTTTTCTCTAAGAAATTACAAAGTACATTTCAAATTTATTTTATAGTCTCAGAATTTCAACAATTTTTAAGAAAGTATTAAATTATATGATAGGTTCCAAAATTAAATTTGAAAAGTCATCTTAAAAAATAAGAAAAAACTTTCCTTAGAAATTATTGCTTCCTGGCTTACCTATAAAGTATACACTGAACCCAGCAAGTAACACTGAACAAGTTAGAGATCCAAATTCTCAAAAGAATTTAAAAAAAGAAAAAAAAAAGGCCTAGATTTAAAGAAAAAAAAAGTTATCTTAAAAGCACCATCCAACTTTCCTTCGTACCCTTCTGAGACTACATCTCTCTTAACATATCTAACTACAGGGACAAACCCATATTTGCCTTGTGAAGAAAATCATACCCATTCCAAAATTACCTTTGTTTCCCCTCAAAGAATCCATTTTTTTAAGGTAAGATATGTCAGAGATTTAGGAGAAAACTCTTTAAATTCAGTGCTTGTTAATTAAAATATCATGAAAAACAAGTGCTGCTATTAAAAGGAAGTCAAGTCAATATTCCTCCCTAAAAACTGCCTTCCAGACATAAATATAAATTAGAAAGGCTACCCAAAAATTCTTGGACAGATACTGGGCCTGAGAAGAAAGTCCATGAGTTAGGAGACTGGTTATATACAAGAAACTCATTAAACAGTAAATATATTGAGGGTGATGGGGGCTAAGATTCTCACTATTAGAGAAGGTAGATAAATACAAAAAAGGGTAAGACTCAAATAAACCATTTGATACTAGATTAGGTACCTGAAAGTATATCAAGAGAAACAGGTAATAACTATGTAGTTCACAAGCACACCTATTTCTCCCACTTTGTCCACTGAGTGGATCCAGAGCAGTGAATTTTAGTAGCAATGAACATATCTTAAGAGCTTCCAAATGTCATTCTCAGCTAAAACAAACCATGTCCCTCGGAAATATAAACTCTCACTTTGGGAATTATCATAGTGTTTCAGGCAAAAAGTATCAATGAATGATAAACTCATAGCTGTAAGTTTGCTGAGGAACAGGATATTTACATATCTTAAAGTATCTGCCACAAACATTTATTTACTAATTTACTTTACAGTGGAAAACCTGGCAGATGCCATCTTAACCAAATAGCAAAAATTACCACTAATAATAATGGGACAAATAGGCATTGTGTGCCTGCCATAATGCACTGGAAAATACCTACCACATTATACTTCAGTAGTATCCCTGTAAAGAAATGAATGAAAACTGAATCTAATCTTAAGGAAATACTGAAAAGCCCAGACTGAGGGATATTCAAAAAGTAAATAGCCTGTGCTCTTCACTTTTGAAAGTCATGAAAGACAAGAATGAGGAATTGTTCCACACTGAGAACTTGTCTACAACTACTTTGAAATGGTTCTGGGGGTCGGGGAAGAATGACTAAAATGTATACATAGGGGAAATAGCAAGAAACGTGTAATCAACTGTTAACTAAGGAGTCTGAGTATAGAATGTTAGGTGTCAGTGTATAATTCTTGTAATTTTTTGTATAAAACAAATTAGTAAGTTATCAAACCTCCCAAGTGATCCTGATACATATCCATGAATAAATATTCTGTTTCAACTATTTCTAATTTTCCCACCTCTCCTCTGTATCTTCTGCTGGCAGATTTTAGAGATTGCCTCCAGTTTCCATATTTAAATAGCAAGAATACCTCTTCTAAGATCAGTGAAAGACAAATTTGTAGTTGTGGATTTAATTCTAACTTTTCAGAATTAACAAAATAGGTGAAACTGTCCACACGGGGATTACCATCATAGCCTTATTAAATTTAAGTGGCTTACAAAATAATGTCATATATTTGTTATAAACCTTTTTATAGTTAAGGTATTTAGAAATAACTTAATTTTTGTAACACACTGAGGTAGTCAGATTAGGTCCTGCTCAGCCCAAGAGAAGTGCTGAGGCAAAAACTTTAATTAAGTATCTATAACCTATTTCTGTGGCACTCAGGTTGAGATGCTCTGACTTTTAACAAACTTTAGACACTTAACCTGTTTCTCTATATTACCATTTAGTAAACACTGAAACATCAAAACAAACTCTAAAAATATTCTACATTCTAGAAATATTCACATTAATTCATCAGTAGTTATCTTATTTAAAAAAAATTATGTTCCTAATCTTTATTCAAGAAAAGCAAGCAGTATCTTTACATACTACTGGAAGGTTATTTTCTATATGGTATACACATACGCAGTGATGGAAACATTTAATTTCAGAGAATCAATTACATTAAAGCAGCTCAGTATTTATTACAACATAAGTTAAAATTAACCACGGTATACAGTTTTAAAAAGCATACCACTTACTGTATCAATTGTCCAATTTTAACTAAAAATGGTAAAAACTAAGCTAAATTTTTAGAATCATTTTAAGTTTTCCACAAATCATAACTAATTAACCACTGCATGCTTTTCTACTCAATTTAATATTAACTTAATAATTATTTCAAATCAAGCTACCACATAAGAACATTTTAACAAACATTAGAGTTTCTTGCCCAGAAAACCCCTTTTATGCAATGGGGTTAGTAAAATCACTTGTATTATTAGGCAATGTCCAAACAGTATAATGTTTATCTTTCTAACTTAAAAAAGAGTAAATACATTTTGTGTGTGTGTGTGTGTGTGTGTGAGAAAGAAAGACAATGAGTGCGCCTTTCAGCTCTTGGCATAGTAACTGACATGGTTATAAATGTCAAAAGCAGATAATGAGGTGAGAAAAAACTATGAGGATTTGCCATAACAGTTCAGGCAGCCATGTTTACAAAATATTTGGTGAACAAATAAAGGTAAAGAAAATACTTACATTTAACTCTGGATTGAATTTTAATATATGGTGAGAAGTCGATGCAATCAACCATTACTGTAATAATATGAATGGTTCTATCCAAAAATAATAAATTCTAGGGAAGAATATTTGAAAGTATTACATTAGAACCTTTCAATTATTGGCATAGTTTTCAAAAATAGTAAGCATCAACAAAAATATATTAAAAAACTTTTCTTCCCATATATATTTAATAACATACAAGATACGGCTTACACCATATAGCCTACCTTAAAATTATCATTACAAGTATTTCCGAGTTAATTGTTGTATGCCAAGTAGCATACTTTTGTTTCTCAACATGTAGACAAAATAATTTAGCTTTAAGATACCCATAAAACTGAGCATGCAAACCAATAAATTGAGAATGGAAGAGCTAGATTCATAATTAGATTCTTTATCAAATTCCTTTTGAATACTGTCTTCACTAAACCCAGGAAAAACAAAACAAAATTCAAAAGGTTGTTAAGCCTCTGCATACCCTTTCCACATCCCTCCTCCTCTAATTCAAATGAATTAAAAATAAACCCATAAAAATATCAGAGAATTTGGTGAAAATTTATTTAAAGACAGGGGTCAAGTGGGGATGTAGGGACAGGTTTTTGAGGAAGGCTAAAAACAGAAGGAAATCCCAGCACTACAAGTCAAAGAATATCTCAAAAATAGCTTTCTTAGGGGAACCTAAATAATGAAAGACACATTGAGGGTTCTGTGAAAAAAATCTGATGGTTAATAAAAACATAAATGGTTGCCCTGACCGGGTGACTCAGTTGGCTGAAGCATCACGCTGAACACCAAAAAAAAAAATTGTGAGGTTAAC
>CM052541.1:63070369-63088377 GCA_028533065.1 Trachops cirrhosus
GTGGGCTGGAATGGGAATAAAGGATAGAAACTGTACTGAATAAACTAAAATAAAAATTAAAAAAAAAAAAAGAAGAAAAAAAGAAAAAAAAACCAGAGGAAAACAGTGTAACAATAAAACGGCACTACATTCATATCTATCAGTGATCACTTTAAAGGTAAATGGCTTAAATGCTCCGACCAAAAGACAGGGTAGCTGAATGGATATAAGGAAAGAAGACCCATGTACATGTTGCCTCCAAGACACAAGATTGAAAGATACAGACTAAAAGTAAAGGGATAGAAAAAGATATTTCATGCAAATGGAAAAGAAAAAAAAGCTGGGGTATAGTACTTATAGACAATAAAATAGACATTAAAACAAAGGATATAGTAGGAGTCAAAGAAGAACACTACATAGTGATAAAGGGAACAATCCAACAAGAGGATAAAACTCTAATAAACATTTACATACCCAACATAGGAATGCCTAGATATATAAAGCAAGTGTTGATGGACATAAAAGGGGAGATCAACAGAAATACAGTTATAGTCGAGGACTTTAACACCCCACTGACTTCAATGGATATATCTCCCAGGCTGAAGATCAACAAGGAGACAGTGGCCCTAAAAAACATACTACATCAAATGGTATAACTGATATCTTCAGAGGATTTCACCCCAAGGCAGCAGAATATATATACTTTTTAAGTGTATATGGAACATTTTCTAGGACAGACAACATGTTAGGACACAAAACAAGTCTCCATAAATTTACAAAGATTGAAATCATATCAAGCATCTTCTCACTACAAACAATGTTAGGAGATTAGAAATCAATCACAAGAACACTGAAAAACATGCAAGGACATGGAAGCTAAATAACATGTTATTAAACAAAGAATGGGCCAACACAAGATCAAGGAAGAAATCAGGAAAGATACCTTGTAACAAATGAGAAAGAAAACACAAGTATCCAAATCTGTGGGACACTGGGAAAGCAATCCTAAGAGGGAAATTTATAGCATTACAGGCCTATCTCAAAAAAATGAGAAAAAGCTCAAATAAACCATCCAATTTCAGACTTGAAGGAACTTGAAAAAGAACAACAAACAAAGCCCAAAGTGAGCAGAAGTGAAGGAAATAAAAGATCAGGGCAGAAACAAATGAAATAGAGCCTAAAAAAGTGATTAAAAAAAAAAAAATCAATGAATCCAAGGGCTGGTTCTTTGAAAAGATAAAGATTGACAAACCTTTCAACCAGACTCTTCAAGAAAAAAAAAAAAAAGGACCCAAATAAATAAAATCAGAAATGAAAGAGGAGGAATAACAACCAACACCAAAGAAATACTAAGTATTGTAATAAAATATTATCAACAATTATATGCCAACAAACTGGACAACCTAGATGAAACGGATAAATTCATAGAAACACAGAATCTTCCAAAACTCAATCAGGAAGAATCCGAAAATTTGAATAAACAGATTACATACACTTAGATAAACAGAAGCAGAAATCATAAACTCTCAACAAACAAAAGCCCTGGACCAGATGGCTTCGCAGGGGAATTTTAACAAACATTAAGAGAAGAACTAACACGTCTGCTTCTCAAACTATTTCATAAAATTCCAGAGGAAGGAAGGCTCCAAATCTAATTTTATGAGGCCAGCATTATCCTAATTCCAAAACTAAACAAAACAAAGAAAGAAAATTTATAGGCCAATATCCTTGATGAACACAGATGCTAAAATCCTCAACAAAGTATCAGCAAACCAAAAACAGTCATACATCAAAAAGATCGTAAACCATGGGGAGATCATAAACCATTCTTATTCCAAGAATGCAAGGTTGGTACAACCTTCGCAAATCAGTAAGTGTGATTCACCACATAAATAAAATGAAGGATAAAAACCAAATGATCACAGCAACAGATGCAGAAAAAAGCATTTGATAAAATCCAGCACTCATTTATGATAAAAACTCTCAGCACAGTGGGATTAGAGGGAACCTCCCTAAACATAATAAAGGCCATATATGACAAACCCACCACCAGCATCATACTCAATGGGAAGAAACAAATATTTCCATTAAGATTGGGAACAAGATAGTGAGTGTTTGCCTTCACCTTTTATTCAACATAGTATGTGAAGTCCTAGCCATGGAACCAGACAAGAAGAAATAAAAGGCATCCAAACTGTAAAGGAAGTAGGTAAAACTGTCTTCATTCTCAGATGACATGATTCTGTACATAGAGAACCCCAAAAATTCCACCAAGACAGTTACAGAACTGATAAATGAATTCAGCAAAGTAGCAGAATACAAAATATCCAGAAATCAGTTACATTTTTATATGCCAATAACGAACAGAAAGGGAAATCAAGAAAAACAATGCCATACACAATTAATTCAAAAAGAATAAAATATCTAGGAATAAACCTAACCAAGGATGTAAAAGACCTATACACAGAAAACTACAAGACACTGAAGAAAGAAACTGAAGAAGACACAAATAAATGGAAGCACAACCAGATTCATGGATAAGAAGAAATTAACATCATTAAAATGGCTATACTATCCAAAGCAATCTACACATTCAATGCAATCTCTATCAAGATTCCAATGACATATTTCACAGAACTTGAACAAATATATTTCAAAAATTTATATGGAACTACAAAAGGCCATGCATAGCAACAGCGATACTGAGAAGGACCAACGAAGTGGGAGAAATCATGCTACCTAATAACCAAATGTACTACTGTAAGGCCATAGTAATCAAAATAGAATGGTACAGGCATAAAAACAGACTCATAGATCAATGGAACAGAACAGAGAGCCCAGAAATAAACCCACACTTTTATAGTCAATATTTGGCAGAGGAAGCAAGCACATACAAAGGGGTAAAGATAGTTAGTCAATAAATGATGCTGTGAAAACCATACAAAAAGGTGCAGAAAAATAAAACTTGACTTTCTTACTCCACATGCAAGATTAAATTAAATATGTATCAAAGACTTAAATATTAGAGCAGAAACCATAAAAATCCTAGAAGAAAACATAGGCAACAAAAGCTGTCGAAATCAGATGTATCTCCCCAAGCAAGGGAAAAAAAGAAAAAATAAACAAATAGGACTACATATCAAACTAAAAAGTTTCTGCACAGCAAATGAAATCATCAACAAAATAAAGACAACCCACAGAATGGGAAAACATATTTGCTGATACACTGGATAAGGAGTTAACATCCAAAATTTATAAAGTACTTAACAAAACTCTAACACCAAAAAAACAAGCAACCCAATGAAAAAATTGGCAAAGGACCTGAACAGACAGTTATCTAAAGAGGACACAAAGATGGACAATAGACATATGAAAAGATGCTCAACATCACCAGCCATCAGAGAGATGCAAATTAAAACCACAACGATACCACCTTCAACCTGTCATAATGGCTAGCACCAATAAATCAACAAACAAGTGCTGGAAATGATGTGGAGAAAGGGGAACCCTCTTGCACTGTTGGTGGGAATGCAGACTGGTGTAGCCATTGTGGAAAACAGTGTGGAGATACCTCAAAAAATTAAATGGACCTGCCTTTTGACTCTGCAATCCCACTTCTGGGAATATATCCAAAGGAACCCCTAACACTATTCCAAAACAGCATAAGCACCCCTATGTTCACTGCAGTGTTATTTACAGTCACCAAGATATATGGAAGCAACCCAATGTGTATCAATACATATGCAAAAAACACAACCATGGGTCATTTACATAATGGAATACTACCACCTGGCCATAAAAAAGAAAATTTTACCCTTTGAAACAGTATGGATGGATATGGAAAACATTATGCCAAGTAACATAAGCCAGTCAGAGAAAGATAAATACCATATGATATCACTCATATGTAGAATCCAATGAACAAACTGAACTAACAAGGAAAGGCGGGACAGACTCTTAGATGGGGAACAGGATGACAGCTAGTGGTGGGGGAAGGGGGATGGTTAGGTGCAAAGGGATTGACCAAAAGGAAAAAGGACTCATGGACATGGGCAACAGTGTGGTGACTGCTGGGGGGAGAGTTGTAAGACTAAAAGGTAATTTAAAAAACCAAAAATTAAATTTAAAAATAGATTGAAAACATGTGTTAAGTATTAAAAACAATGTAAAAACATGCCCCACAGCACACCCCCATGAATTGTCTTAATTCCAAAGATAAGAAAATATCCTAAAATTTTACAAAATAGAAAGAGGCTAAGAAGAAAAAAAAAACTTATGTCCAGCTATGTATTTGCTACAGTAGCTGTAACGAACAATAATTTGACTTCAAAATTCTGATAAAAATTTTCTGAAACCTAAAAATGGTAACTTATCAATTAGATGACAAGGTATCAGTCATATACATGTAAGTTTGCAATTAGCCCTTTTTAATAATAAAATACAATAAAGCAAAGCAATGAAGAAATATCTGGGGTATAAGAAACAAGGCCTGCCCTGGCTGGTGTAGCTCAGTGGACTGAGCTCTGGCCTGCAAACCAAAGGGCTGTCAGTTTAATTCCTAGTCTAGGGCACAAGCCTGGGTTGCAGGCCAGGTCCCAGTAGGGGACACATGAGAGGCAGCCACACATTTGTTTCTCTACCTCTCTTTCTCCCTCCCTTCCCCTCTCTAAAAATAAAACCTGAAAAAAACCTACAACAAAGAGATATAATGTAGATTAATAGAGTCCAAAATTAGAAGTCATACAGATAAAATTAGAAGTTATATAAACAATCCTCTGATCACAAAATAACAAAACCAGAAATTAATGATAAAATAGCCACATGCATCCACACACTATTCTCTTGGACGAAAAATCACCCTTCTAAATAACTGTTCTGAGAAAGATATCAGAATTAATATTCTGTGATTACTAATAGTAGTAGTAACAGTCATAGATGCCTATATTGGAAAAGATGAAAAAAGCTTTCAGACTTAAGCTAGAAAAACTACCCAGAAAATGGAAACAAAACCATTCAATGTATAATGACAAAATTTAAAAATCAGAAATTAATCTTTTCAGATTTTAATGCATTTGTAATACTCTATTAAAATATCAGTATATTTGTAATTATACTTTGATACGATAGAACTTGTCAGTGATTTTAAAATGCAGGTAAGCTTTTGATTATCAAGTCTAACCAAGAAAACAGGAATAAAGCTTAAGAACAAAAAGAACAATATAACTATAGATATGGCATTCTTCTTACACTATTTCAACTGGTGAATGCAGACAAGTTCCAACTTTCTATATCATTCAAGAGCTTTGTACCTCCATAATAAAACAATTGGACAATGGGGAACTCCACATGAATAAAGGTATTTACAAAAGTGCTAAAATACCAATCTGCAATGTTTTAAAAGAATTTCTTTTAAAGAAATTAAAAGATGTGACCAAAAAGGGTATCCCAAGAACACAAGATTTGTTTAATATAAGAAAATGCACAATAGGAACAGCTTTTGTATACAGTCACACATCGCTTAATGATAGGGATACATTCTGAGAAAGGAATCATTAGGTGATTTCATCACTGTGAAACATCAGAGTGGACTTACATAAATGATACAGTCTATTTACACACCTGGACTATAGGGTATACCACCATCATGTACATGGTCTATTGTTGAACGAAATGTTATGTGGTGCATGACTACTCCAGTATTGGGGGTGGGGGATATTGAAGTGTACGTACCATTTAAAATAGCTGAAAAATAGCTTTAAAACTACCAAAAACAAAGAAACTTATTAATTAGGTTAATTTTAGAAGAACAAAATACATGGACACAAATATTTCTGGATGAAAAGATTCAACATTATGAAGATGTAAATTACTTTACTAATTCATCTTTGAATTCAATGTAACCAACCAAATGCCAAGTAAAATCTTGTCAGGGTATTTTATAAAACTTTAGAAATTACAAATTTCTTCCAAAAGGAAACAAAGACTAAACCTAAGCAAGACAATATTTAATAGGTGAAAACTGAGGGTCAACTTTTCACTAATAGCTATAAAAGCATTTAACAAAATCACTGTCTATGCACCAGATAAAAGCCAGGGGTACACATCAACAAGACAAATGTCCCTAACCTCATGGAGTGTGAGTGAAGTAACACATAAAATACACAAATGACTTTGAGAGAAGTGCCGAAAAGCAAATAACAAACTACTATGACAGAAATTAATAAACTAATTAAATTAGATCCCTTGGAAGCAAAAGTCTCATGGACAGTCATAAACAGCTTATATTTTACTCCAAATGCAAGTGTTTTTACAAGAGTAATAAGATTAAATTCACTACCAAATTCTATATCGAAATACAATAATCAGTATTGTGGCAGTATTTTTTAAAAGGAGGATATTATAAATGTATTTTAAAATCTGTAAAGATAGATTTTTAACTCTTGGTAGATACCTCTACTCTTCTCACCAGTGGTAACCACTATGAAGAGCTAGAAATCCATCTTTTCAGATGAAAAAGCAGGCTTCAACTGCAATAAATACAACCAGTAATAACACTACATTCATGTATACATGTGAATATAAGCATGTAAATTGTATGTTTAAATACAAAGAAAGAAGTCTATTCTAGAATGATAGATACCAAACTGTTGACAGCAGTTGTCCTTTTTATTAAGAGAAAGGAATGAAAAGGAACCTATGTAAGCCTACAAATTTCCAAAGGATTGACTTTAACACTCTAACAGATATGAGAAAGTAAAGTCTGGGACAGCAAGGTCCTTATATTAATAATGTAGAATGGCACAAGTAGGTACACATCAGAGTAGTAAAAGCGCATCACCGTTAATGGCCCTGAAACATGGACCTTTGAGTCCAAAGGCAAAATTTTTTCCCCAAAGCTGTTGTTTTATGTATTACCTTAGTCATTTGTAAACAAAAAGCATTAATAAATGATAGCTCACAAATGTTATCTCCATTTACTTGAAAATAATCCTTTAAATACAAAAAAGGTCAGTATCAGGATAAACTCACTGAAGAGTCTTCATCTTCCAAACAGGCCATTATCTTGGAAGAAAGCTCCTCACAGCACAAATTCTCTTCTGCAGTTGCCACCAAAGCAGCACAGCGGGCAAACGCTCTATATAATTCCGACCAAGCTCTAAGTAAGGTTTTCATGGTGGTCTAATAATAGCAAAACACAATTAAATGTATATTTACATGTCAAACACCTAATAGAATAATACATCATGAACATTTTTAAAAACACTGTAACATTAATGTGTCATGGAAAAAGCTAGCATAGGGTAATAGTTTGTGTCCCCCCCCACCTCCCGCCACAGCAGTGTTCTACTGGAAGAATTGTAATAATGCCACAATACCAGCAATTATTAAGGGTTAAAAGGAACTCTCTTCACCATTTTCCTTTCCCTTATCACAGGTGGCAAACATAAGTCCTGCAGGCTGAATCCTACCCTCCACCTTGTTTTAACTGGCCCGGCACCTTGTTTCTACCCCACAGCAGTGCCAAGCTCTGGCTCAACTGTTAAGGAGTAGTTACATTTATACAGTCCTAAAATTACATTCAGCCCTTTGAAGGCAACCGGGAGGCTGATGTGGCCCCCAGTGAAAACAAGTTTGGCACCCCTTCCTTATATTGTCATGAGAAAGTCTCATCTTAGGAAAAATTACTGGAGAAGTTCATTATAATGGGTGAAATAATGTTTTCAGAAAAATGCAAATCCTATAAGTAAAAATTTGACATTGCCTTACCACTGGAAATTTCTGTACTGAAAAAATATGATTTATTGGTAAAGTCAATGCACCATAGATGGCACTAAAATTATGTTCTAAGGCATCACCTTGATTTACTTCATTGGTCTGAAACAAGAAAAATTATGAAGTTAGACAAATTTATCATCTAATTCCAGTGTCTTGAGTAATAGAATTATGTCCCCCAATGTTGAGATTTTCAAGAGATGGTAAACTAACACTTCGTCTAATAACTGGTGTACTTATAAGAAAAGGGGAATTTTAGATGGAGAAGATACAAGAATGCCATGTGAAGATAAAGTCTGAAGATTGGAGGAATGATTACACAAACCAGGAAACACCAAGAATTGCCAGTGACCAATAGAAGCTGGGAGAGAGGCATGAAGAGATTCTCCCTCAAAGATCCAGAACAACCATGCCAACACCTTTATTTTGAATTTCTGGCCTTCAGAGCTTTAAGAGAACAGATTCATTTTGTTTTAAGCCACCAGATTGTGGAAATTTGTTACAGCAACCCTGGAAAACAATGCACTATGTTTTAGGTCCTAAAAAAGAATCCCAGAGATGGCTCTGAAGTCTTTCACTATACACTGAAGGTAGCATTCAGGGCAAGGACTTAAAAAAAGAGCTAGGCTATTCCTTAAAGAGTGGGAAACTAAGAATGCAAACTATCTTCTTCCAGAAGACTATTGTTTACTGATGGGCTGCCTTCAGTAGCCGAAATAAAGATTACTGCACTATCACATAATAAATTCTATAGAGTCATTACTTAACTTGAAAATTACAGGGAAATATTTCCCAAAAAATACTTCCTTTTAAATACTGATAAAGCAGCTGACAAACCACCAGAAGTGATAGAACTTGAGCTCCACACCCTCCCCAATACTGCCACATATTTAAATAAATATAAGGGTTAATCAACTCTCAACAGATTATTGATTTAGGTACTACTATATAGTTTCACCAACATGGCTTGATCATGGGAATCCTAATATAGTCTAGTCAAGACGACCATTATTCCCCATAATAATGGGGAATAATACAAATATTTAAAGAATCCAAGATACAAATATGAAAATTTGTATGTATCATATGTGAGTTTTCTGGCTTCATAACCTCTACTGGAGAAAACAGACCTGATGAGTTGCTGTTAAACTGTATGTTTTTGAACAATAAAGCACAAATGCAATGAAAAGCAATCAACTAATCCAAAGAGTAGGAAGTTAATCAATCCCACAGGAAAAACTATTTAATACCTTCTATTCAAATTCAAGCTTCTATTCATATACATATGCTCTAACTAGAAAAAAATTCCTTACATTTTTGGGGAAACATAAATACGTAGCAGATTTATATCATACCTGATTAATCAATTCAGTTAATGGGGTGACTATAATACTCCACATTCTCCAGAGATGTTCCTTGTTCTCCAACTGCTTTGCATTTTGATCAATAACATTTAAGACAGAATCACTGAAAGCTAGTGGTGAAGTTGGACCAGAAAGAACACAACCTACAAGTATTTCCAGATTAAGAAAAAACCTGAAAAAATTTTGAACCATGAGTTAACCTATAGTTTTTGCCAAAATACATTAAGTACATTGCAACAAATTTCTAAAAATAACTGACAAAAAAATAAGAAATGAACTTCAAATCTTATTTTTGAAAAAAATTGGAGAGTATCTTAACTCAAAGGCATCTGATTCATCACATTACCACCTTTCCAAGATAAACAAAGAATACTTTTAGCCCTGGCCCCATTGCTCAGTTGGTGAGCATTGTCCAGATATGCCAAGGGTGCAGGTTCAATTTCTCAGTCAGGGCACATGCAAGACAATGAATGTATAAATAAGTAGAACAACAAACAGATGTTTCTCTTTCTTTCTCTCCCCTCCTTTCCTCTTTAAACAAACAACAAAAAAGAACAAAAACCCCAAGTTAAAAACAAGAATATTTTCAGTTTAAATTACCTTTCATCTTCTACACCATATCCCAAGAGATTACTGTTGAAAATTAACTGAATTAAGAACAAAGCAGGAGTTCCCTAAAGAAAGATGGGAGATTGCAGTCAATCTTGTTATACTTGTTTTCTACAACCAATTATGTAAAACATGATACTGTTAAGGTTGAAATTTAACTTTTCATATTACTTAGGATGTGACAAAATAAAGATAACAAATGTATTTGAGTAAACTACCCAAGCTCTTTATATTTTTACCCTAGCTGTTCCATCTACACTGAAAAATGGTGAGAGATTCCAGATATGAAAAAGAATGTTAACTTAAAACTTGCTGGACCACTAACACCTACAGCCTGCAGATATCAAGTACATTTCACAATTTAGCCCATGTCAATAAAAACTTCCAAAATTTGTAGCACTATTACTATATACAACCAAATAGAAAACTTTCCTTCTGAAACCCTTTTTTAATCCCAGAAAATAGTTCCATTAATAGTGCCACACTTAATTATTTACATTAATTTCTTTGCCTATCAATTTTTTTCTTTAACATAATCAGCAAATCCAATTTTCTCAAAAATTTTATAATCTAAGTCTCACTATTTTAAGGAAAAGAAATCATAGAACTTTTATTCTTAGCTCATTTTAATCATATAATTATATTTAAGATACTTGCATTAAGAATGTCCATATTAGCAACCTGATATGCTGGTGAACCTAACACTTTCTGAGGAAGTCCTTTAATTGTAATTTCCATGAGGACCTAAGAAAGACAAAAGGTTTTATTGTTAAAAATCAGTACATAGTACAAATCTAGTAGTATTAACTATATTTTTAATTTATCATTGTTATATTTTCATTAAATATATTATCAGTTGAAAAACTTCAAATATAGTAGTGTTTGTATATCAATGTGAACATATTTACATTAGTTTCAAAAGTTCAAGTAACAAAAAAAGACCACCCACCAAGTAACACCAAAACAACAAAATCATTACTTCCAGGGACGATTAATACAAGTTTAGAGTTTATTTTTCTAGACCATTTAAATCTCCATATATGTAATTTACTAAGAAACACAATTTTGCCCTAGGTTGGTGTGGCTCAGAGGATTGAGTGCCAGCCTGTGAACCAGAGGGTCATTGGTATGATTCCCAGTCAGGGCACATGCCTGGGTTGTAAGCCAGGTCCCCAGTAGGGGGGCACTCGAAAGGGAACCACACAATGTTTCTTTCTCTCTCCCTCTCTTCCGGTCTCTAAAAATAAATAAAATTTTTCCAAAAAAAAAAAAAAAAAAAAAAGAAACATAGTTTTCCAAGGTGTGGCTGTCATATTTTTAGCCCATTACTGACATACTATGAAACTCACCTTCTTCATCTGTGTTGAGTTTTCACATCGATATATGTAGACATGCTATAGAAATGTGCCTAATTTATGCAAACATTTTTCTCTTAGTGGCTCCTGATGCTATTTCTATTTTTTATTATCAGAAAAAAATTCTTTAATAAATTATGTGCTCACTAGTAGTACCAGAAACAAATATTTCTTTAAAAAAAAAAAAGATTTTACTTATTTATAGAGAAGGGAAGGGAAGGAAGAAGGGAGGGAGACAGTCAGGGAGAGAAACATCAGTGTAAGAGAGAAACATCAATTGGTTGCTTCTCGTAAACATCCTGTCCAGGGACCAAACCTGCAACCTAGGCATATGTCCAGAGGAGAAACTGAATCCACAACCTTTCACTTTGTAGGATGATGCCCAACTGAGCCACATCAATCAGGGCCAAAAGCTAATTTGGCCCTTTTTAAAGACTGCTAAATGCTGAATCTAAGACACACCTCTTAAATGTGACAGAGCCTAGCAAACTGCTGTCCCAAAATATTACTTAACTACTTAAGTTACATATATAACAAAAACAGCTTATGTTGGTAAAGTATGCTTCACATATGCTCATTTGAAACAGATACTAATGAAAATAATAAGCAGCATTTGTTAACTCATTTATTTTGTTCTGGCCCATAGTGTTCTTCATTTATCAATCCATTTAGTTAGAACACTGAATTCTCTCTTTACAGAGGCAAGAGTAGATAAATTGCACAACTTTACTCAGCTAATAAATAGGTTGATTCAACCAGGTCAGCTCCAAAGCTGTTGCTCTACTGCCATTGTAGATACTGAAACAATACATAAAGGAAACAGACTCAGAATTTATGTAAGGATATCATTTGCTCCATCTACAGATTATTTTCGGAGGTTCACTCTTATAAAAAGTGTATCTAATTAGCTTTTTCCTTCTCTACTATATAGGATAAAAGACATGTTTAATACCAACATCATTATGCTGGTTAAAGAGAGTTCATTTAAAGCAGGAAAGCTGCACAAGATTATTATTCACAGATACTTTTTTAAATATATAAAGTAACAACTAGTGGAATTTAGCAGTCTTGTCATAAAATTAGTGTTCATGAGAGTGTCTTCAGTTCAAGTTTAATGTCCTTTACCACATTTACTTTGTGTAGCTTATCCCTTTTCTTATCACAATTGATTTTTATAGCTGCCAATATAGTCATTTGCTTCATTAATTTTAAATGACTCAAAAGTCAAATAAACAGTACTCATTATAGGGTCAAACTCCTGATTAATACTTGATATGTTTTCCCAAATCATGATCTGCGCAAGTATCTTCAATATAAAATTCAGTGTGGTTTTTTAAATTTCAGCATATAGGTGTTGTACTTACCAGTGTTTTCGATATAGGAAATACTTCTGATTTCACTATGGTTTCCAAAGATTTTAATAAGAGGGTCAAAACCTCAGAACCTGGTCTCTCTTTTTTGTTACCTATCAACACGCAAAAGAGGGCAAAAGTTATTACCTATCAACAAGCAATCTAAACATAGAAGTATTTTTAGTGGTAAAAATATACACTTAAAAGACTGAGAACTGGCTTTTTTATTAAGTCAACAAAGTGTTTTGCTATAATTCTGAAAGCTATACTTCAAAAAATTATTTTAAAATAAATTTATATAAAAGCCAAATAATTCAGTGAGTGCTATAAAATTCATTTGGTCAGTATTACGGTGCTTACCTGATTCAATAACTGACTTCACTAAGTTAATTAGCTCCTTCCAGATAGCACTTACAACTGCATCTGTCAAAATAAAATGCAAAGTACTTCAGAACAAAGACTACTACAATGGCACCCCTTTTCATCCTCAAACTAAAGTAAATTAAGCAATAATTAATTAAGAATATGATTCTCATCATACTGAATTTTGTCATCAGTTTATAAAACACTATCACCTCATTTTTACTTAAGCAAGACACGTGTTTTTTTAAAAAGGACTGTAATACACTAACACCAGGTCGTGTAACTATGTGTAATTCTTTTCTTTTTTTTTATCATTTGTTTCTTTAGTATAGAACATATTTAGCTTTTGAGACAAGGAAAAACAAAGATCAGGATACCTCAAAACCAAAAGAAAAAAATTTCCCAAGCCAATTAAAACTCAAACTATTTTATTTATGATATTTCTTCTCTTTAGTTGATAGGCTTTTGAACACAGGTGTTTAAGTTAACGGAACCTGGGTTTGTTTGAATCATGACTCTACCACTTACTATGTGACTTTGCAAAAGTTATTTACTTCTCAGAACAATAAAATTTCCTCATCTGTAAAACTGACTAACACAAAAGATTACCATAAGGATTAAATTATAAACTGCTCTTATAGCACCATCTAGTCAATAGGTGAAACTATATATTGATTTTTTGAACAAATAATCTTTAAAAGTCTCTTAAATATTTACCAGAAGCATCTTTTCCAACTGCAACAAAGCTATCATGAACAGCAGTGACAAGTGTATTTGCATATTTGGAAAAAAAAGAAGAGTTGCTAATTAACGGATGTTCGAGTGGCTCTAGAAAAGGAATAGAAACAATCATGTAAAACCAGTTTTACAAAATAAACTTCTCAATATAAATTTTGTGGTGTGACATGTTTTTATATTAAAAATTTCATATATAATTATAAAATATTTTTGTTAAACAGTATTTGCTCTAAATGCAAACTATCTAGAAATTTTAGTTCTGTATTCCAACTTATAAACAAAAATAATTTTTGCAAATAACACTACCTGAGTTTTAATGATTGGTAGACTCATTTTAAGCTTTAAAAAAAAAAACATATTAAACCCTGCTTTGCGTGGCTCAGTGGATTGAGCACCATCCTGAGAACCACAAAGTCACCAGTTTGATTCCCAGTCAGGGCACATGGCTGGGTTGAAGGCCAGGTCCCCAGTTGGGGGCATTTGAGGGGCAATGTTTCTCCCACACATGAATGTTCCTCTCCCTCTCTTTTTCTCTCCCTTCCCCTCTCTCTGAAAATAAATATTTAAGAATAAACAAAATGCTAAAGAAATATTCACTAAGAAATCTTTAAGCTCATTTCTAAAAATCATTCCAGTACTAGTCAAATCCCCCTAGTTCACTGTGTTCTGAACTGTTTTAATAAATGAAATTATTTTAAAAACAATTAAGTACCTAAGCTCAGTACAAGTTTGTTTTGCTTAGCAAAACTCAAGATTTCTGGACCCAAAAAAAAATGGAGTAACATTTCAAGTCCTAAAAGCTGAATAGAGGGGATTGTGGCCATTACACCGAAATTCGAACTCAAGTTCATCCGGGGTGTTACAGAGGCTCCATATGGGGAAGCACCTTTAAAAAAAAAAAAAAGAAGTTATATAAGCTTAAATTATCTACTAAAATGAATATATTTTGTTTACTCCCTTTAAGTGAAATGTACTATTAGATGTAAATAGTGTTTCACTAATAAAAATTGAAATTTGTGTTAAAACCCACAGCAGTATTCCAATTAAATAATCTTACTAGATTAAGAACATTAATTAGTACTATACACCATTTACATGAATATAATTCTCACTGGCATTAATCCACATCCTGAATTAGTAAAATTCATATATTCCTTAAACTTAAATATAAAAATTTGGATCAGAATAGCTAATAGAAAATAATAATAGCAATAATTATCTTTCAATGGTATTCATTCTTAGCCACATTTCTTATATCTGTTAAGATTTGTTGTTTTTAAAAATATCCATGAAGATTCTGGTTCTGAAACAAACACAACAGTCTGTAATGCACTTCACATGTGCTAAAAAAAGTTGGTATTTCCAACTACAACAATGCAATTATTGCAGAAAACATTTAACATATACGTAAAACAATGAAGAATATGTAATAAACTTTGTGATGGGGGGCCAAAATTATGAAGTGCTTCATTTTAACTCAACAATAACTTCAGTCAACACAATTTTTAAAGAAGATATAAAACAAGTATGTCTATCTCTTACCTTTATGTTGAGGGGTCATAGGATTTAAGCCTGGAGAAGTAGCTACACGAGATGAATGAGGTGAAGCATTAGAATCAATGCGTATTGTGCTCTGAATCAGGGGCACACAAACCTATTGGAGTAACAGTAATAAGAAGAGATATCTATAAACTGCATAATTTTCATATTTTTAAAAAGCCCTGCATAATAAATTTAATTTCTTTAAGAAGCAATCTAAATTTTTTTAATATGTTGAATTTTATGGTCTGTTTCAATGAACAAACTTAAAACTGAAATTTGGAAAAGTGAGCATTTTTATTAAACTGTATTGCCCCAAATGTATACTATCTGTAAATCTCAATTATAAATTTTAAATTATATACAAATAATTTTTACAAATAACATATACCTGATTTTTAGTGCAATTGGCAGAGACTCACTTTAAGCTTTTTAAAAACACATGCTAAAAATACATTAAGACACATTCAAGCTCATTTCTAAAATCATGCCAGTACCAGTCAAATCCAGTCAATGAATTATGCCAATGAATTGTGGGACAACTGGGTAAGATTAGCTTAAAAGAACCTTCCAATGGGAGAATCTGAAAAAATTATGATCCCAATTACATATTACTATCAATGTCCAATTTTACTTAGTTCACTTTCTACCAAGTTTAAAATCCTTAATATATTAAAAAATTTTTACATTTGCTCAAAATTTCAAGTATTTAAAGTCTTCCTTTCAAAGAATACACTTCCTGCTTATGTTATTTATATAGACTAGAAGGCAAGGACTAAACATCCAAAAGTAAAATTTGCTAGAAAATCAAAGATAATAAATAAATAAAGTTTAAAAAGTTATCAGATATGTCCTTTTTAATTTCACTTTAAAAAATTCAGAAATGAAGGTCAGGATTAATTACAAAAACAAAGAGGTATATATAAGATTAAGTCTGTGTCTAAATGCCCAGAAGGATATCAAAATCTAAAGGAATCTGTAAATCATTTGCAACAATATTGAAAAGCTATAATAGGACTTAAATAATTCATTGTCACTATGTGGCCTAGAAAAAGGAAATAAAAGAAATAAGAATTAATCCCATTTTTTATCAACCCAGTGTAACCCTTGATTTCTAGTTCAAAAATACTCCATCTACTTTCAATTATATTCTAAGCCCCATGGAATTCCTTTTAAAAAAATCTTCATAATGTCCCTAAAAAATAGAGAATATCCTTTGAGGGAAAGGAATTCAAGTTTGTGTTAAGAAAAAAAGATCTCATATATTGTGGCCTACTAACACATAGTAAAAATAACCCTGAAAAATTAAAGAATACATTAATTTTTTAAAAACCCACAAAGTATTATAGTCAACACTTATAATGTTACCTGTTCAAAATTAGCAGGAAGATGAGGTCCAAGTCTCATTAGCAAATACCACCAGACTTCTAGTTTTGTTAATGCTAAAGCTTCTGTTCTCACATGGATGGAACTCAAAGGCTGCATTAACAACTTCAGTCTTTTTGCACTACATAGTATTTCTTAAAAGAGAATGAAATAAGCATCCAGGTAAGAAAACATTAAGAGCTAAAGATTAAATTTTAAGAACGAGTATGCAACAGTCTCCTTTTACCATAGGAAGAGAATAAATTTAAAAATATTTTTAAATCAACAGCAAGCTATTCCCCCTTTCACCTAAAAATTCCACCTGACAAACTCCAGTAAGCCTAGAAAACAACACTTAAGAAGGCAACAGCAAAAAAGGAGTAAGGACTATTTACTAAATACTGGACATAAGGGGTGATTTTGCAATCAAGGGGCATTTGGCAATGTTTACAATATTTTTGGTTGTTACAACTTGACAGGCAAGGGTAAGGAGAATGTTACTGCCATCTAGAGAGTGGGCTGCATCCACGGGATACTACTAAATATAACAAGTGGTCCTCCACAACAAACTGTCTAGCCCAATATGTCAAACGTTGAGAAACTGTCCAAACTGCTTTAGTATTTTCATTATCCCTACTTAACAGGTAAAAAATAAAGACATATATTTTACATACTGCTCAAAATGATTATTTTTAAACTTTACTAGTAATTTATTTGATCATGCATTATACCTGTTGTTGCCATTAGATTTTGGAAACCTAAATAGATTTTTTTAGATTCAGATGGAATCTACATTAACAATAATCAGATTAAAATTAAGCATAAAAATTAAATCTAATTCTTTAAATAAAATATTTTTGTCAGAAGTATGCAAATATGTAAGTGTAACTGGAAATACATAGAAAGACAGTCTGGGCTTCTGGCCAAGATGAAGGCATAGGTAGACGCATTGAGCTTCCTCCTCGCACAACCAACATAGGGACAACAATATAGAAATAAAGTAACAACCAGAACAGATAGAAAAGTGAACTGTATGGAAGTCGGACACCCAAGGATTTAAAAATAGACATGTTCATCCAGACTGGTAGGAGGGATGGAGTCGGGGCAGGCAAGGGACGCAACCGGGGCGGTGCCCAAGACGGCAGCAGGCAGACCCTGGATGCACAAGCAGTGGTGGCTGGCAGGCCAGCCAAGGGGTGGCAACCGGCAGACCCAGCGAGGCGGCCATTGTGAAGCAAGGCACTGCACGCAACTCAGGGTCTCAGTGTCCGGAAATAGAGCTTTGGGGCACTGACTGAGGAGGAAGGTCCCACCTGAGGGCACAGGCCCACCCACACGGGAATTGGCACCAGAGGGGCCCAGTTAGCTTGTGGAAAGTGGCTGAAGGGACTGAGGTCCACGGAGAGTGGAGCAAGTGTCATTGTTCCTTCTCCGACCCCGCCCCCCACATACAGCATCACAACCCAGCAACTGGGATGCCTGGCCCTGGTGAACACCTAAGGCCCCGCACCTCACTACAGGAGCTCGACAAGACCAAAAAAAGGAAAGAAAAACAAACAAACAAAAAAAAA
>CM052541.1:63088877-63111789 GCA_028533065.1 Trachops cirrhosus
GAGCTAGAAACATAATTTAAACTGACAGCCTTGAGACGACATAAGGGAAAGTGACTCATTGTTGTGCTTCAGGACTTTGTGGAAAAAGAATGTAATCACAAATTTAGAAAATTAGTTCAGTTTGAATTCATCACCAAGCCTACTCAGGGCAGGATTAAATGTCCTATTTTTCTTGATCAATGAGTTAAGAAAAAAAATATTTAAACTGCCTATTGTAGTAAACTAATGTAATTGAAAATTTTAAATCTTCTAAATGTACTATGGATAAAACTGAATTTTGACCAAAATTTGCAAACTTCGTAGTCTGCTTTTCATATGATACTGGTGGAAATATAAATCAGTACAGCCTCTAAGAATGACATTTTGCAGTATTTATCAAAATTAAAAATTCTCAAAGTCTTTGATGCAAAAATTTCCCTTCTATATGATTATTCTACAAATATACTCATTCATGTGCAAAGTAAAGTATAGAGACTGTTAACTTAAAAATACAAAGTCCTTTCAAAGTGAAAGACAAACAAGCATTTATTTGAGATCAATAGGAATACCTATTCGGGAATCATTAATTCAGGCAGAAGCCCATACAGTGCTCCATTAGGAGACAAAGGCAAAGGGTGTTTATGAGAAAGGGAAAGGGAACAATTACATCAATAGAAGGAAAACATTTCTGTTGGTGCAGATACTGTAATACAGTGACACTAATTCTAAAAGATATTTTAAATTTTTAGTCTGAGAGTCATTTGTGCAGTGGTCATAACTGCTTTCTTGTTATCTTTGCAAACAGTTCTTTGGGATACAATCTTGCTGTAGTCCCAATCCAAAGGGTTACTTTGCCCTGTTTTAGCATTCCAGAGATTTGAGACCAGATGTGCAGTCCAATTCCTCTGGCAGCTCCATTTTAAAGTGGCTACATTTGTATTGTTTTAACAAGACTTTTGTTCCTAGTAGAATTATTTGTAAAAAGTAAGATGATAAACAAGTAATGTTAAACAGATTATGGGATATCTATACTGTATAATACTATGCATATGAAATAATATATAGTGATATTCAAAATGGGAAAATTTTATTTTACTAAAAGGAACCAATTTCCTTAGAGAAATGGCTAATTCCAGGGCTGAGGCTGAGAAAGTATAAGAAAATCCTGGAATATCTTTTTGTGCCAGAAAATAAACAAGTGCTTAAAAAATGGTAGGAACACCGTTAAAGGGACTCAGGAGCTCACTTGATGGGCTTTCACTGACTGAGCCTGGAACAATGGATTATGAATCATTGAATAGAGGAAGAATCCGTGAGCCCGTATTGATACTAAAATATAAATGACTAAAAGGAGGAAAAGGTATGACAATGTTAGTAAGTCACCATTTTGCACCTATAATAGTAATAATTGATTCAAGAAATCAATAGGTGCTAAATCAGTAGGTGCAAAAACCATTGAACAAAAGTCTGATGGGGAGCACAGTCTCATAATATGTATCTCCGCATAAGATGCCTATCAACAAGGAGAGATAAATAGTAACTTTACAGTGGAGACACATATGAAAATCACCAAAACTGGTGCAAACTGGTATCACTGAGATTCTGTGATGTGATTCACTGGAGAAACAATATCACTTCTTATGGTATGCTGTCCAAAAATTCAGAGCCTAAATCTATCCATGTGGAAAGAATCAGAAAAATCCATATTGAAGGATGTTTTATAAAAACAACAAAACAAAAGGAAACAAAACCAAAAGACAAAAAATCAAACAAAAAACTGACCTGTATTCTTCAAATGGCAATGTCATAAGAAACAAAGGAAAGCAGATAAACTGTTTCAAAATAAAGAAGAAAAAAGGCACATGACAGCTGAATGCAATGTGTGATCACGAATCAATAAATGTTGTAAATAATATGTTTTGCTTTAAAAGAATAAGGAAATTTGAACAAAGACTAAGTTTTCTACATTTGATAACTAATGTGGTTATATAAGAAAATCAGAATAAGAAATTCTTCCAAATTTAGAAAAAGATTGATTGTTCTGTAGACATAGAACCAAGTCACAACCAGAACCATTTTTAAACGCATTCAGTTGATAAATACAACTCACTTCAGTAAAACTGCCTTTGCAAGTCAACCAGTTAGTATCAGCCTCTCACTTGTTAAAGTCAGCTGATCAGGGATGAAGTTACTCCAAAAAAGATGCCTTATAGTATCAACCAATCAACAAAAGTCACTTCAACTGTGCCTGGTGTGGCTCAGTGGGTTGGGTATTGTCCTGCAAACCAAAACATTGCCAGTTCGATTCCTAGTCAAGGCACATACCTGGGTTGCATGTTTCTCTCAGGCACTGATGTTTTCTCATACTCCCTTCCCCTCTCCCTATAAATTAATTAATTAATTAATTAAGTCTTTAAAAAAATAGCCACTTGAGTAACACAGCTTGTAAGGATCATGCCAGACCACTTACTCCTCTGAAAGGCCACCCATCCTGAACTCCATGCTTTCCGATGAGTCCAGCAGACTGCTTTTCTAAGACTATGACTGACCAGCATAACCTTCATTCCTATAGTAAGAAGTAAATTCAGCTTTGTCTTTTTATGTCAGATATTGATTGGTAGCTACATTATCCTTTGGTAATTCTGGCGATTCTACCAAGGTCATTTTGAAAACTTGTTTGGCATCATTCCAGGTAACCTCTGGCCAAATAGATGCACTTATTGGGTCCTTTGTGTCCAAACTTTGTTACTCAGGTCAGCTGCACAAGGCTTCAGTCTCAAGAACCACCTGAGCTCTATTTTTATTGTATTCTCAATACTGCATTTATTGTCTTATTCTAGGATGTGTAGCCAAGTAAACCTTTACTTAAGATTATTAGGTTTTGTTCTTTCCTCTGAGTAATTAGACCTTTTGGTTTGGAGTAACACTATTTGGTACTTGCCCTGAGGGGTTTAATAAGGTTATTATCCTTTTGCTTTGCAGGTCTACTATTTGAAAATGTTTGCCAATAACTTGTTTGTTCTCCTGCTTAGGTTTTGTTTTGTTTTTAGAAATTTAAAAATATTTATTAAAAAATTTATTTAAAAACAATAATGAACACATTACATATTAACAAATGTTATATTTTAATTACAAGATTTCATGAAAAAATCAGAAGCATGGCATTTTATTTTCTTGTCTGTGTTACTAAGTTCTCAAAAAGGCTTCTGCCTTTGATTTACTGTGCTATATTGTTTTATTGAAGAGAAGGAAGAAAACCCAGTCTGGTTTTCTTTCTGTACTGGGTCAGGTATGTACTTGGAAGAGTGAGCAATATTTTAATGGCATTTTCAGATCATTATAGATATTCTTCTTTGTTATAACACCAAACTTGAGAAGCAATATTTTCTTAAAGATTAATTACATTGTGGAATCTGAAGTTATATCAATGAACTTTTCATATTCTGTTATATTAAATACATTGGTCAATTACCAAATGTTGAGTGGGTCTTTTATCCATACATGATTTTGTATGACTATACATTGGTCATTTGCAAAATATTGTCATTGAGTTATGTGGATCTTTCAAATGTTGACACAGCTTATTGTACGTTACCAAATACCACATTTGTTAACATCACAACCAATCTCATCAGAAAGGTCTTTCCATTGATTTTTGGTTAGCAGTAGAATTTCTGAATCATAGGATATGAGAACATTTAACTTTATAAGGCTATGACAACTTATTTTTCCAAAGTAGTATTCCCAATTTACAATTCCACAAGCAATTTTATAGATCTCGTTGATCCACATTTTGTCTAACAGTATTGATAATTTCAATTTGAATCATTCACATTGGTATAAAAAGTAGCTTACTGTGGTGGTGTTCTTCATTTCCCTGATAATGAATTTGAGTAGCTCTTCATATTTATTCTCTTATGTGAAATAAATGTCATGCCCTTCATTCTTCCCTTTGTTTCTAACAGCATTATATTTCACATTCCATACAAGTTACTCATTTAAAGTGTATAGTTTACCCTGGCCAGGTGGCTCAGTTGGTTTGAGCATTGTCCTGTGTACCAAAAGGTTGCAGTTTCAAGTCCTGGTCAGGGCACATGGTAGGGGGATGGTAGGTAACCGATTGATGTTTCTTTCTCACATCGTTGTTTCTCTTTCTCTAAAATCAATCCTCAGGTGAGGATTTTTTTTAAAACAGTGTATCATTCAATGATGTTTAAGTTAGCCTCAGATTTGTAAAACCATCACTAAAATACATTTTAGGGCATTTTTGTCACCTAAAAAAAATAACCTGTACTTTTTAACTATCACCCCCCTCTCTACTCAATATTCCTCTCACCTCAGCCCAAGCAACCACTAATCTACTTTCTGTTTCTATAAATTTGCCTATTATGGACATTTTTTATAAATGTAATCATATGACGTGACCTTTTATGACTGCCTCTGACTTAGCATTTTGTTCTCTAGGTTCATCCATGTTGTAGCATTAACTTCATTTCTTTCTATGGCCAAACAATATTTCATTGAATAGATAAACCCCATTTTGTTTTTCCATTTGTCAGTTGATGGACATTTGAAGTTGAATAAAAATCCTGGCCTATCAGTTATATCTCAGTTTTTTAAAATGTTGGTCTAGAGTTCTGGTCAAAATGACAGAGTAGGTATATGCTGGGCTCACCTCCACCCATGACCACATCAAAATTATGACATCTGGCTGTGAAAATCAGCAGGGATTTATTTGGTGTGGGGAGGCAAAAGGCTGCTGAAAACCAAGGCATCCTTTTAAAGGGCACATACACAGCCTCACTTACTCGCAGGCACTCACTATGGTCTCTGGCAGAGAAACAGTAACCCAGAAGGTGTCTGAGACATAGGGAGAGACTGAGTTCTGTGGCATCAGGGACAGGGCTGGAGGGACAGCCAATGTTGTCCCTGTGTTGAGCCCTCCTCTCACATAGCTGGCAGGGGCGGGGGCATTGTTCCTGTGATGAGCTCTCCCTGACAAGGCCAAATTGGAATCTACATTTACCTGGTGAACACCACTCACCCCACCCTGTTGACTCCCTGGGATACTGCCTTGCCCAACTCATGTAGAGCCTGAAGCTCTTTAAGGGGCTGACCCTTACAGAAACCCAGCCTGTGGCAGCAGGCCTTGGAGTACTGTTTTGCTGAGTGGTCCCAGGTCCACCGATGGTGAGAGCTGGCTTTGGTTAACATCATGGCCTCTCCCACATACCTCCAGGCCCAGTACAGACAAACTATCAACTGCAGATCACTTTGTAGCTCCTACCAGGTAGCTCTGGGCCAGGTACAGGCAGCTGAACTTGACCTGCACCAAAGCCCTTTCCAAGAGGCCCAGAACAAATAAACTTGGTGGTTGGCTTCAGACCATAACCAAAGACCACCCGATTAGCTCTATAAGCAACAAACCCAGAGTAACCTTGGCAGGCACCAGACCACACTGGGGCAAATCTTGCTACATGGGGTGAGCTCCTGCATAGCAGCTCATATGTTGTGGTCATGGCCAATCCTCACAGTGAGTCAGCCTGAGGGTCAACCCTACCTAATCATGTGCCAAGAGCAATCAAGGCTCACTACAAAAGGATGGTGCACACAGACCACACTAGGGACACTCTTGGAACACCTAGCTCAGGTGACCAGCGAGACTGTGCCACTGGGTCCCACAAGACATCTACTACATAAGGCTACTCTACCAAGACTGGGAGACATAACAGCTCTATCTAATACATAGAAGTAAATACAGGGAGGCAGCCAAAATGAGAGGCAAAGAAACATGTCCCAAATGAAAGAACAGGGGAAAAAACACACACAAAAAAACTCCTACTAAATAAAATGGAGGCAAATGTCTGCCAGATACAGAGTTCAAAACACTGATTATAAGGATGCCCAAGGAACTTAAACTTCAACAAAGAGATAGTAAGCATAAGAAAGGACATAGAAATCATAAAAAAGAACCAGTCATAAAGAGAAAAAAATAACTGAAATGAAGAATATCCTAGGAGAAATCAATAGCAAATTAGACAAAGAATGGGATTGAATGATCAATTTGGAAGATAAGTAGCAGAAAACACCCAATCAAAACAGCAAAAAGAAAGAGAAAAAAAATAGGATAGTTTAAGGGACACCTGGGACAACATCAAGCAAACCAACATTAATATCATAGGTGTACCAGAAGGAGAAGAGAGAGATCAAGGGATTGAGAATCTACTTGAAGAAATAATGATTGAAAATTTCCCTAACCCAGCAAAGGAAATAGATATACAAGTCCAGCAAAAGCAGAGAATCCCAAACAAGATGACCAAAGAGGACCACACCAAGACACATCATGACTAAAATGCAAAAGGTTAAAGACGAAGAGAGAATCTTGAAAGCAGCAACAGAAAAGCAGATAGTTACCTACAAGGGAGCTCCCATAAGACTGTCAGATGACTTGTCAATAGAAACTTTGTAGGCCAGAAGGGATTGGCATGAAATATTCAAGGGGATAAAAAGCAAGGAAATACAACCAAGATTATGCCACCCAGCAAACTACCATTTAGAATCAAAGGACAGATAAAGAGCTTCCCAGACAAGAAAAAGCTAAAGGATTTCATTGCCACCAAAGCAGTATTATAAGAAATGCTAAATGGACTTCTTTAAGAAGAAGAGGAAGGGCTTCCAGTCAAGGTGGAGGTGTAGGTAGACATGCTTTACCTCCTTGCACAACTACAAAAAGGAATTACACCTAGATCTCAAAACAAATAACACCCAGAACTGTCAGGAAATCGAACTGTATGGAAGTCCGACAATCAAGGATTTAAAGAAGTCACATTCATCCAGATGGGTAGGAGGGGCAGAGGTAGACATGGGGTGATGAGGAGAGGAAATGTGGTGTGGTGTGGTGTGGAGAGGTGATGGTGGTGGTGGAATGGGCATGGGTGGTCCCACATTCATGTGTGGTGGATAAAAGAGCGAGTAATCCCAGCCCTAGGCCAGACTGCACAGCCCAGGATTCCAGCAACAGGAAGATAAATCCCCATAACTTCTGGCTGTAAAAACCAGGGGGCATTGGGGTGATGGAAGAAACTGCCAGGTTTTCAGAAAGCTTTGTTTAAAGGACCCATATGGTCTTAAAATATATGCAAACCCACTCATTCTGGGATTCAACACCAGGGTGCCTGCTTTAAAGGCAGCAGTCACACAGGGAGTAGGTAAAGTGACTAGAAACAGGGCAAGTGCTGCACAAACCCCCAGAGTCCAGGTAACCTTGGTGATTACCCGAGGCTCTGTACCCACACAATTTACAGATGCCTTTTACAGAGTCAAAGCACCTCTATCTAATACACTGAAACAAACACAGGGAGGCTGCCAAATTGAGGAGACAAAGATACCAGTGTATGGCCAAAAATGAAAGAACATAACAAAACCCCCAAAAAGAACAAATGAAATGGAGATAGCCAACCCATCAGATGCTGAGTTCAAAACACTGGTTATCAGGATGCTCAAAGAACTTACTGAGTACAGCAACAACACAAAGGAAGAAATGAAGGTTACACTAAGTGAAATAAAGAAAAATCTACATGGAGCCAACAGTGGAGGAAGGAAGCTGGGATTCAAATCAATGATCTGGAACATAAGGAAGAAATAAACATTCAACCAGAACAGAAAAAAAAAAAAAAAAGAAACTAGAACTCAAAAAAACAAGGATGGTATAAGAATACTCTGGGATATCTCCAAACATGCTAACATCTGAATTACAGGGATGCCAGAAGGAGAAGAGAAAGAGGAAGAACTGAAACGTATTTGAAAAAATAATGAAAGAAAACTTGTCTAATTTGGTGAAGGAAATAGACATACAAGTCTAGGAAGCAAAGAGAATCCCAAACAAGTTGGATCTAAAGAGGACCACAGCAAGACATATCATAATTAAAATGCCAAAGGTAAAAGATAAAGAGAGAATCTTAAAAGCAACAAGAGAAAAGGAGAGAGAGTTACCTACAAAGAAGCTCTCATAAGACTACCAGCTGATTTCTCAAAAGAAACTTTGCAGGCAAGAAAGGACTGGCAAGAAGCATTCAAATGATGGAAAGCAAAGACCTACAACCCAGATTACTCTATCCAGCAAAGCTATCATTTAGAATGGAAGGACAGATACAGTGCTTCCCGGACAAGGTAAAGCTAAAGGAGTTCATCATCACCAGGCCATTATTGCATGAAATGTAAAAGGGACTTAAGAAAAAGAAGATCAAAGCTATGAACATTAAGAAGGCAACATATTCACAACTATCAACAAATGAATCTAAAAAAAGAAAAAAAAACTAAGCAACAACCAGAACAGGGACAGGGTCATAGGTATGGAGATTATTTGGAGGGTTATTAGCTGAGAGGCACAAGGGAGAGAAGGGGAAAAAGGTGCAGTGATTAAAAAGCATAATTGTTAGGTACAAAATAGGGGGATGTTAAGAACAGTGTAGGAAATGGAGAAGCCAAGGAACTTACATATAGGACCTGTGCACATGAACTAAATTGGCGGAGGGTGGTGGGAGTGCTGAAGGAAAGGGTGGTACCAGGCTGAGGAGGGTGAAGGGAGAAAATGTGTGACAACTGTAATAACATGATCAATAAAATATACTAAAGAGGAAGAAAAAGAAGACATATAAATGATAAAATGGCAATAACTATGTACCCATTAATAATTACTCGAAATATAAATGGATTGAATGCTCCAATTAAAAGACATGCAGTAGCTAAATGGATAAGAAAACAAGACCCATATACATGCTGTCTAGAAGAGACTCCAGATAGAAAGCTGAAGAAATTCAAAACATTAATGTGAAAAGATGTGTCACCTCTATTTTTATTGCAGCATTATTTACAATAACCATGATATAGAAGCAACCTAAGTGCTCATCAATGGATGACTGGAAACAGAAGTTATGGTCCATATATACAATGAAATAGTACTCAGCCACAAAAAAGAATGAAATCTTATCATTTGCAACAACATGGGTGGACCCAGAGGGTATTATGCTAAGTGAAATAAATCAGACAGAGACAAATACTATGAATTCACTTATATGTGGAATCTAAAGAAGAAAATAAATGAACAAACAAAACAGAAACAGACTCATAGATACAGAGAACAAACAGATGGTTTCCAGATGGAAGAAGGTTTTAGGGGAGTTGACTGAAAAAGGTGAAATGATTAAAAAGTACAAACTCATCGTTATAGAATAATCATGCGGATATAAAGAATAGCATAGGGAATATAGTCAATATTATTGTAATAACTGTGTGTGGTGTCAGGTGGGTACTAGACTTATGGGAGGATTACTTCGTAAACTGTAAGTGTCTAACTACTATGCTGTACACCTGAAACTAACATAAAATAATGTTGAATGTTCACTGAAATTGACAAAAAATTTTAAATCCTGGTCTAGAGCCAAATTAAGGGCTATAAATAAAGAATTTGCTAATCTTTAGTGAGAGAAATTTTCGCTATAGAAGCCAGGACTCTTAGTGATAGTTATTGTCCTGGGCTACAGATCTGTACCAGCTAATTTAATTAAATTGTGAGCCCTTCCAAGGGGGAAAATTGCTAAGGTCAGCAAGGCATGAAAGAGATTTTAATAATTAAGCTGTGAAATTTTTTTAAATGAAAAAGAAAAATACACTATATAAAGCAATTATGTATAAACCTTTTTTTAAAAGGTACACAAAGATTCAAAATTGTTAACAAATAAAATTACAAGATAGACTTCAAGAAACTTTCAAGCAGTAGTCTGGGGTACATTCAGTATCTGAAGTAAAAGGAGCTTTATCTTCTCTTTTTATACAGGGGCTCAAATCTGACTTAGGAGATTTAATTTAAAAATTAATTAAAATATGAAATTGCAGTTTAGAAAATATCTAATATGTGGCTTAATATTTGCAGATAGCCTTAAAAAATCAACAAGATAGAGATCAGTATATTTAATGGCTTTGTAGATGAAATACCCCAAAGTGTCTTTGCTTCCTAAGGTGTAGGAACCTATATGAAAGGATATTTGTAAATATAGTGAGCAGAAGGGCCATTAAAGAGACTACTTACCACACTAGCTAAAAAATGGGACAGCTATCCAAAAATCTATCCAGTGATACAACTTCATTGTAGACAAGAGCACCCAGCAATTTCCGATTCTTTTTTTTTTTTAATTTCCCAAGGGGGGAAAAACAGCTTTCTTGTTTATATAGGTATCACTTGTCTACTATTAGTTCCACCTCTATATCAGAGTAAAAATTTAAGTTGTCTAAAAAACCAAGAGGAAAGAGAAATTGGCTTTGCATTAGAAAGAAAACAGGAAAAGCTTTTGTATTACAGCAAAAATGACAGTATCAGATTGTTTGAAAAAAAGAAAAGACAAATTTGAATATATACACCAAATTGTGACAGGCTTGAAGAGAAATAAACTTCATCTACCTTGGTTTAATAGAACTGCTGAACTTAAAAAAAATCTCCAACAACTCAATGTCTCACTGTAAGTGATATTTTGAGATCATTATCAGAGGAATATTCTTTATTCTCTGTGATACAACATTGTGTAGAATACAGTCATCATGGTAGACTTGAACTGCTATCCTTGGAAAGGACTGTAAGGTTGGTGCTTGGCTGGAATCTGGAAACTTAGATTTTGGAGGTTCCCAACATTAACTGGTAAGAGTGCCTCGCTAAACTGTTTATAGAACCAATATAGTTTTTGCTGTACACTTGCTTTTCCTCCTGGGAGTCAGAGCTTCAGCAGGGCGTGGCTATGTGATTAGCCCCCAATAGAAACCCTGGGCACTGAGTGTTGAGCTTCTGAGATTGGCAACATTTCACACATGTTGTCAAAACTCAGTGCTAGGGGATAAAGCATATCCCTGTGTGACTCACTGGGAGACCATCCTGGGAAGCCTGTGTCTGGTTTTCCCAGACTATGCCCAGGTGCTTTTTCCCTTTGCTGATTTTGTTCTACAATGGTCATACTTCTTTACCATGAGTACAACTATATGCTGAGTCCCTTGAGCCCTCCTAGAAAATCACTGTACCTGGGGTAGTCTTATGGATCTCTACATGACCCAAACATCTACAAATTCAATAAGATCTACTTTTAGACAAAATATACTGCACATCTTGTACATGATCAGATTGTAGTTCATCTAGATATGAGAATGTATATACCATGTATGATTCAAGAAACTATGAAAAAAGAAAAGCTATGGTTGCCAAATTCTTATGGATGAAAGATTCCACAGACAGGCAGATTAACTTGGAGCACAGCCCATAGATAACAGCTTGATTTGTTCCTTAATTATATAAATCTGTCTTTTGTACAAACATGAAAATATCAGAACACGCTCTAGGCATTTTAACTACTAGAAAAATATTATCTATAAAATGTATCCCTTAAGTAAGAAAAAAAATAAGCCTTCTTGTGTCAGAGCAATTACAGTTCTCAAATAAGTCGAAATAGCCTGAGATCTCCTACTAGAATGTTTAATCTAATGTTGGTAGATGAACTAAATCACTATTGCTAGCAGAAACCACTCAATATTTTTAACTTATTAATTCTCATTCTCTTTTCATTAAATGAAATACTAGTGTAGCACACTAAATCCAATAACTCCATAACCCTGTGAAAGAGAATTCCATACTTGTGCTTCTGTAATTCAAGATGCTGATGATCAAAAAAGAACTATTGACACTATAGTACCAAATCCTAACTCAATATTATTGAATACATTTTTATTGAAATTATGAAAATATCAGGCTTGATGTATAAAAAATAGTCTTGTCTCTTATAAAACCCAACTTCTTACCAAAAGCCAAAAATTATTCAAGTGAGTGAACAATGATTCTTTCTGGGGCATATTAGATCGTCACTATAAAAAAGTATGCATATGTGTATATATGTATATACATAAGTGTATATTTGTCTCTATATAAAATTATGTATATATAGATTAAGATTAGTAAGCTTTTAGAATAATTTACTTTTTAAAATATTTTTATTTATTTATTTTTAGAGACAGGGAAAGGGAGGGAGAGATGGAGGGAAACATCAGTATGAGAGAGAAACAATGATTGGTTGCCTCTTGCATGTGTCCCAACTGGGGATCAGTCCCCCACCCAGACATGTGCCCTGACTGGGGATCAAACTGGGGACCTTTTGCTTCATGGGACGATGCTCACAACCAACTGAGCCATGCTGGCCAGGGCAATAATTCACTTTTTTAAAAAAGATATATAAACACAGACTTCTCTAAAATTGAAATAACAAATATATCAATTACTTGACATCATCATGCTAAAATAATTGCTTCATAAATCTACAGATCCACAGAAAAGTTATTACAGAAATTAATATACTATACTACAATTACTATAGAAAACTTTACATATATTATAGAAATACATTAACAGATCTTCATGGTAAACAGATTTCTCTGATTAAAGCCCTTGTACAGGACATCATATAAAACAACAAAAATGCTAACAAATCCACGTAGAAGTTCAAAGATTCCATCATAGATTCATAAAATCTGGACACTCAAATTCTGAAAATAATCATTGACAATGATCACATTAGAAGATCCATGAGGATGAAATCTGGCAAGTCCAGAATGGCTACTTGATAGCGCCCATTAAACCCCAAATGAATGCTTGCAGAAATCTTTCATGAAATAACCCATCCACAGTAGGAACAAATTGTCCACAGAATCCAACTTTTATGGGACACCTTCTAGGACAGAGGATTTAGCCAGTTCATGTCCAGTCTGGAACTAGATTAACCAGGAAATGTTGTAAAGGTAGGGCATAGGCTAGGATCACATCCTCTGAGCGTCACTGAATGAATTGTATCAATTGCTTCCCTCCCTCTTTTATGAATACATACTTTAATAGTAATTGATATTTAGGGTAGAATAAGACATATCCTATTGAACAGCCACCACACTGACAATGGTTAAAATACCATTAGATCTCGTAGTGATCTACGTAGGGCATTTCATCTTATGTATCCAGTAATGTAGAAATACATTTAACTGGAAGTTATTCATGAAATTTTATTTACATAGAATTTTGCTCTTTACTTCAAAATTTCATTATGTATATCACTGACAATCTTCTAGAAAAATATAAAGGACCTTAACATAACCAAAATCACATCTGTTAGAGAGATGTGTTTCTAAATTTTATTCTCAATTCTAAATTGAGGTTCCAGAGAACCTCCAGAAGTTGATGGTTCCTGAAAGTCGACTGCTGATTCAAGATCTTAGGAATAAGCTGGCAACTACACATTGTAGAATGTGTCTGACCAGAACTACCAGAACAATGTTCCTTTGTATGTCTATTCTTCTTTCCCAATTACAGTTCAATATTATATTAGTTTCAGGTGTACAGTGTAGTAATTAAAGATTTATATAACTTACAAGGTGATCTTCTAATAAGGCTACTACCCATCTGACACCACACTTAGTTATTACAATATTATTGATGTATTCCTTATGCTGTACTTTTACATTCTCATGTCACACTCGCTTAAATGCATTTATTTATGCATACTTTCTGTGCTGATTTAAGTTGTATATTTTGACTCTATCAGTCATGCTCCCCTAAACATTAATAATCATGTCCTTAGACACAAGCTTTACTAAAAAAAATCACTAACTCTCTTCAATAAAAACAGAAGTAAATAATAAATAAATAACATTTTTAATGTTGAAAAAATTAAAAATAAAAACAATCTTTCATAATTTTGTAATTTAGCTCTATTAAGCTTTTGTAGTACAACCAATTTGAAAAATAATATGAAGGTATGTTATGTTATAAAAATATAATCACTTGTATTATCATAAGATATATTATAATGCATGTATTAATAGTTATATTAATATAATATACAATATATTAGTTAACAATATAGTAATATACATTATATAAAATTACATTATTATTGTTTACAATAATGAAGAAAAATGGTCTCTTGCTAGAAGAAGAGGATAAAATTATTCTTGGGCTGTAGCAGTAACTGTTTCTTATAACCACACCCAGAAACAGTATTTCTACAACTTCAGTAAAATTAAACATATCTCTTAGGCACCTCCTGGATATTTTCTCCTATGTGGAAATCAGTTTCTTCACTGCTGACCCAGAACCAGGGTTAACTAATCCATGAGTATAATTTCCAAAACTCTCGATGAAATATAGATTTTAAAAAAAGAGTCTGAAAGATAAACTCCTTTCTGGGAAAAGTTTCCCAAGGGTGTTTTCCCACCATCCAGAAGCACAGCTTAAGGTAGTAATCCTTCACACTGGCTGAGAATAGAATACCATAAGGTTTTTTTCTGGCCCACCAGCAATGAGTCTATGCCATTTCTACAATTTCTTCTTGCAGAGGAAATAACATGTTAGGTGAGACAAAGACAATCTATATGTAGCTAAAAGAAAACACAAACTGACTTAAGAGTCAGGCAGTCGATAAGCCTTGTTTTATTCATCAGACCTGTGGAATCTTGGTTCATGTTGTGAAGTATCTTCCGTCCCTTTTAAAAATGACAGTTACTTCTAGTTTACCTCTTTGTCTCACTATTGTTTAATGTCTGTTGTCCAAAATAGTAGATATTTCTGCATAGGCACTGTGCTAACAGTGATTCAACAAATGATTCAAAGGCAAAATCAAGATAAAAATCACAAAAATCAATGTGCAAATTGAAAATCCTATCTCCACAAAGGCAACCTTACATTCAAGAACAATCAACCACAGTTGTGAAGCAGCAGCCAGTGGCAAACAGCAAGGCCAGAAGCCCTTGTTCTGCCCTCCCTCTCCCCCTCGGGCTCCCTTCAGCCTACCCCTCCTGATTTGCCAGGCCCAGGTCCAGGCTCTCACCAGGTCATCCTCATCTGGTTGAAACTAGAGTGCCACGAAGATGCCTGCTTACCACTCTTCTCTCATGGACCCCAACACCAAACTCATTGGGAACATGGTACTCTTTCCCATCAGAGGGTCAGGTCAAAGGACCTGCCCCTAGAGAGATAAAACCTACAGATATTGTGGATGAAGCCATCTATGACTTCAAGGCCAATATCTTCTTCAAAAACTATGAAATTAAGAATGAAGCTGATGGAACCTTGATATGCATAACTCTCTAAATTTCTGAGTGTTCCCAGAAACTCCAAAAGTGCAATTCCAAAAGCCAAGGCAAGAAGAAACGTATTGTATACACTGGGAGTCATTAATTTTCCCATTCCTGGAGAGCCTGGTTTTCTACTTAATACAGTTTGTGCCAAACCTGCAAAGAAACAAGAAGACAAAGTGATGAGGGCCTATTTATAGCATCTAAGGCAAGAGACTGGACCGAGGCTTTATGAGACAGTGTTTGCCCTTTGGAATGATAAACCCATCAGGGAGTGGATTTGTGTTGTGAAGAGGTAATTCATGAACAAGATCTCTCAGGACCTGGACTGTAAAGGGAGCCTGGGCAGACACTGCTTCCATGGCTGTGGGCAGCATTTTACAGCAAGATGTACACTGTTCTTTGTCTTTATTTCATCAAGTTTTATACAGAAGAGAGAAGAGAACATGATTACTTGAAAGTTCATTATCAAGAATTTGGGGGGGAGGGAAGAATAAGTTGGCAAAGAGTCATTTGACATTTTCTGCAGTAGTAAACTGGTGCTTAATAAATAATAAAAAAGAAATTTCTAACAACAACAATAAAAGCAATGGTGAAGATCTGGACTTAGGGTCTCTGTTTCAGCTTTGGCTGAATAAGGACCAAAAGAGAGAACTGAGAATAAAATAGTCCCCACAAATGTAGGAAAAAACTGCTTGTTTGGAAGCCATGATAACAGGTAACCATTAGAACTGGTCTTAAACCTGTTGAATTGCTCAACAATTCACCTCAGTGAACACAAGTTTAAAAGTCAGCTAACCTGCATCAGCTCATCACTTTGAAAGTCTGCCAGTGAGGTATGAACTCATTGCAGTAAACATGCCTTGGAGTGCCAAACAATCAATAACAGTGTCACCTGACTAATCACACTTCTACTGATGACATTAATCCACGTAGACCTCTGAAAATCTGTCAGTCCTAAAAGTCTTATAAAAATCCTTTCCTGTCCTGGCTGGTGTGGCCCAGTGATTGAACACTGGCCTGTAAACCAAAAGGTTGCAGGTTTGATTCCCTGTCAGGGTACAAGTCTGGGTTGCAGGCCAGGTCCCCAGTTGGGGGTGATTGAGAGGCAGCCCATTCTCTCTTCCTCTCTATGTTTCTCTCCCTCTCTTTCTCCTTCCATTCCCCTCTCTCTAAAAATAAATAAATAAAATCATTTTAAAAATCCTTTTCTGTGGTAAACAATGAATTCAACATTTTTGTATGTCAGATATTGAGTGTTGGTCTTATTATCATATGAAAAAATGTGACTTTTCTTAAAGGATGGATGCACATGAAATATTGAGAGTAAAACATGAGGTGTTTGCAACTTTGGATGGCTCAGGAAAGTTCATTTATATGAAAGAGAGAGAAAGCAAATGTGGCAAAATATTAATATTTTGTTAGTAAATCTAGGTGAGAGTTTATTATAGTAGTCTGTAACTTTTCTGTAAATTTAAAATATTTTTCAAAATTAAAAAACATAAACAAGAATGGTGACATAGGCAAGATGGCAGAATAGGAATTTCCAGGCCCTTGTTCTGCCATGGAGAAGCTGACTTAACAAACGACACTTATATGTGACAAATTACCTTAGTGAGAACTCCACAAAGCAGTTGACGGGTTGCAACACCCCAGGTGAGTGCAAAGCCAAGAAGAGATCTGTGTAATCAGGTAGGAAGGTTTTTCCCATTTGTCTGTCCTACCCCTTACCCTTCCAAGCATAGCTCCATGCTAGCTATCAAAAGAAAACACCTAACTCCCAGCTTCTCCCTGGGGAGGGAAAGAAAAGATTGAATGTGTATCTAATGTTCTGGCTTTTCAGTGGACTGCTCAAAGGGTTGGTGTCTTCCTTGCCTGACTCAGACTACTGATAGGAAGGGAAGTGTACTTTGGACACTAGGTTAGGGGTAGCTGAGAACAATGACCAGCACCCTAGCTTGTTATAGCTCCAGAGAGACCGCAGTACTGCGGACAAACACTAGGGGGAAAGGAAACGATGGGCTCCTGAGATGACACAGGGGCAAATCTCCTTATCTGTGAAATTAGATCCACAAACCCTGAGAACACAAATCACCAGAAAAGGTTCGGGCAGTCCCCAAAATCTCTAGACAAACTGACTGGCTTTTCAAATGCCTAAATCTCAACAAATGGGCACAAGGCACACAAAGAAATAGGAAAATGTGGCCAAATCACCAGTACAACATTACAAGAAAAACAAGACAATAGCTAAAACAATCTTGAAAAATAAGCAGGAAATTTGCAAAACTGTCTATTTCAAAAGTTGTTATAAAGCTACAGTAATCAAGAAAATGTGGTATTGGTATAAAGGTGGACCTATAGGTCAATGAAACAGAACAGATTACAGAAATAGACCCACATGGTCAATTGAATTTCCTCAAAGATGCTTATGCAATTCAGTGGGAAAAGACAATTTTTTTTAAAAGGATGTTAGAACAACTGGATATCTATATGCAAAATTAAAAAAAAAAGAAAAAAAAGAGGAAAAAGAAATGTGAGAGTTACCTTATAACAAATAGAAAATTAACTCACATTAATGGACTTAAATGTCAAAATAAAACCTATAAAATTTTTGGAGGAAAACATAGGAGAAAATCTTAGCAACTTTGGAGTAGACAAATGTTTTCTACATAGCCATAAACTTACAACTTTTATATATAGTATTCCAGTAAAGATGGCAGAGTAGGTAAATGCAGTACTCACATTATCCCATTATCACATCAAAATTGCAACTAAATATATAGAAAATATATAGAACAACCATCAGTGAGACCACCTGAAGTCTAACTGAAGTCCTATAAATAAGACTATAAGAAAAAGAAGCCACATTGAGCACTGGCCAGGTGGCTCAACTGGTTGGATCATCATCCTATACACCCAAATGTCTTGGGTTTGATCCCCTATCAGGAAACATACCTAGGTTGTGGGTTTGATCCTCAGGGCACGTATGGCAGGCAACCAATTGATGTTTCTCTCTCACATCAGTGTTTCTCTGCCCCCTAACTCTTTCTCTAAAATCAATAAACATATCCTTCTGTGAAGATTAGAAGGTGGAGGAGGAGGAGTGGGAGGAGAGAAAGAAGAAGGAAGGGGAGGAGGAAGAGGAGGAGGAAAAAAGAATAGATAAAAAAATTCAAAAACTCATTGAATGGGGTATACACAATCTATGCATTTTGTGTAAATTATACCTGTTTAAAAAAATAAAAATAAATCTTTAAAAAGTAATTCAGTCTTCTTTATTAAAAACAAAAGTTGTAATAAAAACATTCTGAGCTTTTTAAATAAAAAATTACTTTAAATGCAGAGTATGCTTCAATCAAAAGATAGAGAGTGGCTGAATAAGAAGACAAAAACCTTATATATCCTGTGTACAAGAAACTCACTTCCGATCAAAGACATACACAGACTGAACATAAAGGGATGGAAAAAGATATTTTATGAAAGTGGAAATGAAAAAAAAAAGTAGAGTAGCAATACTTATACCAGACAAAATAGACTAGAACACAGACTATAACAAGAGACAAAGAAAGACCCAGCAATTTTACTTCTGAGTACTTATCTGAAGAAACCTAAAACACTAAATTAAAAAGACAGTTGCATCTATATATGTTTATTGCTGTGTTATTTACAATAGCCAAGATATGGAAGCAACCTAAACGTCCATCAACAGGTGAGTGGATAAAGAAGCGGTACATATATACAATGAAATGTGACTCAACTATAAAAAAAATTGGAATCTTACCATTTGCAATGATGGATGGACTTAGATGGTGTTGTGCTGAGTGAAATAAGTCAGAGAAAGACAAAGGCCAGATGACTGCACTTATATGTGGAATCTAAAAAACAAAATAAACAGACAAGCAGAACAGAAACAGACTCATAAATACAGAGAACATTTTGATGGGTACCAGATGGGAGGGAGGTTGGCAGGATGGATGAAAAGATGAAGGGATTAAGACTATAAATGTATCAGATAGGTACTAGATAGTCAGAGGAATCACTTTGTAAGTTGTGTAAATGTCTAATTATTATATTGTATACCTGAAACTAACGTAATATTGTACATCAACTGTAATTTAAAAATAAAAATTTATTTAAAGAGCTTAAAACTTTTGCTATTCAAAAAACACTGTTAGGAGTGATGCAGACACCGGCCCGCAGTGTCCGCAGTGTTATAGATGAGATGAGTGACAAATTCACACAGAATGCTGAGTCCTGTGGAGGAAAAGGGATGGCATGGTTACTCTCTCAAGGGGAGAGCTCCCCAACCCTTGCCTGCACAGGCTTTTATTGGGTTCGTTTTGCACAAGAATACAGGTAAAGCTCATTAATCATTATCAGGCAGTAAGAATCAAACATACAAAAAACTCTGAGGGCCTATTTTGGGTCAGGGTTGGATAGCTAAAGAGCCATAAAACTTTGAGGAACAAACTTACTTCTTGCTTGGACCCTTATCATTTAATTGAGAGCATTCTAAACAAAGTAGGTTTCACAGGATTTTACGAATTCTTTCTTAGGTCTGATCACCCAGGGAACCCGCCCTTTCCAGCACAGGGTGGTACCCACCACCTGCATTGTTTCAGGCTTAAGTCAGACAGGGGAAGTAAGGCAGCCAAGAGATTAGGATACTTCTTGCAGACAGAATGAGGACTCAGGCTATGTCAAAGCCGAGGGGTGAGGGTCCATCACCCCCTTTTGCTATAGCCCCCCAATTCCTTCCCTGGGGCCTCCACATGATTGTGCCTGTCTTAGGTTGTTCCCACCTTGGGGAATCTTACCCATCATTGGCTAACCAATCAAGCATTGGGAGCCAGGCAGGGTGAAGTAAAAAGAGCAGAAGCTGCACCCCTGCCAGGGAGATAAGCTTTGTCTCCTTAGTGGCCTATGGTCCAAAGGTGGCTCACTTGGCCTTAGCCATGGTGGGGTTACAGCTTCTGAAATGAGGCAGGGCAGTTTCCAACAAGGAGAATGAAAGAATAGACTGATAGAAATATTTGCAACACATGTATTTACCGAAGGCTTTGTATTCAGAACAAAGACCTCTTAGAATTGAATAATAAATAGACAAAATTTTTTAATGGGCATAGGTTTGAACAGACACTTCACTAAAAGATGATATAAAAACGGTAAATAAGCACATGAAAAGAGTCTCAACATCTTTAGTCATTAAGGAAATGTAAATTAATACCACTAGATATTTGCTTGAGTGGCAATTTTTATTGCTAATTCTATTACAATTATCCCAATTTTTTCCCTTTTGCCCCCCTCCAACCAGCCCATCCATTTAGCCAACAGTCACATCCTTTCCATTGTCCATACCCATGTATTGTTCTTACATGTTTTTTGGCTTGTCCCTTCCTCTTCCTTCCTCCATTACTTTTCTTCCTCCTCCCCTCCTGTTGCAGGGTGCAGCCAAGAGGGGGGCCCCAAATAGGGATTTGGAATGGGGCCCAGAACTCAGGGTGTCCAGGAAATATTAGGATGTCCTAACCTCCCCCCACAGGTGTGCACTCGTTGAAGGGACAAATGGAGCAGGGCCACTAAGAGCTGTTTTGCATAGCAACAGCTTTGCAGCTAACCACTGGTGTGGTCATTTAACATATCTATAATGTTTAACTGGTTGCATAGATATGTTAAATAGCTGTGGCCAAGCTCTGAGCCAGGGGAATGGAAGTAACTCCCCCCAAGACATAACTGGGGGGGTAGGTCCCCCGAGTTACAGCGCCTGCGTGAAAGCTTGGCGATGACTGGCTTCAGGACATGGGGCCACACGGCAAGTGTAACTGATTGTGGGAGGAGTTGGAAATGGGGCTGCAGAGGAAGATTGGCCAAGGATTTAAACGGAGACGTGGCAGCCATTATGGGGAGAACCGTGCGGCTTTGCCAGAGTGCAATCCCCCCTCACAGCTTTGCCGGGGAGAACTACACGGTTTTAGCAGAGGGAGGACCACAGCCCTGTGAGAGAGAATCACCATGCGGCTTTAGCATAGAACCGCCACTCGGCTTTGGCAGAGTGGGGACCCCCGCAGCTTTAGAAGGGGGGAAGCACCACCCAGCTTTAGCAGAGATCCCGGCGACACAGCTGATGGTGCCGGAACGGAGGGAGTCCCACCAGCCAAGATGGATTGCTGGGAAGGATGGGGGCTGCCTGAGCCACAGACTTCTATTTCTTTTCCTGAGATACGGTACCCCAGACTGGGCAAAGGGACAAGGAAGGACTGTGTGTGTTTGTGGGTATTTTAAGGGACTTTGGGATTTTGGTGAAGACATTAGGTCACTACTTTAAGTTTGTATAGCATTAAATAAACATTTCCTTTCCTTTTCACAAATCTCTGACATTGAGAGATGTCTTTCCTATAAGGCAGCAGACATAACGAACCTGGGGGGCTCCTTTTGGTAATAGTATATGCCCTTTGGCCCCCCCTGGCCCCTTGGTGTTCTGTAACACTCCTATATCTATCAGTCCATGATTCCATGTCTCTGGTTCCATTTTTCTCAGTTTATTTTGTTCATTAGATTCCAGTTATAAGTGAGGTCATATGATATTTGTCTTTTGTTGACTTGCTTATTTCATTTAGCATAATAGTCTCTAGTTCCATCTATGCTGTTGAAAAAGGTAGGACTTCATTCTTTTTTCTGTTGCGTAGTATTCCGTTGTGTAAATGTACCATATTTTTTAAACCCACTCATCTACTGAATAGCAAAATTTTAAAACATTTTACCAAACCAAGGATATGACTACTAGAATTTTTAAGCATTGTTCGCAGGAATACAAAATGGCCAACTTTTATAGAATACTAGGGAAATTCTTTAAAAGTTAAATATAAATTCACTATACAACCCTGCAAATTCAGTCCTAAGTGTTTACCTAGGAGAAATGAAAATATCTGTCAACAAAAAGACTTGTACAAGAATGTTCATAACAGCTTTATTCGCAGTACTCAAAAACTGGAAAAAACATATATGTATCAGCTGACGAATATTAACAAATTGTGGTATGCAATGAAATAGTACTCATCGACTTCCGCCAAGATGGAGGCATAGGTAGACGCACTGTGCCTCCTCGCACAACCAAGATAGGGACAACAAAAATATAGAAACAAAATAACAACCAGAACTGACAGAAAATTGAAGTGTATGGAGGTCAGACACCCAAGGATTTATGAATAGACGCATTCATCCAGACTGGTAGGAGGGGCGGAGTCGACTGGGCGAAGGACGCGAAGCGGAGCACACAGCAACTGGGGCGGCATGCAAGTCGGCAGCGGGCAGATCCTGGGCGCATAAGTGGTGGTGGCTGGTGGGCCCCGGCCAGGGGGGTGGCAACCAGCAGACCCAGCGAGGTGGCCATTGTGAAGCAAGGCACTGCGCGCAACTCAGGTGCCCCAGCACTGGGAAATAGAGCTTTGGGGCACTGACTGAAAAGGAAGGTCCCGGGGGTGCACAGGCCCACCCACACTGGAATTGGTGCCAGAGGGGCCCAGTTGGCTTTCGGAAAGCGGCGGAAGGGTCTGAGGTCCTACAGAGAGCAGAGCAAGCGCCATTGTTCATCCTTGGACCCCACCCCCACATACAGCGTCACAACCCAGCAACTGGGGTGCCCCACCCTGGTGAACTCCTAAGGCCCCACCCCTCACTACAGGAACTCGACAAGACCAAAAACAACAACAAAGAAAACAAACAAGCAAACAAAAAACAGCAAAAAGATGGCTCAAACAGAAGAAGAATTGAAAGCCCCAGAACC
>CM052541.1:63112289-63133032 GCA_028533065.1 Trachops cirrhosus
TGCACTAGGGTCCCTTTTTCTCCACAACCTCTCCAACACTTGTTGTCTGTTGTTTTATTTATGATGGCCGATAATTTCTGAAATTACTATCAATCATGAAAAAAATTTTCAGATGATAGTTTAATTTCTATTTCAGGACAAATTAAGATATTGCTAATATTTTTAAAACTTTGAAGAGGGATAAAAGCACTCAGATTTCAAACAAGGTCTCAGCGCTATTTTTCATGCTCAACTCTGGAGGCTATTCAAATATTTGCCAGTGCCATCCAAGACCAATTTTACTTGAAGACCAGGGCAGCTAGTAATGGCTCTGGCTTTTGTATTTGTCATTCCAGTTACAGTGTCACTCATCCTGTGGGAACAGAATGAGCAGTGATCTGGGGAGACTTGGGGACCTTTTAGAGAACACCTGTATTTTTGTCTTGGGTAATGTATAAAATAGCATAACCTTTGCCAGCTATTTTCCTATCAGCAAAGGTGTTTCTTCAATGGAGAAGAGTTTCAAATGTGAGTGGCCTTTGGGAAATGCCTGAAAGCCCAAGAGAGACGGTAGCAGGCCATTTTTTTAAAGTGAAGAAACAAAAAGCACTAGTTGATAACTGGGTTTTCACCAGGTCTCCTGAAATCATTTTTCCAGTGCCTTTTTCCTGCCATCTCATAACTTGCTTATCCTCCTTTTCCTCATAGCTTTCAATCCTGAAATACAAATGCATTCTCCCATGTAATGTAAAAAAAAGAAAATATTGAAAAAATTAGAAAAAAACCCCACTAAATTCAATGTTTTTTCCTGCCAGGTAAATTTCCTTGTAAGATTTGATGTAGGACCATTATCTAACTGCTGAGGAAACCTGTACTCAGAAGCCAGTAAGAGATGGAACAGTATTAAAGATGAATAGTAATGGCTTTAAATTTATGAGGAATTTAAATGATATTGAGTTACTGTCTTCATGGTTTCTTATGATTTTCACTTATTATCTCACAATGGGTTGTATCCCCAAATAAGTTGCTAGTATTAGGAACTTTCCACTAGCTAGCTCTAGGCAGAGAAGATGGGAAAAGCCGGAGGGCAGAGATGGCATAGGGGCTTAGAGACCAGTTAGCAGGGAAGAATAGAGAAGACTTACTGAGAGGTTACAGGAAAGGTGGAATATTTTTCCACCGAGGGCGACAGAGAAAGAAAGTCATTGTCAAATCATTTACCAATTTTTCTGGCTGCCTCTAGCTGCTTGTAAGTGGCGAGACGGCCACCTTCATATTGGCACACCTCCTTTGCTTCTGTGTAGGTGAGCTTGTACTTGCCAGACCGAGCTTCTCTGTGGTACACGCCTGCTGCTTGTTCTGTGAATTCACAAAATGTCATAAATTCACTACTATAATTCTCGTAGAACAAGGGAAATTTTGTGACCTCAGCTGGAAGATTACATCAGCTATTGTTCCTGCCAAAGGGTTCCCTAGTTCAGCTGCCTTGGGTAACTACATTTTTCATTATTAGAAAGCTTTGGGGAAAAATTATGGATGAGGGGGAATTTTGGGGGAACCTGGTGGCATAGACAGAAATTCAAGGCTAAATTATGTTTCCGAACTGACAGCATGAAAGAGTTTAGCACATTGTATTTCTATACTACCAAAGGTGAAAAAGTTTCTAATTTTTTTGGCTTTAAGTCACGCAAAACTTGGAAAGGTAACTAATAGGAGAAAAAAGGAGGTGAAGGCAAAAGAAACCATGAAAATTGATCCATTGTGTAGGCTCACAATGATGGAGAAAAATAAGCCAAAATATCCATTTGAGGGAAATGACTAATGCAATATAATTGAGAATTTAGTAAACAAATAAAAAACTGAGGGAAAGTTTGAAGGAATCTAAAGCAAACAGATATTGCATTAAAGAAAAGAAAACTGCCTTGGCTGGGTAAGCTCAGTTCGTTGGAGCATTGCCCCCAACATGCCAAGGTTGAGGGTTCAATCCCCAGTTAGGACACATACAAGAATGAACAAATGAATTCATCATTAAGTGGAACAACAAATGGCTGTTTTTTTCTCTCTCTTCTTTCCTCTCTCTCTCAAATCAATAAACAAAAAAGTTTAAAAAAAAACTAGATTCAAACACAGCAGAGAAAAACCTGGGCACACCTAACTACTGGTTCCTAAGTTCTTTATCTGTTTTGTTTTCTTTTAGTTCACATTTGTTCCCAACATATTTTTGGTGGTGTTAAATCACACATGAGTTGTCTCCCAGTAGATCACTATTTAAATTGATTGTTTTGAGTTGGGAGTACATTTTGCCATGGAAACGATGTGGAAGGATTCCCAGGACAGTAATCATAAGACAGCTCTAACAGTTCCATGTACACCGTCACAGTGGTTCAGTCCCTGTGCCCTGACCTGTGCATTCAGCGACCATCAAGACTATTTTCAACAAGAACACATATATCTTGGCAGGCAGTGACATGAAGCCAGCTCTGTTGGAAGTACTGTTCTTTGCTCTCCTCCCCAGACTGAAGTTGACATTGCCACAGCTGAACAGGGGATACTGTTTGGCATTTTCCCTGTTTTTCTGGACTGCAGGGGGATCTTCTTATACATTATATAGTAAAGGCCCATTACTGAAGACCTTAATCAATCTGATACTGGTAAGTCAGAGAACACAAGGTCATTTTCCCCTTTTAATGGTAAAACCTAAGTTAACTGCACTTTCACTAGTTTCCCATCTGGTTGTTTTGAGCATATACTGTGAGGTACTTTGCTAGGTGCCATGGATCAAGTCCTGTGCCCAAGCAACTTGGACACTAGTGGGCAATGCAAGCAGAGATGGTGCCCATTTACTATGGTTCAACTTACGGTACCAGAGTTAAAAATCAATCTTAGGGGTCTTCTATTTCAGCCTTCTCATCTTACCAGGGTGGACCTGAGACCAAGAGTTTAAAGTGCCTTGTTCTTGATAGTTGCTATCTGATTCTTGCCTTCTAATCCAACTCCCTTTCCTCCTTAAATAGTTTCTAATACTATATTGACTTAACCAACTGTAAATAATTTGTGCTAGGTTGACTGGTCAATGATTTGTCCCAGACTGAAGTAATGTGCAATTACCCCAAGGCTCAAATTTGTAGCACACTATTAACAAACATTTGCGTTTGCTCTGTCTGCCTCTAGGACTGAACTTCTATTATTCAGGTTTATATTTTTGTAAAATACAAAATCGCTTTTTAAGAAAACCAACAATAGCTCTAAATTACTTGATCATCAGAAAGTTTTACAGCATTTCAAAGTTCATCCATGTGTGTTTCATTCTTACTAGCTTCATGACAATCTTTCTCATGTCTAAAAAATATGTGCATATTTCCAAGGTTTGATTGTGTGAAGTGACAATAAACAGAGACTTGTTCATTCCTCTAGTAAATCCCAGACCCCATCTTGGCCAAATGCATCTCACTGTTCGGCAGGAAACTAGCTCACTGGCTCAAGCTGCAAAAAGAGGGGGCAAGGCCGTGCATTGCAAATCAAGCTTTTTAATGAAATCCGCATGGCTGCAGTTATTACTACCAGGGAGAAACAGGCTAAAATATTCTATAACTGTGTGCCTCTTAGCAAGCATAAAACCAGGATGTAGGTTAATTTTGTTTTGGCTTTATTTCCTTATTTTATACAAGAATCCCTCGATTTTCTTCTTGAGAATTCAAAATATTTTCACTATCAAATACAATAATGGACATAAAGCACTATTAATTTGTATCATGAAAATGAAAGTATTGTTTAGAATACTATAAAGGGTATTTTGGGTTTTGAGTATTTGGCTTTTTTGGTCTATTGTTTATATTCACAGCTAGGCCCATGTCATTCCTCACTTATATTTAACAAAACCAACAACAAAAGCAACTTTTCTTGTCTAACAAAAGGGGTTAAAAAAAGTACATGGATAGTTCAGAAAAAGGAATCAAAGTGATAAGAAAGCATTCAGAAATACAAGCTTTAAATTTTTTTTTCTGTATTATAAACTGGCTTTGTCAAACTAATCAAAAGTTGTTTGGAAAAAGCAAGCTATGTACTACAGGTCAGAATACCTGGAGGAATGATTATAAGGTTATTGTATATTCTACTTTACCTGTTATGGTTCTGGTACTATTACCTGCTATAAAATCTGACTGCAAATGCATTGAAATAAAAGCAAAATAATAAGTTGGTGGTTTGTTTTTTTTTGTTAAAGAAACATGCCCCACTATACCACCACATCTGCTATGAAACATTTAAAATATATTTTCATATGGAATATAAATATTAATCTCTACTTTTTACTGAACAATTTACTTTACAAAAAACCATTTTTAAATTTTAGAAGGCAGGAACACTATTTAAAAATGGTATAGGCATTCTGAAAGCTATCTTTCCTAAGCATTTTCTTTGAAAACATCAGGCTTGAACAGAACAGAAAAAACTACAGCTTTGATTCACTTCTCCATCAATTCAAAGAAGTGACATTCCCAACAAGAAGCTCAATGAGTGAAGTTTCTTACCAAGCCATATGGAGTTGTGAAAAATACCGTCCTTGTATCCCCATCCATGAGCCTCTTCCCACAGCAAGACAAAGAAGTAAATTAAGAAGATCATATCTTGGTCGTAGAGAAGCAATAGCCTCTTAGGTGCTCCTCAGGGTGAATTCTCAGAGCAGAGGCTGCAATGCGACTGAAACATCTGGTTTCCACATCTTTTAAATGGTTTTTTCAACTGTGAGGTCAGCAACTACTCTCCAATGGCATTTCCCACTGCAGAGTTTCACAATTAACTCAGTGTCTGAAGCAAATCCTCTGACTCATTTGCATTGGCAACTACAACTGAGGATATAGTGATCATCTACATTCTAAAATTCACTTACACGAGGTGTTCATTAATTCTGTCCATCACAGACATTTTTCTATGAGGAAGTTTGTGTAACTTGATGCAGAGTCAGCAGTGATTTAAAACAAAAAGTGTGCACAATTTGGCAAATCCTAAACCATCTCCAGGGATGTAGAATTTCTTTATCCTCTGTCTGCTTTTCTCCTGGGGTAGGGAGGATCTGTTGCATCCTTGGTTTATTGTGGTTAGCAGATAAATACATCTGCTCCCAGAAATGTAGTACAGTTTTAGAGCCTTAAGCCATTCCAGCAGCATTCTAACACAAATTTCCCCAAAGCACAAATCCTTGAAATTTGGGGGGAAATGTGGGTGGGTAGATAGTCATACTTAATAAAAATATGGTCCTACCTTCCCCAACACTCTAACTTTGAAGATTATCAAAAGAGCAGGTAATAATTGTCATAGTAAAGTCACCACGCTTAAAAATATCCCAAACTTTGTTCCCCTTATGTGAAGGGTCCTTTGGTAACATGTCTAGCGATAACCCCAGTGTTCTGATGTTAGTGGTATTTCCTGTTGGCTGACAGCCAGTTTTTGGCAGCTTTTGCTTCTCTTTCTTGTAAGTCGTTCTTTGCTACGTGGTGTCTCTCCTCTTGCTGCTGAACTGCTTCCCATTTGCTTCCATTATGTTTGTTTCTCTCATCTTGAACACTTTCATAGTTCTCTCAGTGATTGGAATTCTTTGAAAAAACCAAATTTCTGGACATGCTGTCATCTGAAGTTAGCCCTGAATCCCTTAGACCTCACTGCATTGAATGTTGAAGGCTTGTCTTGGTCTCATCTCTCCTCAGAAAAGCAGTTGTGGGATATAGGCTAAGGGTGCAGAATTTATTGGATTCTTCCTGAGGTATGCATAAGGTTATGAGGGTTCAAAATCTCTATTTGGGGTCCACAGCAAATGAGAGATGAGAGAATTGTATTCCAGTTCACTGATAGGGTTAGAAAGTTTAAGCATGGTCAGCAAGGAAGGATGAATGGATAGTTGGACAGAATCTGTGATATTGCTTTGGAAAGTAGAATTACATGAGTATTTTAAGTTTGTGGCTTAGGAAGTAAATATAACTTTCTTTGCACAGGGATACAGCAAAACCCTCACAGCCTTCCCTATTCTTTGCCTGGTTACAGCCACTGGCCATGCCGTTTCGGCATCTCTTCTAAGTACCCAATGTCCCTGGTTCTCATTTGTCAAAAATTACTCTCAGGGAAGGGTTAGAAATCAATCTTTACTTAGGCCAAATAACTAACAACAGATACACATCCTTTATTCATTTGCATTTTAATGAAGCTCCAAGTACAGCAGAGTGTGAATGTTCATCTTGTTTTAACATGAAATTTAACGATTTTGATGGATTAACCCAGTCCAGGGTGGAGAATTTCTCTTCTCCTTTCCCAGCTCTCCATGCAGAGGACAAGGATTTCTCCTTACAAAGTTTGGAAACCCAGTCCTTCCTCTCTCTCATCCAGCAAGTACAAAAACTGCCTGATGATGTGGGCTCTGGTTTTGAGGGTTGGCTTAAGAAACATCCAAACATGTGAGAATTTTCATGAGTTTATTTGAACTAAACTGACCACAATTTTGCCAAGAAGCAAAATCTCAATGAATTGAGAAAATGCTCCAGAAAATGGCGGTTTTGCAGCTTACATTATACATTAGAATCAAAGGTGGAAACATAAGGAGGTTACATGAAATCCATTTGTGATAGATTAAGGGGGCAAGGGAAAGCAAAGCTGGGAAATCTCTGTGATTAGATAAAAAGTAAAACAGAGAGACACATACTTCTTTTACACTGGTAGGTAGAGGATAGTTAATAACATTTACTGCATGTAGAGATGGTAAACGGGAAACAAGAAAACAGTGAAGGGTTCTGTGGTCTTGTGCTCTGGGATGTGTGCCTTGAGGGGTGTGGAAAAGGAAATTACTCTGACAATTCTACACAATGGAATACTATGCAGCAGAAAGAAAGAAAGAGCTCATACCCTTTGCAACAGCATGGATGGAGCTGGAAAGCATTATGCTAAGCGAAATAAGCCAGGCAGTGAAAGACAAATACCATATGATCTTGCCTTTAACAGGAACCTAAACAACAAAGCAAAGAAACAAGTAAAATATAACAAAAGACACTGAAATAGAGGACAGGTTGTCAGTGACCAGAGGGGAGAGGGGAGGGAATTTCAGGGGAGAAGGGAAGGGTTTACAGGAACAAATATAAAGGACACATGGACAAAAACTAGGGGGGTTGGAAATGGGAGGGAGGAGGGGAAGGATGGGTGGGTGGTCTGGAATGGGAGTAAAGGATAGAAACTGTATTGAATGACTAAAAGAAAAAAAAAGAAAAGGAAATTACTCTGACAATTCAAAGATATGTTATCCTATATGAAAAAAGACAATAGGGAAGGCTCACTTAAGGTAAAGATTGGCCTTTGTCCAGGAAGCTACAGGCCTAGGACATGAATGCCTTTCATGACCCACTTTTTTTATGTTCAGACCACCGTATGTGGTTATTTTCAGTGTCTGAGTTTGCAGGGCCTGCCATGCTGGCCCTCCCTGAGCAGGTTTAGTATGTGTCCCTTTTTTTGTCCACAAGGGGGTGTTCAGTTCTATTCTGGAAGAAAAGAGAATGAGATTTTTATGTGGGAAAGATGCAGTGGGTGTAGGTGGCAAACGGGGGAGAATAAGAGGGAGAAGCAGAGGGAGTGTTACCTACGAACCTACCTTGGAAGTTACCGAAGATAAGTGGGCACCCCCACCCAACTCCCTAGGAGTACACATGACCTAGGATGTGTCTGAGGAGCAGTGAGAAGATACACTGGATAAAAATTCCTTTCAAGGGTTTAGAAAATTACCAGTGAAATGCTCTGCCTTCATGGTTAAATGCCACCATGCCCTCAACTTGCCTTCCCATCCCTTCCCCCCACTGTAGAATTGGACAGGGTGTACATTGGCTCCTTTTGCACGTGCCAGTGACTGGCTGAGAACCCAGCAAGACTGTTTTCTTGTTTGTTTGTTTTTTGCAGGCGCAGCTCCCTTTTTGGTTGCTTTCCTGCAATATTCCAATGCCCATGAGCCTAAACATCTACTAGATGTCTAAAGACATGGTGGGGGGAAGTCCACTTCTGGTTTGGGTTGAGACTGCACTGAACAAGAAGATTAAGATCTCCTAAATTGGCACAGTGGTTTATTGACATCGATATCACACAAACACTCTTAAAAAAAAATGAGACTCTAGAGTAGAATTTCAAACATCAGAAGGCAAGAGAATAAAGCCTTTAAATCTTTTTTTAAAAATTTAATTATTTAATTTTTATTGAGGTTATAGTGCTTCATAACATATTTCTTATATACAACACTTATATAATTACTTCATATATAATTACAGATATAATTTAATATCTGTATGTTCTATTGTGTGTTTACCTCCAAAAGTCTAGTTTCCATCTAGTTTCCAAACACCATGTATTTGACCTCCTTTACCCAGTTTCCCCCATCCACCCCCTCTAGTAGTCACTATTCCGTCCTCTGCGTCTGTGAGTTTGTTTTGTTCTACTTTGTTAGTTCTTTTGTTACTTTTTATTTTCTATTCCACATATGAGTGAGATCATACTGGTTTTGTCCTTTTCCTTCTGACTTACTGGTCAGTCTCTGCTGACAGGGAAAAAGTATGGAGAAATGTCAGGCGGATGTGGGTAGACTCAAGAAAAGAAGAGAGGAAAAGAAACAAGTTCTAAAAGATCACATTTTACTTAAAGACTGGATTTGCAGAAACATGGAAACAGGAGGAAACACTGACAGCTGCCAGAGGAAGGGGGAGGACGGAGAATAGTAGAAAGAAGGGGAACGGGCTAGTCAAAGAGCATGTTGAATGACCCATGGACATGGACAACTGTGTGGGGACCGACTGTGGGGCTGGGGAGTGGCTGGATGGCAGAGGGCAAAGGGGGAAAAATTGGGACAACTGTAATAGAATAAGCAAGAGTTTTTAAAAAGAAAAAAACTGGATTTAAATAGCAAGACATTGTAGGAAACTGCAGTTCTTTGGCAAATAGTAAGAAAATTAAAACAAATTATATAATTTATTGATTACATTTTGCAATGTTGGAAAGAGAAAACTCAAGAGGAGAAGGAAAAAAAGGGTGGAGCTCTGTGAATTACAAAATATGTCAGTAGAGGACATCTTCAAGAATACTGCCAATAAGGCCATGAAATTACAATACAGGAATGCCCCACCCACCTTAAGATCTCCAAAGGAACTAGGATGGGAATAAAGGTAAAATAAAAAATAAAGCTCATTCTCTTTCAGCATGATTTAATGCAATTGGAGAGAAATTCTAATGCATAGCATAGGATAACTTTGAAGAAATGAAATATGTGGCATCCCACTCATTCAATGAATACTGAAGAATCTTGAAGTAGAATGCTGCAAGCCTTTCCAGGGCCAGTAAACAGGATAGAGCCTATATAAACAATGGCAAGTTATGGAAAAGTGAAACATTTAACTATATTGTATCAAAACCCTTTTAAAAAAGTGAATACGTCACCAAATAGAATAATGTGCTTTCAAGTTTATGAGAAAACATACATCAGAAAGAGATCTGAAATTGATGTTGAACTTTCCATAGGTATATGGTATGAGAGTCGTTAGTAATGACCACCAAGCATTTCTGGTTCTCCACCTTCTGGCAGAACATTAGCATTGTACTTCCTGGTCCTGTGTGGTTTGGAGGGGTCATGTGATTATTTCTGGCCAAAAAACTGTGAGCAGGAATTAGACATGTTATCTCAGAGATGAGCATTTGATTGCTGATTTGAAAGAGAAAGAACTCTCTTTCCCTTGGCATGGAGGGTAACATTTGAGATGGTGGCTGCCTGATCACCTGAATCTCTGACTGATCTCTAATGCTATGAAGCATGAATAAAATATAACTCTTTATTGTTTTAAGTCACTGATAATTTGGGGTTGATTGTTACTGTTAGCAAAATTTAATCTGTTCTGATTTATAGGAAGAAGTGAACTTATACAGATATTAAAGCAAAGGATGACTTCAGAAGGTTGGAAGTCTAGGGACATTTGGATATGAAAGTTACTACAAGGAGGACAAAGAGGAAAAGGAGGTGATGAGAAAAAAGAGAAGGAAACAATGATTAATATACTTAATATCCCCTCTCTCCCCCATCCCACCTCCTACAACAACACAGAGCATCTCAAGTGGTCTATGAGCTGCCTTCTCAATTTGTTTACCAGTACTCCCCATATGCATTCATTCCAATCAGACTGTTCCCTATACCTCTGATTAAGTTTTCAAATTGCATTGTGACTCCTTCCAGTCATCATCCCTTCTTTCTGTACAACAGATGGAGCTACAGGAAGGAAAGGAATCAAGGATATTTCCTAGATCCTCTTTCACCACTGTTACCAAGCATCACTAGTGAGAAAAGTCTGAAGCTTCATTCTTTTTTTTTTTTTTTAATGATTTTTAAGGAGCGAGAGGAAGAGGGAAGAGAATGAGAGAAACATCAATTTTGTTGTTCCACCTATTTATGCATTCATTGGTTTTTTTCTTGTGTGTGCCCTGACTGGAGATTAAACCTGTAAACTTGACATATGGGGATAATGCTCTAGCCAACTGAGCCACCCGGCCAGGCCCAAAGCTTCATTCCATTCCTGAATCCTCTCTTCCTCTCAGCAATTTCATCCCATCCATTTCCATCTTCTGTGGTCTCTGCCTCCAAAACAAAATGGTGGCAGAGATCGTTAATAATTACCAAACTAAGTTCCCTTTCTACCTGGACATAGTCATAGACTACATTTCTCTGTCTCCTTTGCAGTTAGGTGCAAATAGTATGTGCCTAATTAATAGAGTGTGGGTTAACTTGATGTGTAACAGTTGTAGACCAATTCCTAGAAATCTGCCACATGTGGTCCCCTCTTTGCCCTCTGAGGACTGAATGAGGAGGACTTTTGTGGCCTTAGAGGAGAATATGGTCAAGAGGTAGATGGTGCCTCATTCTCTATGTGACCAGGTAGAGAGAAGCAGACCAGTCCGAAACTCAAATTAAAATTCTACTCTGTTAAGCCACTGAGAGTGGGATTTACTTGTTACCTTAACTAATACCATCGTATTGCATTACAGTAGTCCTCCCATCCTTGGTTTCACTTTCTGAGGTTTCAGTTACCTGCAGTCACTGTGATCCAAAAATATTAAATGGAAAATTAGAAATAAATAATTCATAAGTTTTAAGTTGCATGCCATTCTGAGTAGTGTGCTGAAGCCTCGTGCTGTCCCCCTCCATCCTGCTCGGGCTGTGAACCGTCCTGTTGCCTAGCACATCCAGGCTGTAGGTGCTGCCCGCCTCTTAGTCACTCTGCAGCCATGTTGGTTATCAGATCGGTTATCAGAGAGAGACCCCATTCACATAACTTTTATTACAGCATACTGTTCTAATTCTTCTATCTTATTATTAGTTATTGTTATTAATCTCTCACTGTAATTTATAAATTAAACTATTATGGGTATGGATATGTAGGAAAAAACGTAGTATCTATAGGATTTGGTACTATCTTTGGTCTTAGGTATCCACTGGCCATCTGGGAACTCATGCTTTGTGAGTAAGAGGGGATTGCAGAGTGTCTGCCTCTTTCTACCTTTATCCTCCCACCCCCGTCATGACAATCTCTTGACGGACTGTTACAGCAGCCCCCTGGTTCCCATCTTCTACTCTCACTTCCTACAACTCATTCTTTGCATAGCAGACTGAATGATCTTTTAAAAGTGTAAGTCAAAAGCTGGAGTCCGCTGCTAAAAATCCAAGTTTTCCTGTGGCACTAAAAATAATATCAGTCTTTTGTTCTTGACTCTGAAACCCACCATTCTCTGGATCCTGTCAACATCTGCAACCTTATTCACCCAGCTCATTCCCATAGTAAGGATTTTGCAATTACTGTTTCCTTTCTCTGGAATAAGCTATCCCTTCATTTTTTTTCTGGTCCTCATATCTCAACTTAATTATTACCCTCTCAACAAAGCTTTTGTCGCCCACTGTAAAGTAGCCTCCCGTCAATTTTTATTGCAGGATTCTATTTTTTAAACGTCAAATTTTTTGAGATATAATTTACATGCGATTGTGGAACCACTGTAATCAAGATGTAGAGCACTTCCATCACTGCACTGAAATTCCTTCATGATCGCTGTATTTTGAATCTGCACATTACATTTATTGCAATCTAATATTCTTTCTTGTTTGTGTGTTTATTTGTATTTTTACTCATTTGTTGTTTTATTATTTGTCACCTACTAGAATATAGGATGAAGAAATCAGGGGCCTTATCTCCCGGTTTACCTCTGTATCCACAGTGCCAAGAATAGTACCTGCTACGTCACAGATTCTGAACAAATATTTGTGGAAGGAGTGGGGGAGGAAAGGATGGAAGGGTGCAGGGGTGGAGAGAGGGAGATAGAATGGACCTCTCTGAGTGTCTGTGTTTTCATATGTCCAGTGGGGATATGTAAAAACACCCCTTTTAGAATACTTGTGAGGATCACAGGAGACGTTGACTACAAAAGCCCTTAGCATCATGCTGGTGTTTAGTAGTGCTCAGTCTGTAGAGTTCCTGTTGCATTTAAAGCCAGTTTACCAATTTTCTTTGGCTCGTTTGAAACTTCAGATAAGATTGGTTTTCTTATTTATTTATTTGCTGGTTTTGTTCTGCAGTGCTGCCCTCTCCTTGTCTAGAGCTTCTCCCTCACTAGTGCCAGTTCCTCAGGTCAGGGTGGCCACTGACCTTAGCAACTTGCCTACTGGCAGAAGTGAAACTTCAAATTTCCTTCTTGCTCTGATTAGTGATTACAAGACCCACAGTGCTATATAAGGAGCAAGAGAAGAGATTCCCTGCTGTGTGCCATCTTTATGCCTCTAGTGACTTAACAAACCAAAGGGCTCACCTTGCTGTGAGGTTCTGGGGTTCACTTAAGGATTTACTCCCCTCTCTAAGCCCCTTTTTGTGCTGAGCCTTGGCCCAAACTTTGAAGGAGTCAGCACCCTACATGTCAGCCCTGACATCTTTTTCCAAGGGAATGCTGCCCACAGCTGATGTTCACTTAGTTGCTGGTTGCAGTTCTTAGATTTTCTTTGGCACCAACTGAAAATGCTTTGTTACAATTCTCTACTTCCCATGTCAAGGGACTTTTATCTGTATATGCTGGAGACCTTAATTCTCCTTAACTGATTTGTGTTGGGGGGACAAAGCCCAGAACAGACTTTTGCTCTAAGTAAAGCAGAGATACATTAGAAAATACACAACTTCTTACTGGGATATTCACTTTAACACTATGTATAATACAAATTTGAAGCAACCACGATGTTGATCGACAAAGGAATAATTAAATAAATGATGACTTGCGGCAAGTGTCAAGAATTAGAAGGAAGAATTCCAAGATTCAAGGGGAACATCTTTTAATCAGTATTATTTGAGTATTTAAATGACAATGAAGTTACTGAGTAATTAAATTAATCTAAAAATTAAAAACAAACTATTTGATCTGCTATCTAACTTGAAACTTGGGAGAGAGCTTGGTGAGCCTCTTGCTAACACCCTCAGGTATAGGATACACCCTCTGTGTAGATGCAGAGGCCCAGAGAAATAAACTGTCTTAGCTTGTCAAGGTTAAATTGGTAAGAATCTGGACTAAGGCCCAAGTCTGTTGAATCTTGTTCCCATATCATTAATAAAGTCAACATGTTATCTCCTGGACTGGGGAGGTGGTGTGTTTTCTGAAAGCCTTGACACCTATCTAATGCCCCATCAGCTGGGCTCACAGCTGGGCTCTGAGATGTTGATGGCCCTGGGACTGAGGAGAGGCTGGTGCATACGTCATGCTGTGGCATCCTTGAAAAGGAAGATAATGCTGCGTATAATGGGATGAAACATGGTAGCTATTCGCAGTAAATGCACCAGCAACTGGATTCTTTAAACGATGAATTATCTTTGAACAGTGTGAATACTTGGATGACATAAATTTGCCAGGGCCAAAAAGTTCCCAGCAAAGGGAAACACACAGGGAGGTTCGGAGACTGAAACAGCTGACTCCTTTGAAGGACAGCATGCCCTTCGGTAGAGCTGGGGAACAGGGCACAGTAGAAGCACAAGCCATGTCTTTGCAAACTTAAGGAGTGTGAATTTTATCCTGGAAGTTAGAGGGCATCTCTTAGGGGTCAAGAAACTGTCTACAACAGGTTTCTTTCCTTAATTAATTCAACCTTCCAGACTCTTTTCAAGAGTTCTTTCTTGTTCATGAACTCCTGTGACTCTTTGGACCAGTTTTATACATTTATTTGAGAGATTTGACAGAGAGGCAGAGAGAGAGAGAGAGAGAGAGAGAGAGAGAGAGAGCAAGAGAGAGAGGGAGAAACATCGATGTGAAAGGTAAACATTGATCGATTGCTTCTTGTGTAGGCTCCTACTGGGGATCAAATCTGCAGTCTAGGTATGCGCTCTGACCAGGGATCAAACCTGCAATCATTTGGAGTACAGGACAATGTTCTAACCAACTGAGCCACCTGACCAGGGCAAAGGACTACAATGTTTTAAAGGAAAATAATTGTTAATCCAATGGAAAAGTATGTGGGTGTGTGCAGATTACCATATATTGATATATCCTGCCATCCCTGTTGGGAGAATAAATAAATAAATAAAAATAAATAAAATCAAGCAAAAACATATATATTTTAAAGTAATTATTTATTTACCTATGCTTCAATAGCAACCAATGCATACCATTGGATTTAAAAGTCCCCTTCGTAGCCCTTAAATCTCTCCTATATAGAAATTCCACAGCTGCCATTTAAGAAAAAGTTCAAAAAGAATACATCCATAAAATGACTAAGAACTAGGAAAAATGCTATCATCAAGCAGAAATTTTGAAAAATTCCAAAGAGAAACAGATGTGGTTAGTCAGGAAGAGGAGAACATATAGGGAAAGTAGTTCTATTGAAGGTGGGTTAAGTCCAAGTTTGCTCTGAGTGCACAACACTGGCTGTAAGGGTTAAAAAGGATGCCCCCAGCAATCATTCTGGTGATTGGGAAACTTCTGAAATGGTCTACCGGGTCAGCCCTCTCCTGGCAGGAAGAAGACAACAGAATTCGTCTCCCGCAGGTGGAGCATCAAGGGTGAGCACTTGGCCAGAGGCAGGACGGTACCTTGGGAGATCATTTACCCTCAGAAGGGAAGGGGAACTGGCTTTTCCAAAGGATAAGCTACTGTAACATCAGATTAGGCATCAGATTCTTCCCCTACCCAACAATAACTGGTGCAGATTCTGGAACAGAAGCATAATTCTCAGATAGGAAAACATGAGATCTTGCCCTGGCTGATGTAGCTCAGTGGGCTGTGAACCAAAGGGTCGCCAGGTCAATTCCCAGTCAGGGCACATGCCTGGGTTGCAGGCCAGGTCTCCAGTTCGGGGCACGTGAGAGGCAACCACACATTGATATTTCTCTTCCTCTCTCTCCTTCTCTTCCCCTCTCTCTAAAAGTGAATAAATAAAATCTTAAAATTAAAAGAATTCTAAAAAAAAAACCAACATGGGATCTCAAGGATACAGATGAAATGAAGACCAGGTATTATCAGCCATTAAAGGAAAAATCACAACCATGAAAGGAAAGTACCAAACTCAACTAATAACCATGAAACAAGAACAGAATATTGTGAAAGAGAATAATGAATAGTGATGGCAATGAAAAATCTAATTATTGAAACAAAAACTCAGTAAACAAGCTGAATAGCAGAATGCATGCAACTGAAGACTGAATAAGAGCTGGGGAATTAAAAGAGGAGTTATGTCAAGGCCTAATAAAAAGGATAGAAATATGAAAAGTATGAGAAATGTTGAGTCCTGACTTTATAGGCCCATAGTTTTCATATGTATTTAGGTAGATCTACAACAATGAGGCTGAATATAGTCTCATATGTTTATTGATCATTTGTATTTTCAGCCCTGGAACTTCTTTTTTTTTTTTTTAACATTTTTTTATTGTTGTTCAAGTACAGTTTTCTGCGTTTTCCCCCCACCCCTCCCCACCTTATGTTAGGTTGAACCACTAAAGCCAGGCAGGCTTTAAGAATTGGCAAGAATGATGACTCACACTTGCAAAAGTCATTGTGCAAGTCATCTGAGGTTACCTTTGCACAAGGTCAAGGACACAATGTTGCCAGGCACAGAGCTTTCTACTGTATCTCATAGTTATCGTGAAAACACGTCTAAGGTTTGGTAATCTCTGCTTCCTGTAAGAATGTGGAGTCCCTCCAATCAGGAGGTCCCAGAACTGTGGGCCCTTTATCTCTTTTTGGCCTGGGGAGGAGGAAATGAAGGTTGGGAGTGTAAAAGGGATTTCAGATCTCACAACGACAAATTTCCGTGTTTCATTTTTTCATGCTGTTGGACCCACATCAGTACTGGAGGCCTGCACAGTGCTTTTCAAGTGACAGTTGCCTTTCCCCCTGGGGTATTGCTATTTGCTTTTTCCAAGCATATCACATTCATCTAGGTTTCTGCTCCTTTCACCAGAAAAAAATCTATTTACTATGCAAAATTCTGCTCCTTATCCCTTTTGAAACCTTTCTTTATCCTCCCCAGGTAGAATGAATTTCTCTCAGACTTTCTTAAAAAGAGTTCATTCTTATGATAACAGTATTTTCTGAATCAAAAGTGCAGTCAGGACACACCATTACACATGATAAGGTTTGTTGAGTGAATGAACAAACATATTCTTTGAAAACAACACTGTTTTGGAAAAGCCCCGTCACAAACATAGCAGTTATTCCATTGAATTCATAGGTGTGGTTTAAAAAATAACACTTTCAACCTGGGAGACGTACCAATCATAATAGCGATAATTTATAAGAGAGAGATTGTACAGTTCTGGGAAGAGCGCAGATCTCTAGTCAGATGGATTAGCTTGTGATCCTGAAGCTGTCATTTTTTTAAAGGTTTTATTTATATTCAGATAGAGGGGAAGGGAGAGAGAAAGAGAAGGAGAGAAACATGATGTGTGAGAGAAACATTCATCTGTTGCTCTCACTCGCTCCCAACTGGGGGCCTGGCCTGCCACCCCGGCATCTGCCTGGACCCCAAATCAAACTGGTGACCTTTTGATTCGAAGGCTGGCGCTCAGCCCGTGGAGCCACACCAGCCAGGGTGTGGACTTGTTATTTTAATCTCATTGAACTTCAGTTTACTTGTCTATAAAAGGTAGGTGGGGAAAAAGTAGGTTTACAGGTGTGAGTATGCAGAACGTGAAGTTTATTCTTATACTATTATTTAGTAATTATTGCATTATTTTCCATATGAACAACTATAAACCTACTTATGCTCCATCCAATACATACTTTGCAGGGTTTGTGAGACTTAAGTGAGCTAAGTCCTTCCAGTACCAGATATATTATACAACAGCCACACAGTGAGTGCTGATTCCTGGGTGCTTTAGGGCACATTTTTCAAAGTCCTAATCAAGTATTTCACTGAAGAATCAGAATTCAGCTAGCATTCTTAGTTTTGGAAAATTACCGGTAGTTACGGTACATGACAACTAGTCTCTGAATATTTCATTTGCAAATTAGAATAAAACATGAGTCCATATTTTAAAAGGCTTTCCATTTAAGTTGTCATTCTGAAACATAAAGTGTTCCCCCATATTGCTCCATCGAGTCAAGCCCTACCAGAACAGATTGCTCATTGAGTCAAGCCTTACCAGAACTGATGGCTGGCTGAGTCAAGCCCTGCCGGAACTGTGGCACGTATCCATAGGTAGCTGTAAAACAATGGTCCAAGAACTATCCTGACTTCTTTTAAGTTTGTTTTTCAGCTCTAAATCCAAGCCACAAGTCCCAGAGACAAACTCAATACCAGGTTGGGAAAGTTCCTTCCTGAATCCCGTAATAAGTGCTGCACAATCCCACAAGGCTTCGCTTTGCTGACATATACCCAAACATCAGTGTTCCAAAAAAGGAGAAGCCTGCTAACCTATTCCCTGACTGGTTAACCCCAGCAACATCTTTGTTTCCAAGCAATAGAAATACCTAAGCCCCACATTTGGCACACAGAACCTGGGACCCTATCTCAGTGTTCTCTCCCTCTGCAGGGCTTCATTCACTAAATCTGCCTTTGCTTCTATCAGTGTCCCAGGTCTAAATTCTTTTATATCAGGGGAGAAGAACCCAAACTCATAGCTAGAAATTCTCCTTATCTTTTTCCTCCTTGCCAAAAGAGCAGGGTGGAGATGGCAGCAGGATTGCAAACCAATTGGCAACTGAAAAACTTCAAATTCCCTCTTCATCCCTCCCTCCTCCTTCTCCCCATCTCCCTCTCTCTCTCCCTCTCTCTCTCCCTCTCTCTCTCCCTCTCTCTCTCTCTCACACACACACACACACACACACACACACACACAGACACAAACACACACACAGACACCCCACAGGTTGCTTGAGAAAATAAGGAGAAGAAGCAAGACATTCCACAGATAGTACTGCATTTAGGATTCTCCAAGTGGAATTTCCTTTCTTTCTTTCCATTCTTGTTTTCTGTCCATCCCACTGTGTCAGAGAAAATGTGCAGGGCAGGATGTGAGGGGAAGGGATGTCCTGAAGGACACTACTCTTGACTTCTGGCCCAAACCCTCCTTATCAGGGATTTCCCAAATGAGAAGACACGGGGAGACGGAAGGGAAACTTTTGAGAGAGGAGACAGAATATCACTGTAAATCAGGAAAGAAGAAGAAAGGAAACTCAGCCTACAGACCTCTGCTGCTGTTTTTTCTCTTAGTTATGAGTTACTACCAACTGCTATCTGCTGTGTTTAGATCTTGCTGAGCATTTTTTTTAAATCTCTTTCAAATCCTCCTGATTTTGTGTCAGGCACCCCTCCTGCTATGCTTGTGGATGAATGTCTATAAAAGTTCACTTATAAAAGTGGCAAATATTACTTTAAAAATCTTTTTTAAGTTTTTTTATTCATTGATTTTAGAGAAAGAGAGGAAGGGGAAAGAGGAGGGGGAGAGAGAAACATCGATTTGTTGTTCTACTTATTTATGCAGTCATGGATTGATGCTTGCATGTGCCCTGAACAGGATCAAACCCACAACCTTGGTGTATTGGGATGATACCTTAACCAACTGAGCTACCTGGCCAGACTTTTTTTTAAACTTTATTTTATTGTTGACACTATTACAGATGTTGATATCCCCATCCCCCCCTTTGCCCACCTCCATCTAGCCCTTGCCCCCTCCCCCACCCCCCCATCACCACACTGTTGTCTGTGTCTACATGTTATGTATATAACACGTTGCTTCTTTAGTAAGATGGAAGTTTTTCTCAAAACAGTCGATATAATTATTATAAAATAAATTATTATTTTTATCTTAAAAGCATAATATAATTTTAAGTGGTAGTGTGGCATCTTAGGCTACTTGCCACTGACCATTTCATGCCTGCTCTTTCATTCCTTCCAAATCTGGTTGCTCTTTTGCATGAAACAAATTCTACTTTAGCTTCCTAAATATTTTTCCATATGTCAGAAACTTCTTGTTTTATTTTTTGCCAGATTGGGATTTTTTGATGGTTGTGGGGAGGGGATGTTGCAGATGGGCAATTGCTACTTCTCTCTACATTGTGATATTATTTTATCTTATTTTTTAAAATATATTTCATTGATTATGCTATTACAGTTGTCCCATTTTTTTCTCCCCTTTATTCCCCACCACCCTGTACCCCTCCTCCCACCAGCATTGCATCCCCCCTTAGTTCATGTGCATGGTCATACATATAAGTTCTTTGGCTTCTCCATTTCCTATATTATTAACCTCCCCTTGCCTATTTTGTACCTACCATTTATGCTTCTTATTCCTTATACCTTTTTCCCCCATTCTCCCCCTCTCCCTCTTCACACTGATAGGGCTCCATGTGATTTCCATTTTTGTGAATCTTTTCCTGTTCTTGTTTTTGCTTAGTCCATTTTTTTCTAAGTTTGGTTATTGATAGTTGTGAATTTGTTGTCATTTTACTGTTTGCATTTCTTGTTTTAAAGCAATATTCATCTAATTAAAAAAGCACATGCTTTTCCTTTCTTCATTGTTCATTGGTTTTCAAATGATGACATTTTGTCTTCAGACACTATCTCCCACCTTTCTAGCCACATCAGAAGTTTCACTGTTGGTGAAATGCCTGACCTTTCCATGCCTCTGTACTTTTGCGTAGTGATGGTTAATTCACGAGAAGCGTGGCTACTCCTGAAATTTTCCTCTATGCCAGGTGAATTTTTATTACTTCTCCAAAATCTGTCCAAATGCCATCTTGTTGTGAAGTGATCTTTGCTTCTCTCGAGCAATTAATTACTTGAATTATTTCTGCCTCTGTGTTCCCATTGCACACGGAACACAGCTCTGCTAGCATCTATGATACCTTTTACTGTATCTGTCTCCTGCATTAGACTGTGATGGGCATGAATGTGATACCAGCTCGCCCTCTGAAAGGATTGCACTAATGTACACTCCACCTTTAGAATGAGTGCCATTTTCTCTACTCCAACAAACACTGGACAGCATAATTTTAGAAATTTTTCCTAATTTGGTCCACCAAAATTAGCATCCCATTATTATGTAAACTTATGTCTCACTGATTACTTTTTTCTTTTTTTAATATACTTTATTGATCATGCTATTACAGTTGTCCCATTTTCCCCCCTTTGCTGCCCTCCACCCTGCACACCCTCTCCCACCCACATTCCCCCCTTTAGTTCATGTCTATGTGTCATAATTATAAGTTCTTCAGCTTCTACATTTCCTACACTATTCTTACCCTGCCCCTG
>CM052541.1:63140553-63211463 GCA_028533065.1 Trachops cirrhosus
AAATTACTAAAATAACATTTTCTACATATCTCTTTTAAATTATATACTGTTAATTAAATTAATAATTAGGGTATTTGGCAATTATATTCTAGAATATATATGGAAAGGCACAGGTCCTGAAACAGCTAAAGCAATCTCGACAAAGACAAATGAAGTGGGAGGAACCCCTCTACCTGAGCACGAAGGCCCACCATACAGCTCTGGCGATCAAGACAGTGTGATGCTGTCAGAGCAAAAGACACACAGGTCCACAGAACAGACTTTTAAAAAAGCCAGAACTGGACTCACAAAAATATGTCCAAGTAATTTTTTTCAACAAACGTGAAACAGTAATTCAGTTGAGAAAAAATAGAAATAGACTTTCAACAAGTGGTGCTAGACCAATTGGACATTCATAAGTCAAAAAATGAAACAAGACTTAAACCTCACATCTTATTTTTAAAATAACTCAAAATGGATAATGTACTTAAAGGTAAAATGTAAAACCAAAACTTTTCGAAAAGAAAAGGGAAAGTCTTCAGGCCCTAGGACAAGATGAAGACTTCATGATCAAAGGAGTAGGGCTTAGACCAGACCCCAACCCACAGCTTATAAAGGAAAAGTTAACAAATTGGGCCTCACCAGAATGAAAAACAAATTTTAAAAAACCTTTGCTATGTGAAAGATTTGGTTAACAGGTTGAAAAGATAAGCTAAAAGCTGGGAGAAAACTTTGAAATCCATGAATCTGAAAAAGGACTAATATCTAGAATACATAAAGAACTCTCAAAATTTGAGAGTAAAAAGAGAACAAATAATTCAATTAGAAAACTGGCAAGACACCTAAGCAGAATGTGTAACTCATGGAAGAAAGTATACAGTTGGCAAATAAGCACATAAAAATGTTCAACATTATTAGCTATTAGGGAATGAAAAATTAATACCACAATGAGATACCATGACACGGTTATCCGAGGACCTAATTTGAAATAATGACAATGCCAAAGGCTGATGTGAATGAAGATAAACTAGAACACTCATATATTGCTGGTGGGAATATAAGATGGTAAGGCCATTCTGAAAAACAGATCAGTAATTTCTTATAAAATTAAACATGCAAAAGACAACCCACAGAATGGGAAAATTATTTACAAATCATATATCTGATAAGGGTCTAGTACCCAAAATATATAAAGAACTCTTACAACTCATCAATAAAAAAGTAACTTAATTTTAAAAATAAAAAAAAGGTCTGAATCAGCATTTCTCAAAAGAAGATATATAAATGTCCAATAAGCACATGAAAAGATGCTCAGTATCATTAGTTATCACAGAAATGCAAGTCAAAACCACAGTGAGATACCACTTCATATTCGCTAGGCTGGCTGGGATCAAAAAGTGAAATAATAGCCCTGAACAGACATGCTCACTTGGTTGAGTGTTGTCTCACAAAGTGAAAGGTCTCTGGTTCGATTCCCAGTCAGGGCACATGCCTGGGTTGTGGGCCAGGTCCCCAGTTGGAGCATGTGCGTGAGGCAACCGGTTGATGTTTCTCTCACACATTGATGTTTCTCTCCCTCTCTTTCTCCCTTTCTTCCCCTCTCTCTAAAAATAAATAAATAAAATATTTTTTAAAAAGTCAAATAATAACAAGTGTTGATAAGGATGTAGAGATACTGGAAACTGCACACACTGCTGGCAGGAGTGCCAAATGACACTCCTCTTCAGAAAAGAGTCCAGGAGTTCCTCAAACCATGAAACATAGTTACTATGTATATGACCCATTCATTCCACTCCCAGGTATATGGCTGAAAGAAATGAACACAGATGTCCATGCAACAACTTGTACATGAATATTCATAATAGCAAATAACCCAAATGTCCATTGACTGATGAGTGGATCAACAAAATATGGTATATAGTATGTAAAAGAATATTATTCAGCCATGAAAAGGAATGAACTACTGGTACATGTTAGAACATTAATAAACCCTGAAAACATTATGCTCACTGAAAGAAGTTATTGCAAAATGCATCTATTACATGATTACTTTTACATTAAATGTCCAGAATGGGCAAATACATAAAGACAGAAAGTAGATAAATTATATTAGTGGTTGTTTAGAATTGGAGGGTTGGGGGGATTGAAGAATGGTATCTCAGGGTGTGACATATGTTTTGGAGATGATGAAAATGTTTCAAAGGTAATTGTGATGATGGTTGCACAACTCTGTGAATATACTAAAAACACTTGGATTGTATGCTTTAAATGGATGAATTATAGTTCAATAAAACTATCACAAAAACTATCACAATAAAACTATCATAAAATATGCAACTACTCTTTGACCCCCAAATTGTACTCTGGCATTTATCTTCAAAGCCTGTACACAAGTGTCCATTGTAGCTTCATTTGTAATATCCAAAAATCAGAAACAATCCCAATGTTCTTCACTGTGCTTGGTTAAATAAACAATTGCCACACCTTGGAATAGAAATAAGAATGAAAAAGAATGAGTTGTTGATACACGAATCTCCAGGGCTTTATGCAGAGTGATTAAAGCTAACCCCAAAGTTCACATTCTATAATGACAAAATTATAACAACGGGGAAGAGATCAGTGGATGCCAGGGGTGCGGGATGGAGTGGGGGGAGGCAGAGGGAGGTGGGCCACAGAAGGGACCTTCATGGTGAAGGACCTGTGCCGATGTCAGTGTCCTGGCTGTGATATTGAACTACAGTTTTGCAAGATGTTACCACTGAGAGGAACTGGGTAAAGGCCACGTGGGATCTTTCTGTATTGTGTGAATTTATAATTTTATCAAAATTAAAAGTTTAAAGAAAAACACTGGGCACAATGAGGGCAGAAATTTTTTCAAAATTTAACAGAAAAATCAATGAAACAGTTATGGTAGATATCTTCAAGTCAACCTTATATTCAGAAATGGTCCTTCTAGGAAAGAAAATGTTCATCTCAATATCCTTCACTTTTTAAATTTAATTTTTTATCCGAGTTTTAAAAATCAAACTGTCCCATAAGACTTAAAATAAAGCAACTTCATGTCTGACCTCTCTTTTCTCTAATCTGTGCCCATTGCCTGCTTCCAAAGTCAATTATTGTATGTTCTTTTAGTAGTTTCTTCAGATATTTAACTCTGTGTTTCTATTATATTATGCTTATATTGCTATTTCTTAAGTTTTCACTTTTAATTATGCATTGCTTTTCACTAAGAAAGATAAGGATATTTGCTCTTATCTCCTTTTTACCATCTCCTCACTTCCTTGTCCCCACCCCCTCAATATAGTTATATCAGAAATATAAGCAAATATTTAAGGCTTACATTATTATGACTCTGCACATACTTCTCTTAGCAGAGCCAGGTAGTAGACTATGGTTAAATATCCATTCTTGTACAAGTCTTTGTTTTTCTCTGACAATAATACCACTCTTTTTTTTATTTGCTTAAGTGTTCTCTGTATATATTGCTATTTCATCTCTAAAATCCTCACAGAATTATGAAACTGCTCTCAATATTGGCAAACAAATGAATAAACGATCTCTTTACATTTTCTGGGAGATATCCCTCCCAAAGGCCTCACAGAGGGAGGGTCAGTCACCTGGCTGTGGAGGGGTGGGGAGGAGATTCAGAGGTTGAACCTTTCATGCAGGCCATCCTCCAGCCCTCTTGTTTTCGGCCTCATCTGCTTCCCACATGCAGAGACACCTTGTTGCCCTGATTTCTAGGCTTTCAGTGGTTTGACAGGATAATCAATATGTTTCTTGGTATCCTCTACCCTCACCCCTACCACAAACATTTTAACTTCTTCCAGTCTGCTAAATCAGTTATTATGAGTCTGTTTTGTTGACATTTCTTGGCTGCTATTATCTCCGCTCCCATTCTTTCTGTGCTTGTGAATTTTTTAATTTTCTCTTAAAAATTTCTTTACTGTAATTTCTGTGAGATTTTGAGTAATGACAATGAAGGTAAATAGGTGTGTTACTTCACCATATTTGAATGGCAGACCAAACTTTGTGCATTTTAATATAAATACAATTGGTGATTGCTCCCAAATGATCAAACTTATGGAGCATCTATATTCTTAGGACATCAGAAGATAACTGTGGTACTGTCTGCTAATTGTTCTCCACTAATATCTGGCAATAAAATGCAAAGAATTGATACACACTAATTCTGCTAGCTGGACAATGTGGATGAATGATGCACCCGAGAGATGGCAGAGACATGAGATAAAAAATCTGGATGTTTAAAAGGAAGAATGCAGCTGCTGAACCCTTACTCTTGGAAAGCTATGTTGGAGAGGAATTACCTTTAACTTCTATTTCATACAAACGTCTCCTATTACTTTTTTATATCCAGGGATGATTGGTTTTCTGCCATTAAACCAGTATATTACATAGTCAACAATATTTTTTGTTAAGGAAGTTAAGGATATGAGGATAGTCATAAACACTAAGGGTGAAAACAAAGAGAAGAATGACTTTTTCCTATGAGCGCTTTTGTATTTCATTAAAACAAAACATCATTTCTTTAAGATTTAGAATAAAGAAATTCTCATTTCTTTTTGGAAAGCTTTCTAAAAAGGTCTTCTGTGTACTATGTAACTCTGATTTTTTTTAACTATGAAAACTTTATAGAAAATAGCATTATATTCTACTTCGTAGTTGACTAATCCTAGCTTTATTTTATTTTTTTAGAAAATATTGATGATCTTTTTTTGTTAAAGATTTTATTTATTTATTTTTAGATAGAGTAGAAAGGAGGGAGATAGAGGGAGAGAAACATCAATGTGCAAGAGATACATTGATTGGTTGCCTCTTACAGACCCCTAACTGGGGACCTGGCCCTTGCAACACAAGCATGTGCCCTGATTGGGAATGAAACAGGCGACTTTTCAGTTTGCAGGCTGGTGCTCAATCCATTGAGCCATGGTTTAGTTTTATTATTAGTGACAAATAGAACTCTTTCTTCTATTTCTACATTTTAGTCAGACATGATATCATGGAAACAGACTATATTTTTAAATAGCTTTTCTATGGTGATTCAGCATCTTTTTCACTTATTGCTCCCATGTCTAGGTTCTTGGGTTGAACGAAGATGATGTCAAACTAATATGTTTTATTTAAATTGACTAAAAGAGTTCTGAATGTTGATATCACAAGTTTTGTTTTTAAGAAATAAGACTGAGTTCCTTTTGAAAGATTTATTTTTATGTTTTAAGCAGGTATAATTTATATAAAATGCATAGACTTTACAATACATGTTCTATTCAATTAGTTAAAAACATGTTTTTAAAGATTTCATTTATTTATTTTTTAGAGAGGAGAAGGGAGGGAGAAAGAGAGGGAGAGAAATGTCAATGTGTGGTTGCCTCTCGTGCGCCCCCTATTGGGGACCTGGCCCACAACCCTGGCACTTGCCCTAGACTGGGAATAAAACCGCAATCCTTTTGTTCGCAGGCCAACACTCAATCCACTGAGACACACCAGCCAGGACTAAAATTTTTTTTTGATTTATTGATTTTAAAGAGACATAGATGAAGAGAATATGTGTGTGTGTGAGAGAGAGTTGTTGTTCTACTAGTTTATACACTCAATGGTTGATTCTTATATGGGTTCTGACTGGGAATTGAACCTGAAAGGATAAAGTCAACCCCATTTGCTATTGGCACCATTTGCTTTGCAGGCCTATGACCTGCCATTTTACTCTTCTGAATGTAAGGAGCAAGGAAAACTTAGACCATGAGAAAACAGGAACCGGTTAGGTCCCAAGGTACAGGAGGTTACTGAACGAACATCTTGCCCTCCTGCCTTGTGTAAGAACAAAGGATTTTAAAACAGATGCAACCTAACATGTTTGGTTTGTAAAGCTACCACTGTTGAGCCAATGCCCAACCCTGTTCCCGCCCGCGGTCTTTGTAAGCGAATAGCTAACTGCCACGTCTGCTTCTGTATAACGCTTGCTTGCCTGCCCATATATAAGGACTTAGCTGTAAGCGCTCAGCGCAACTCTCGTCTGCAGCCCTTGTGGGTACCGTGTCTCTGGACACCTTGAGAGCTTGCCCCTGAGCAGGTTAAACTTGGCCAATAAAGTAACATCTTTGAAACCCTGAAAAGTCTCCAGCATTTGTTCTTGTGGTTGCTGAATGCAACACTGAGCTTGTCCCCAAGACTGGAAAGTACTGGAAAGCAAGAACAGAACTACCTGTTCCCTGCAGCCACAGGCAGAACAAACTGCAGCCCCGTGTTACAACGCCCTAACAGCCCAGGGGTCACACAACAGCAACTCCTCCACCTTTTTTTTAGTCAAATTATAGTCCAATAAAAGCTCAAAGCCCCCACCCCTCAATGCTGTGTATCCTGCCACACCATGCCCCTCTCCTTTCTTGGAGAATGAATAAAAACTTTATTCTCTATACTTCCTTCTCTTTGTCAAGTCTTTCATAGCCTGTGTCACTGACCACCCTAACAGAACCCTAAACCTTAACTTCACTTATCTAACCAACTGAGCTATCTGGCCAGGGCTTTTTTTTTCTTTTTTTTTCTTTTTTTAACTGATTTGAGAAAGAGAGAGGGGAAACAGAGAGAGAGAGACCATTTAATGAGTTTTTACAAAACAAGACACAGAAGATTTCCAGAACTTGAGAACTTTTCCTCATGCTCCTTTCTATGCAATATGCCTCAAACATTCACAGCAAAGCATTTTTCTGATTTTGGTCATCACAAATGTGTTTTACCTGTTTTGGACTTCATATAAATAGAATCATGTAGTGTCTATTCTTTTGCAGCTACTTTCCTTTGCTTAACATAATTGAGTAAAATAGGCCATTGCTACATCGTGTCATGCATGATGCACAGTTTTGTGCCAGGAAAATGGATGCTCTGTAACTAATTTCTGTGTCAGTCTCCTGTGGTGCATCTGATTGGTGTAATTTATCCCACATATCTACAACCAGCAGCAAGGAAACTGGGAATTACATGTTTGGATTCTTCACTAAGATGAAAGATTCCTACCGTGGTAACTATCAAAACATGAAGAAGTTATTCAAAAGATTCTGATTAGTCACACATGACAGATATCTGCTACCTACCGAATCTTTCAGCAAAACCAAAAAAACTTGTATACTCGTTAGTTGTGGTGTTGTGGGGAAAAAGGGGAGAGAGAAGTTAAGTGGAAGAGATGCTCAAGCAGAGGGAATCACATACTGCTGAAAGCCTATGCCTAAGAAGCCTTAGTAACAGCAAAGTGACTAGTTTCTAGTTACTTTGCGTGGTGGTCCATGTGGAACCCTGAGCAGCAGAGAGAGCACATGATTCCATTGTCAACATAAGAAACATTCAAACCTGTAGAGAATTTTTAGTGAGTTTATTTGAGCCAAACTCACCACAATGCCTGGGAAGCAACATCTCAAAAGATTGAGAAATGCTCTGGAGAATGGTAGTTTAGCACCTTCTTTTACACATTAGAATCCAAGGAGGAGGCATAATGATAGGGGACTTAAGAGTTGAATAGTTTTAGTTTAAGTAATAGCTAATAAGCTTTGTAATCAATGCTTGTAAAACATTTTGTTCCAGGAACTGAAGGTATGACCCACCCTGAGTCCAGGAGACCATAAGCAGTTCCACCTTTGTGCCTCACGGGGACTGCGAGCCATTCAAGCTGGTATCTGAGCGGTTGCACTCCAGGGTGAGATCACCACTGCGCAGGACACTGCTAAAGACCACCGTCCAGGGTGAGAATGCTGCAGTTGTTTTCTTAATCCAATTAACTTTTCCCTGAATTTCAAAACCCTTCACCACACCTTGTTTATTCCCTGCTATAAAAACCTTGGCCTGGAAAGAAAAGACAAGATGGTCTGTTAGGGTATGAACCTGCCATCTTCTCAGATCGCCTGCCATCAGAATAAAGTGCCCATAAAGATTCAATCCCTGACTCTGCTTGTTGGGTTTGGTAGTGACAGGCAGCATGAACTCCAGTGTCTTTTTCGGTTTCAATAAGAGGGTTTCGTGAAATCCATTGGTGATAGATTAGGGAAGGCAGGAGAAAGCAAAGTGGGGAAACCTCTGGGGTTGGATAAGAGGTAAAATGATAGACACATACTTCTTTTACATAGGTGGGTAAAGGATAGTTAACAGGCAACAATTAACATAACAATAACAAAGAGGGAATTTGTGGTCTCGGTTTATGCCCAAGGGGTTTGGAAAAACCAGGAAGTTACCTTGACATTCCAAAGGTTTGTTATCATAGATGCAAAAAGACAACAGACAGGCTTAGTTAAGGTAAACATCGACCTTTGTTAGGGAAAAATACTGGCCCAGGGCATGACTACCTGCCACCAACAGCTTTTAGTTAGTAAGTTTTAATTTTAGACTACCCTTTGTGGTTACTTTCCATCTCTGAGTTTGTAAGGCTGCCTTGCAGGCCTCCCCTGAGTTTGTCAGGTTAATATGTGGCCCCTTTTCTTCCACACCATCCTAGAGAAAAGTGATCAATGTCAAAAAATAATTTTCATAAAGAATACAGCCATAACTTTCAATGAGCATATATCAATTATTCAACACATTAATTTATGGAAGGAAGATTGAATAGTAAATTTTAATTAAATAATAATTAGAAAAGACAAATAAAGGTAGAAAATACACAACACCCATGACTTTACATTCAAAAAAATTTATATAGGGACCTTTTCCTATGTACTATGTTGTGAAGCTCCAGAATGAATCAGTGTTCTGCAGATTACTTTGAGGAAAGGTAATTTTAACCTTAGGCTCAAGAGAAACCTCTGCCCACCCCCTCCCAGCTACCTAGAAGAATTTGAATTAGGGGCCTTGAACATAATGAGCAATTATCAGAGCCTCTGCCCACTCTTTGGACCTACCTACAGGGCGGGGCAAACTTTCCTTTACGGAGCCTTTTTTCTTCTCAGCATCCCAAGTTGACCCTTTGAAGCCCCAAGGTGCCTTACCTCAACACGGCCCAGGAAGTCTTACACAGCTCAGTCCTCCTTTCTGTCTCTGAACCTCTCCTGTGTGTGGGTGTCTCTGACCCTCATGCATGTGGGGTTCCATATATATGTATTGCATTTGGTTATTTTCTCTTGCTCATCTGTCTCATGTCTGTTTAATTGCCAGAAAAGTCAGAAGAGCCTTGAGGGTAGAGTAGAAAAAAGTTTGTTCTTCCCCTACAACATATGTACACATATATACCTACACACACATATATATTTGGGAACAAAAATGAGTTCCCTATAGACCTAATGTTTTGTGATTGAATTTAAATATTGTTTTAAAATATAATTAATACAATTCATGTGGCAGTGGCTTTCTGAGGAACCTGTCTTTGAAGCTGCCCCCGAACTGACAGCAGATAGCTACAAACTGCTGTCCAGAGAACAAGGCAACCCAGAAAGCTGGGTAACTGGAGCCACTTTGCCAGGCGTGGATATTAAACCTGCAGGAGAAAGGGGTTTATCATGGCGGATGACCTAAAGCGATTCCTGTATAAAAAGTTACCAAGTGTTGAAGGGCTCCATACGAGTGGGAGTGCCTATTATTAAAGCAGTCGATGATAACGTTCCAAAGCTTGCTTTGAGACCTGGTTTCTTATCTACTTTTGCCCTTGCAACAGACCAAGGGAGCAAACTTGGACTTCCAAAAAAGAAAAGTATCATCTGTTACTATAATACCTACCAGGTGGTTCAATTTAATCATTTACCTTTGGTGGTGAGTTTCACAGCCAGCAGTAATGCCAAAACAGGACTAATTGTCAGCCTAGAAAAGGAACTGGCTCCATTATTCTAAGAGTGGAGACAAGGTATAGAAGTTTCTTAATCTGACAGTGGTTTTGATGTCTACCTTATCTTCATTATAACAGACACAATATCTATCAGTCTAGCATCTTGAGACCACAATACTTGTATCCTTGTACTCAAGGAAGGGCCCCTTTTCTACCTTACATTAAAGGAGGATTCTGTAAGATATAATTTATAGACAGACTGATTGCTATTTTTTCTTGTATAGCTCTTATTTACTGAGATCTGGGGATACTACAGAAAGGGTTCTGTCTATTGCGGCTCCCACAGTTAGTCCAGTCACCAAATCTGCCTGAGATTCTATTTAGTGGGTCAGAATCAAAATGTTACTTTCATCTGCTTGAACCATGTAGTGCTGTCTCTTGTACATTCTGCCAGACCTACCGAATGAAGCAGATCCTTTTTATGGTGAATAATAATGAGGACATATTTTTTCATATTGTTTTATTTCTTTGCCTTGAGTGTGGGGAAGACAAAATTGGTTAGTAAAAGTAATAAAAATCTGTACAATCACTAATTTTCCTCTGTATTTATTATTTTCCTGAGTAGATGAATATTACTACTTGATTTGATTCTCCTCAGAGGTTGCTGCTAAAAATGAAAATGGTAGCTGATGGTTTTTCCCCTACTCTGCTTTCTATAACCAATCAGTGTTTTAATGTTTGTGCATTCTCTATAAAATTTAGATGTGATTCATTATTGAACTCTGTTTCCAATATTGATATGTATGTAAACATGATACTATGGCCATTTTTTCAATACATGAATATAAATAAAATAGTATTTTAAAAGTAAAAATATAAGGTATAATTAATAATTGAGAAGAACTTAACTTTTAAATTACCATATTTTTAGGACTATAAGATGTACCAGACCATAAGACGCACCTAGGTTATAGAGGAGGAAAATAGGAAAAAAAATTTTGAAACAAAAAATGTGGTAAAATATTTTATAACCTGTGACCCCGCTCAACCACCACCCTGCCACAGCAAGCCAGGCAAGCTATGTTTGCACCCCATTTCCTCCCAAATTTGGGGGTGCGTCTTATAGTCCGAAAATACAGTAGAATGTGCTTCTTTTTATTTTCACTTCCTCTTTTCCCCGAGAGTAGTTTTAATGTAAAATTATTCCATGGGTCCAATGGAAAAACATGAGTGAAAGACTAACAAAGTAAGATGTCAGCCCAACGTGAGGCATGGCTGTGCAGAGAGGGTTCGAGCCTGTGGCTGACGGCTGCACTAGATGAACCTGAATTTTCCAAAACCGAAGTGACTAATGTGAGGGGTTTTCAGAATCAGATTGGAAAGTCAGATTTCAACCTTGCATTTATGTCTTGGGCCCAAGGCTATGGGTATGTAAGTGTGTCAGAGGAAACTCATGGGAGCAGATTTGCGTAAAGAAGAATGCCAAGGGCCAAGGTCAGGAATCTTTTCTTCCCCATTTTCTTTTTCTTCCTCTTCTCTCTTTTCCTCTTCCTCTTTACTTTCATGTGAGATGAATAAGTTCTCTCAACTTTCTAATATTACTCTTTCTTGAATTCCCATATAAAATAACTTGGGTTCCCTTCCCAGATACTAAGGGGAAGTTTAATCACACACACACTCACGCACACACACACACACACACACACACACACAAATCTGTCTTTTCTTTTCCTATCAGCCTGAAAAGAGTGAATCTTTGTTAAACAGTGACTAATTTTATTTACATCATTTTACAATGTCATACAAAGAATCGCATGCAAATAGGACTCATCCACATTGGAGCCTACGTCAGAAGTTATTTCTGCTTTTAAGTTAAGTGTAGTAATATTCCATTGTATATAAGTTCTGCATTTTGTTTATCCATTCATTTCACTAAAATTTTTTTGAGTGACAATCCTGTTAATATTCATTGTGCTTTTTGGGCCTGGACAAGTTACCAATGTTCTACTTGAATATTTCCCAACATTTCCAGATTTTATTTGACAGCCTAGAATTCTTTGAGGATTTAAAAAAAATTTTTTTTTTAAATTCTCAGTCATAGCTACTGTTCTCCCAGTATCTAGGCTGGGGCTTTGGTGTAAATTGAAAAGAATGAGGTCAAAGCCATAAGTTGGTTCATAGTACCTTATTCAATAAATACAGTGGTGAAAAAAGTAGGTTTACAGTTGTATTGTCTTAACAATACAATAATTAATAAATAATACAAGAAGAAACTTTTGCATACTCACAACTGTAAACCTACTTTTGCCCACCACTGTATGCACAGGCTACTCCTGGGTCGAACGTACCACCTTCGTTGCTATAGTCACTGCTCTTCCCATGATGGCCAGCGTCCATCTGGTGTAGAAAGTGGACATAACTGCTGAAACAGTGGGCTTGATACTGCTTAAGCTCTTTGCCCAATAACCAAGACATATTACTGGAGGGAAGTTGTGTTTCAGTCACACACAGGGGTTGCCACCAATCAAGAAATAGCGGAAGATAGCCACCCACCATCCAACCTTTCTCATCCAACTCCCTGCTTCTGGAAGCTTGGTTTTGCGACCATGTTGTAAATCAGTTGCATGAGAGGCCCAGGGGAATGATTTCTCTTAATCTTCTTTTCTGCACCACGGGAGCTCCCCTGAATCTCACATTGTCGTCATGGTATTTTCCATTAGGATCTATCCACGTGGAGGGCAGTACACCTCACTATGCAGAATGACATAGAGGGAATGACTATTTTCCTCTCAGGCACTTTCATTCATTATCACAGTTGTCAGAGCATAGGAGAAATAAGGCTGCTGCTGAGTCACAGACTCCTCAGTGGCACACCCTCACTTCTTCATGTTCCAGAGAACTGATGTAATTCCTCCAAAGATTTCTTGGAAAACAGTGACTTTTTTGTGTCTCTCAGTAATAATACTTTGGTCTAAGGCCAAAAAAAGCATAGGTTGGCTCTAATTTTAATTAGCATTATTTAACTATTTTTTCCTTATTATTTTCTTCTGGGGTTCTCTTCATGTCCATTTCTAATGTCTTTGTCCTAGTAGTGTGCTCCAAGAAGTTTCAGACAATAGAAATCAATCCAAAAGTTAATACCGTATAAAAGATTTTTATTTTGATCAAGAAGTGAAGCAAATCAGTATGACATATGAAAAAGTGTTATTTTTTCTCAACTTTTAGGTTTCCCCCATAGCAAGGAGTTTCCTTTGTAATTAAGTTCTCTTTTTTCTTCCAGAAAGAAGTGTATTACAAGGAGGCTACTTCACTTGCCTTAGGGAGTTGATGGAAGTCCCATCTCTTTGAGTCATGGGACAAAGCTCAGTGGCAGTCAATTCCACAAAGAGTTTTAGTGACAATGATCTCACTATTTTAGACCTAATGTCTACGCTTTGTTTATGTACGGAGGTTGCTTTCCCTGATGAACAAAGACCCATCTGAGACAAAGTTGATCTTGCATTTTCATATGCCTGTCTACTCCCAGTTAGATGTGAATCACACTCTCCACAGTTAGGCATGTGGTTCTTGTTAAGTAGTTCAACTGGTCAGTGATGGTCCTACTCTAGAGTGTTACTGGCACTTGTTATCTGTCCTTTTTGAGTACGACTGGTAATGAGTGCGCTGAAACCCTTAGTCAGCAGTTCAACATTCCCGGAGGAGATTGTATCATTACTTCAAGCATATGGATCCTGCTGCAATTCTGTCTTCCAGATAGAGGAGATAAACACTTAGATATTATGATCCAAGAAATGAAAAGAGGATGAGCCCTCCTAAAGTACCTTTCTCACTGAAATACCAAGGTAACACATCAAAATTCATCTTTAGTAGTTGGCTGTGGGGCTTTGGTGTGGCCTAAGCCATTTATCCTTCACAGAGATGCTACAAAGCTTTATTAAAAGTGTTTGTATCTCCCACGAAGTCCTACTATACTCAGGCTTACCTGGAGATTTGGGTTGCTGGGCTTCTCATTGTTTATAAAATCAAGAGTGCTGCCCTGGCTGGTGTGACTCAGTAGAATGAATGCCGGCCTGCAGACTGAAGGGTTGACATTCTGTTTCCTGGTCAGGGCACATGCCTGGATTATAGGCCAGGTCCCAAGTTGGGGGCATGCAAGAGGCAACTGATGTTTCACACATCGATGCTTCTTTCCCTTTCTCCCTCCTTTCATCTCTCTGTAAAAATAAATAAAATCTGGGAAGAATAAGAGTGCTGATAAAAACAGTAAAGCTTTGAGAGCTTCAAGTTCTAGGCCTGCCCATGGTCATCATTAACCGGCTTTACTGGGAGTGCACATCAGGTGAAATGTGCTGTAACTTGAAGCAAACTCTCTTAGATGGGAACATAGAATCTCACTGTATATGTGCTATTTCCTTTGTGTTATTAAGAAATGTACCTATAAGATGCCAAAATTTTAAAGTTAATTCTTTAGATTAGTGCTCTTAATTCTATAAAATTTCATTTAAACCATGGTACATAACCAAGGTTCTATTAGACCCCCAGGAATCTATGAATGGCTGATGCGATAAGTGAGATGCTTGAAATGATATGCGCAATTTTGTGTAGCTATAGGTATTTCTGGGAAGAGGACTCCTAGCTCTTAACAGTCTCAAGGATGGATGTCACTCCCTCACTAAGTGATTTAAAATGACTATATTATGATGTATATAGTTCCCAGTTATTTGATCAATTTTCATTAATTTATTCCTAAATAAATATAGAATATACTTATTCATTAATAAGTACAGGGGAGGTGACTGCCTAAGAAAGACACTATATTTGACATTTTAGGAGAGACATAAATGCTGTACAACTCTTGTTTTGGAAAAGTTTATCATCTTCATGGAATGGATTCCACAATAATCCTCCAAAAAAATAACTAGCAATGCAAGACTGTAAATGTGCCTAGTGAGTGTAATGGGCATGACTTCTGAGGTTATTGGATGAGGAGTTTAATTTGAGCCTGGAGCTGCATCAGCAAAGTCTGCCACTGGTGTTCAGGCAGTATGTCCTGGGTGTTCATACTGAATGTTAAATAATGAAATACTTTTGTGCCAATTGGTTGTAGTCTTTCCCTATACCCTCTCCAGTGCCTCTACTGCCATGGCCATACCTGCATCTCCACCTGGAATTCCAAACACTCACCAATACCCTGCTGCCAGCAGTTTCCTGCCCCTTTCCCCGCCCACCTTCCTAGGATACAGTATCTGTAGGATTAATGCCTGGCCCAGAAAGAATTCTTTAAGATACTACTACAGCACTCTGGCTAGAGCCTTCCTGATGATTCATTCTGAACATCACCACTGCATTTAAAGTACGATATGTGTTTGTCCAAAGTTCATTTGTACAACTGTACGATGGAATAAATAATAGAAAGGAGAGGAAAGGAAAATGATGAGAGTGAGAAGAAGCCCAGTTTGTTGATAAGACTTCTGGAGTGAGACAGCTGACTAATCTAGTTGGATACAAAGAAGGGGTGTAATGGATGATAAAATAAAAAAGACAAGTTGTAGTCAACCTATTACAGAAACAGCTGGGGATTGAGAGCATGGTAAGGGTAGGCTTTGCTGTCTGGAGTTTGGGCTGTAGGTAATCTTAGATGTCATCTGCAAGTGCTAAGGTGTGCAATGATGTGATGAATGTTGCATTTTTATAAGAATAATCTCACAAGGGTGTGTAGGATGAAAAGACAGAAGGAATTATTAGCAGGGTAAATTCCAGGTATTAATTAGCCATCAGGAAAAGTTGTGTGGAAAGGTGTAGAGAGTAGGACCAATAAAATGCATTGGTCTGGTAAAGATAGCATAAAGTATATAAAACAAAGTGGAGTCACTCAGGTCAACCAAGATGGCTGCCAGCCGTCCGTGACACTTTAGTTCGAGAGGGAAACTACTTAAGTCAGAGCGGACACATCTAGCAAGGAGGCACACCTAAGTTATCTGCACAGGTGATCAGAACAGCCATGTCTGCAGAGCGGGACCACCCACATACAGGGTCCTGGGCACATTCCCCACTCGCCATCAGGGGTGCCAAGATGCTTATCAAGAGACCCAGAATGGTGGAGTACACCACTTTCAAGGTATAACTGAGGCAGATTCCAGACCACTGCTGAGACAGCCAAGCTCCACACGCCAGAGTGCTGCTCCATGCCATGCTGATCTCCCTTTGGCATCGAACGCTGGAGGCTCTGCCCTGCTGGACTGAAGACTTCATCTGCCCTGCTGCCCACCTGGCTCTGGACATTCTTCCTTGTAAGACCCTGAAGCTCCCTTGCTCACCAGGCTGTCTCCTGGACCTGCAGACTGAGACTCTGGGACTCGGGTTTGTTATTGCCCAGTTCTCTTGTGTGATGTTATTACTGATTGTTTCTGAGTGATTAGTATTGTTATTAGGTTAGTATAGAGTTGAAATAAATGTGCATTAATAAGAGCTGAGTGAACCTGTATTAATAAAGCCTGAGTGAAATAGTCACCTGTTTTGGCTCCCTCTTATTTCTCAGTGTTGGTGTCACCTATGGGACTGTGGTTACAGAGGCGGCTTGGTGCTTTTCGTTCTTAAGGCGCAGATCAGATCATCTGAGTGGGGACTGAAGGCTGACTTATAGGAAAGACTACAAGTTCTGTCCAGAAGGTATCCAGCCATGTAATATAAAAAGGGGAGACATTTATTGAAGAAGATACAAGATATAATAAACATTATACATAGGACAATGACACCCTAGTCCCCCTCAAAGTAGGCACCTTGGGACCTCACACAGTTCTACAAGTTGCCATCAGCTATCCCATTGTATTTTCCTGAATTTCATTCATAGTCTGAAATCTCTTCCCTTTCAAAGTTGATTTTAGTTTGGGAAAAGACAAAAGTCAGAGTGTCAAATCTGGGCTGTAGGGGGGCTGAGTCACCTGGGTGATTTGATGTTTCACCAAAAGACTCTGCATAAGACATGATGCATGAGTGAAAGCATTGTAATGGTGAAGCTGCCAATCACCAGTTAGTTGCTCATAGCTGTGGTCTTCTGAATCATCCCAACAGTTTCTGCAAAGGAATGTTCAAGGTTAACACAAAACGGGATGCAGATTCTTTGCTCTACTCGCTCAGTCATTTTGAATGTGATGGCCACACAGCACACATGCTCACTCAATGGCATCTACTGCCCCCACTGACTAGTATAGTGAAGTTGTCATTATTCATGCATGTTCATTCTAGTCCACTTGATGCCAGGTTACATTGATGTCATGCAAACCATTCTTGTTATATTAACAACGGCAGGACTTTTTCTGGACAGACCTCGTATATCCTGAACATACACTTGTGACATAAGGAAACCATCAACTATGAATTTATTGTAAGAGGGTGGGGAGGAAAAGAGACACTGACTGTGACACATGAATAAAACTGGGTAGAATGCTTGGAATGGAGCCTTAAGAAACCTGGGCCATCTGGTCACATTGTCCCTAGGAGGGAAGCAGAACATGTTAGTGATCACAGAAACAAATTCTATGGAGAACAGGGAAAATTGCATATTGCTTGGGATATCTTCAGGGTAGTACAATAGAGACTAGATTTTTAAAAGTGCCACTAAAATGTGACCTGTCCCTTTCATGTAAAGTTTATAAAATAATATGATAAAAATAGTTGATAGAATATGAATGAATCTTGGACTTATTATTTGACTGGCTTACTCTTATTTGTTTTATCCAATACTAGACTAGCAACCATGCAAGTCTTGGCAGCCTGGAAACCCTCCCTAACATGCACTGCACAATTCCAGGGAACACCAGAAGGCATTGTACAGTATACATCCACTGTGGTTATAAGCAATTGTTTGGCAACTCCCATGAGATTTTAAACTTTTGTTTAAATTATCTAGTTATTTTCTCCTATCTTAAATCACCTCTGAAAATCAACTCTTCTAATTGAAGCTTAAAACCAGAAGACAATATTCACATTAGTAATATTATTTTACTTTGTATTTACTGTTCAAAAGCATTTTTATGTACATTTTTTTAGCTCATTTAACCCTCACAAAATACATTATCGTTATTAAGTAAACATTACTATCTTCATTTTACATTTGAGGAGACTGAGCTTCAGAAAGTTAAAGGGAAGTATGATCAGAGCTCACATTTTTTGTGCGCCTATTATGGGCCAGCATCATTACATATTCTCAAGTTCACATTCCTGGTGAGGGTCAGAGCAGACTTAGCCCAGATGTCCTGTCACTTTAAGATGTTGCAGTTTCCAAGACAACCAACCTACCAGCCATTGTTCACCCACTTGAGGAAACGTTGCTTTGAGTATTGGTACCAAGATTAGAGTTTTTATTCTTCAAGGGGTTGAAAAACAGCTGAGGTCATCCTCCCAAAAGGCAATAATGTGTCCGGTCCAATTCATAAAGTCACCAAGTAATAAGATCTGAAGGACACTTTTTTGTTTTATTTTCACTGGGGAGGAAGCCTGTTTTTATTTATAATTTCTTTGGAGGAGTTTAAGCACTGAGAGGGATAAATTACCTTTGGCTTTATGTATCCAATATCATTAAACTGCCCCATGCAGATATTATGTTTATTAAAATGAGCACTGTGTGTGAGATCATTCTATCTGGTTACATTATACACTAGGGCAAACTATTTAAAATAAACTGAGATGAATAATTAACGAAAGAGAAAAGAATATTCCTTTCAAGGTTCCCAGATATACTAGTCTCATTTTTTTTTCTGGTTTCTCCTTACTTCCTCTTTCTACTTTTTTACATCATTTTGACCTATTCACCCTTATGGTTTATTCCTTCCTTTCCATTTCAGAGTTGCTGTAATGGTAGCCTAGCTGCACACAAGGGACAACTGTTGGAGATGGCGTGGAGGACAGGAGCAGCTGTTGCTCTTTCTACCATGGCACCTAGACATGCCTCACCTTCTATCTGGGAACACACCCACCAGACTGGCACTCGGGAAGAAGGCCCCGTGCTCCCTGTCTGATCCAGGACAAAGTGTCATGCAGTACACAGTACCTGTCCATTGGAATGACCATTTCTGGACAAGCTCTGCTCTTTTAGTGAACTGGTCAGTCTATATGGCCTTGCTACCTCAAGTATAGTCAAGGACCAGCACCATTACCATCACTTAGCTATGTCTGAAATGCAGAACCTTCACCCTAGGCCTGTGGAATCGGGATCTGCATGTTTAGGAGATCTCTGTCTGATTCTTGGGACATTAACGTCTGACAAGTACTGGTCTACAGGCTGTCCTTTCTCCACAAACACATTTTCTCTCTTTTGTAACTGTGGCACACAGTGTGAAGGAAAACAGTAGAAATCATATACTATACTGAGACATATCTTAGTAGAAATTATGTCCCTACATAGAACTAGGTTCTCTAAAACCAATTAGAAAACAAACTTAATTTTGAAAAACAAGTTGAGCTTTTTTGTCTGACATGGTTTTAATATCCTGAGATCAGTGAACTTCCTTGTCGCAATGATTTGATACCACTTACAGAGTACTATTCAAACCAGGGAAATAATCAGAAACTTACTCAATCCAAATCAGAACTTATTCAATCACCAGCCCAAATCTTTCTTCTTGGCAATTTCTGGAACTCCTCAGACAGCCTTTAAGTAAAGATAAATCACAAATTTTCAAATCAAAAACCAAAGATAGTCAAGCAAATACATTTCTACTAGGGTTGGCCAAAGAGTGTTTTTTTTTTTCCTTTTGTACGATGGCTCTAGTAGTGCTTAGTTGTCTTAAACTTCATTTGAAATAATTTTGTTGGATTGTATTGTGACAGCTGTCATATCAGCATGCCTTAAAAAAACTTATCAAAATCGGTGAATTTTTGTATAGCCATTTGAGGATGGAAGAAAATAAGCAACGTTTTCAACATATGCTTTATTATTTCCAGAAATGGTAAAAATGCAACTGAAACGCAGAAAAAGATTTGTGCAGTGTACAGACAGAGAAGGTGCTGTGACTGATCAAATGCGTCAAAAATATTTTGTGAAGCTTCTTGCTGGAGACTTCTCCCTGGTTGAGGCCCCACAGTCCCGCGGACCAGTTGAAGTTGTGAGCAATCAAATTGAGACATTGAGAACAATTGATGTTATGCCACCCAGGAGATAGCCACATACTCAAAGTATCCAAATCAATAAAGTTATTGGTGAAAATGAAAAATGAGTCTTTTATTTTATGGAAAAACTAAACGGACTTTTGACCAACCTAATAATATTTCTTTAGTTGTTTTCAGTATATTTATGCATGTTCTCTTAACAACTGAGTTTCCTGGAAGTTATATTGATTTATTTGGGGGCTTTGTCTGATTCTTTCTTATCTGGAATTTTGATGATAACACAATCAGAATTTAATATTTTGATTTTTCTGACACCCCAAGGCCACAGTCTCTTTAAGCATTCCAAGAAAAGAATTTCAAGGTTCTTTGAGGTTTTTCAGTCTTGTGATTTTTAGGTTCAAGCCAAAGAATTGTGTTTCTCCTATGATCACTTTACCTAAGAGAACTCTACCAGAAGCAGTATTCAGTTCACTTTTGTTTCAACCCACCTCCTCTAGGAGGTCAACTCAATCTTCATCTCTTCTGTGGAGGAATCTTTCCCTAATTTCCTGAGAGAGAGAGGGGACTACTTTTTCCTTTGTGTTTTGCTACTATGGTTTCCCACCTTGTCACAGCATACGTTGTACTGTATGTGTTTGTGTGTGTGTGAATTTATAGGGAGCTCACTGCCATCTGGTGGGGAAGATAAATGGGTAGCATATATATATTTCATATGATGGCATTGTAGCTTCACATGAGATGTCCACGGCATTTCATGTGCAACATAACATTTATTGAGCATGTGATAGGCATTCCTTAACCAAAGACTTTTATATTAGGAAATAGGATGATCTACATCATCCTATTGGATGGTAGGAAAAAGTTTTCCTCTACCTTCTTAGGGTCCAGGCTGGGTCTGAAATTAAACTAAAAATTAAACTGACAAAGACAGATTAAGAGGAGAAAAGTGTACAAAATTATTAAAATTTTATGTGATGCAGCAGCCTTCCTAAGGAAATGAAGAGCCAAAGAAATGATTAGACCTATTTCATGCTAGGTTTGTTGAAGAGTGGGCAGTTGTGGATAAATATACGTTAAGGAGTATGAGGTGAGTGCAGTAAAGTGGAGAAAGTTAGCACGGTCTGTTTGTTGGAATTTTTCTGTGTCCATTTGTCTTTGAAGGTGAAACTGCTCCTTTCCTTTGGGTACAGGGAGAGCACCTCACACAGGAGGGTTTTGTGGCCAGTTTCATAGGAGAAGGGTAGTGGTGGAGGGAAAGTCAGAATGATATTCTTCTACTCTTTTTCTCAAACTCCTTCAACTTAAAATATTCAAGATGCTAAGGTGCCATATTTTGGGGTAATATGTCCTGAACCTCATCATTAGTAAAGATTACTCAAATTCCCTACTAGAAACTCTTCAATATTTAATAACTGTTCCATGAAAAAACAATTTAATGGTCAAATTAATTTGAATAAAGTTAACCTTTATAATGTGTTCTAATTTTTTCCTGCAATACTTCTCAAAACTCTTAATGTGCTGATGTGCACTTGTGAATCTCCAAACGTGAGTCCAGTGTGCAGCCTTTCCTGATCGTATTGGCCACGCTCCTTCTTCTCTATGCACCCCCCGGCACAGTCTGGAGACGCTGATTTCATGGTTGAGAGTAAAGTCCAACATCAATGTCATCACATGTTAATTGCCTGACTTGGGGTCATCTCTTTAAACCTCAGTGTCCTCTTATGCCAAATGTGGATAACCTTGTATCTCATATAGTGGTTGGCAAAATAAAAGGTTTATAAAAATCCCAGGAGTTCTCAGTAGCTGCCAGCAATAACAATTGTTAATGATAATATGTCCCGGATCTGACAATTCATCTTCAGAGTCCCAGTGCTTTGCAAAGTACTGGATCTGAAGCTTAGCTGACAGTAAATTGTTACACATGGCTCAACTTTAGCATGTAGGTGGCCAATGGCTTCCCTGCTACCTGTATCCTTTGTCCTGTAACAGGATACCAGTCAGGACTAGGTCAGTACCGTTCTGGCCCGTAGTCCTGCTACTTAGAATCTTCTTATAAAAACAAAAATAAGACAAAAGAAGAAATGAGATTGAACTAGAAAAACTCTAGAGTTTATGATCTCTGAAATTTTAGGGCAGAATGGTAGTAATTCTAAGGGAGTAAACTCTCAACATGTATTTTTTGTATTTCCTAACTGGGTTGATAAGCACAAAAAAGTCCTCACACATCAGTTAGTTTTTTTTCACTCAGAAAAACCACTTTAATTCCTATCAATTTTTTTGATATGAAGGAACTTGACTTTTGTTAATCTGTTACTTTAGACCACTGTATTGGCTACTATATATGATTACATAGCATTATAAACTAGAAGTTATGCCTGGAAATCATTTTGATGCATCCCCCCTCCCCCATCTATTTATGAGCAAGGGCAGCTGTAGGGTGGTTCTGTGTGTAGGATTAAGAAACACTGAAGTTCTTGAAATAAGCCAGATGTTTTTATTTTCAAAGGAAAAGATCACACCTAGAGAAGTGTTTATTTACAAGCCTCACAACCAAACAAAAGATTAAAAGAAAACTTTCAGGGGATAGAGGTCACAGAAACCATCCAGACGCAACAGTTTCCCACCTTCTGTGCCCCAAGGACATTAACAAACACGGCGAAAAGATGAAAGATGATATTGTGCTGGTTGTAAAAATTTACAGATTAAGGTTATAATGATCAATATATTATACAATGATTACAATAAAAGTTAATTTGAAGAGAGCCTCCTGCTTTGACTTGACTTGGTGTGTCAATCGACCACTCCAACAATACGTCCAGGAATACACACACACACACACAAGAGTGTTTTTAGAAATGTGTTCTTTAATTAGTGTTCATGGAAACTTCAGGAACACTTTTGTGAGAGATTTCAAAACAAAAGCAAAACAACGACCTTTCTAAAACCGAAAGTGAAAATTGTTATAACTTGTTAGTGATTAATCATTAGAGACAGTAAATTCGGTATTCTGGATAGTTTTAGAGAAAATAACCATTTTGAGCAGACTTTTTCTTTTTTTTAAGGAGCCAAACCGTTAATCTGAGCGACACCCAGTCGGAAGGCAGCGACAACCTTCCGGCCCGGCCACCCGCCGGTTCCCAGGGGTTCCGGAGACGCCCGGGCGGGCTCCTCCGGCGCCCGCGCGCCGCCGCACGGAGTTTCCGGGAAGGCGAGGCGCAGTGGGCCTGGGGCGCGGCGCTCGGCGGGCCGAGGCAGGTGAGTGGGGCGCTCCGAACCTCCTCTGCCATCCCTGCGCCTAGCAGTCCGCGGCTAGAGGCCCTGATTGTGGAGGGAGGCGGGTGCCGCGGGGCCGGGAACAGCGTTCGCCAGGAACGAAGGACCGAGAGCGCCCAGGCGGCGGCTCCGCGGCCCCCGGCACCCCTGCTCCCCATGCTCCCCATGCTCCCCATGCTCCCCCTGCTCCCCTGGGCTGCCCGCTGCCCGGGTCGCTGCGGCGACGTGTCATCGTGTCAACGAGGGGGCGCACCTGTTTCTGGGCCCGCTTTACCTTCCTGGTCTCTGATTCCGTCTCTTTAGTTTGTTTTGCTTCTTTCCGGAAATTGAAACTTAAAATGGTTTGTGTTTCCCCACTGTTCCTGCGGTGTTTCTCCAGACAGTTCTTAGAAAAACTAATTCCTGAATGAGGTTTACTCTGGCAGGTGCAGGGTTTGGCAGTCGTGCCTCACTTGTCAGAATATGCAGGGACGTTCTTGAAAGAGATGTCTGGAGGAGAATATGATGTTTCCCTGTCTGCAAAACACACATAAGTTTTTAAAGTTGTATTTTATTTTCATTAGCATTTATCCTCTTGTACCCTTTTCCACCACACACACAAGTTTATAAAAAGCTATTTATGTGTGTCACCATTTCACTAACCACCACGTTCTTCCCTTCCAGCCCTTGTTCTTTCTTTTTGCTACCAGGCGTGCATATGGGAAGATTGATTCTCTCAGGCCGGCACTCCCATGATAAAGAGTATACTAGGGGAATAGGGAGTAGGTGGGTGGAGGCGATTTGTATTGCCTTTTCATTTGCCTGTGTAACAAATCACCACGGACTTAATAGCTGAAAAACCACACATTTATGATCTTAGGTTAGAAGCTCAACCTGGCCTCACTGGGCTAAAATCAGTGTGTCTGCAGGGCTGCCTTCCTTTCTGTAGGCTACTGGGATAAATCTGTTCTTTTGCCTTTTTTTGCTTCTTTAGGCTCTCCACCTTCCTTGACTCAGTGATGCCCTTTCTTCATCTTCAGAGCCAACGTTACCTCCCTCTGGCGGTTCTGCTGTTGTCACATTTCACCCTGACTTTGCTCTTCTGCCTTCGTCTTTCACTTTAAAGAACTGTGGTGATTACATTGGGCCCCACTGATAATCCAGGATGATACCCCTAGTTTATAAAGACAGTTGATTAGCAGCCTTCAGTCTACAACCTCAATTCTCCTTAGCAATAATGTGACATATTCACAGATTCTGGGGATTAGGATGTGGACATCTTTAAGGGGGCCATTGCTCTGATTGCATAGAAGGAAGGCTGTACTGTACATCCACTCATGCAAAGAGGGAGCGTATCCAGATATCAAATGTGTCGTAAGAAGTTCTGGGGATAAAATGTAGTGGACCATTTATATGAGTTAAATATATTGAGAGTCTTTATTCCAAGTTTTTAACAATATTGACTTTAAAAAACATTTAAATAATGTTACAGTTTCTGCTTTTTGCAAATGTAATAAGAGGATTTCATATGCCTGGGCTTCCTGGGCAGAACAAATACTTGAATCAAGAACCTGCATAATTCCATAAATTGTGAGTGTTTTCAGTGGGTAAACTTGTATTTTGCCCTGGGTGGGTGCAAGGAGTGGACATGGTCCCTGGCCTCAAGGTTGTGACCGTCTGTCTGGTCATGGAAAATGACACAGGTACACAAACAAAACTCGCCAAAAGAGGTGAAAGAGGGAGACATACTGTCCTTTGAGAGAATCAGAAAAGGCCTCAACAACTTGTGGGGAAATTTGGGATAGACCTTGAAGAACAATATGAACCCATCTCAAACTTACAGACAAGTAGCAAGTACAATTTTTTTCTGAATTATTTGAGAATTTTTCCAACTTCATTACTCATTACCCTGGAATTCTTGAATATGAATTTTGTAGGAATTCTTTCCTACAAAAAAAAGTATTCTCTATATAACCACAATACAGTGATCACAATTGGGGAATTAATGTTGAACATTACTGCCATCTAATTCTTGGATCCAATTCACACATGGCCAGTTGTCCCATTAATATACTGTATAACAAAGAGACCCAGTTCAGAATAACATATTGCATTTAATTGTGATGTCTCTTTAGTTTCCTTCTGTCTGGCACAGTTTCTTAGTCTTTCCTTGACTTTTATGAACTTGAAACTTTTGAAATTTATGTAATGATTCTTCATGCTTGTATTCAGGTCATGTATCTTTGGCAGCAATATCACAGAAGTCCTGCTGTTTTCGCAGTGCACCCTATCGGATGGCACACGATCTGATTTACCTCATTATTGGCTTTGATTATTTCACTCTGGTGTGGTCTGCCTGGCTTTTCCACTGTAAAGTCTTTCCCCCCTTGACATTAATAAGTATTTTGTGGGGAAGTATTTTGAAACTCATGAAATGATCCTTCCCCTCCCAAATTTTAATTTATTTACTTACATGAATGTGGACTCATAGTTTTTTTTTTTAACTGTACTCTGGACTTAATCATCACTGTCATTATTTACTTTTATGCTTAACTTACACATTGGGCCAGTGAGAACTTCCTTGGTCTTCATCCTTCGCTGAGCACTTCCTTGCTCTCTGACACCATACACTGCTCTCTTTTACTTTTCCTGTCTCTGTCCTAGAAATGGCTAGAAGGCCGAAAGAGTGGTCTTTTAGAATGGAACTTGATGTTATGATTGAGCTGTTAACTGCAGAGGAATGTTAATACCTATCATTTTCTATTACTGTGTTGAAAAGCAAAGGATTTTTAGAACACTTTTATATGTTTATAGGTCTAAAGTTATTCGAAATACAGACTTTGTTCAGATATAAACTGTGTAATGATAAAGACTTGTATAATAGCAGAAAAGGTATAACAAAGAACAGATGTGTCTTCTGTAGAAGTGTCAGAGTTGTTATTTCTTTCTTACTGAGTTTGTGTGTGTATACTGTTTGTAAAATATTACAAATTTCTTATATTAGGGAATCATGGCAGCTGATGAAAACAATGAAAAACAAGTTTTTAAGGAGGATTGGCTAGATGAAGAATTTATGGAAGATAAACAAACTAAGGTAAAAAGGAAAAATTACTGGGTATTCTTAAAAATTAATTTATATACATTAGTTTTGCAATGAAGCATGTTTCATATGTCTCTCCAACATTACCTTGACTTTGGGAGTGTATTAGGGTTTTCAAAATACTTTTACTTTCATTATTCAAACCTTACGAGAAAAAACATCATATTTCTATTTTGCCTTTCACAGAGCTTACAACATTGTTGCTTTTATACTCCCTCTCCTATTTCTTTGATTTGCATCTAGACGTTATGAGCTCAGTTAACGATGATCTGATCAGATCTGAGAGGGAAGGCAGGGTAGTTTAAACCATTTACCCTAGGCCTTGTGCCTGGCATGTGAAGGCAACAAAAGAAGAAAATAACAGTAAATTTAAAAAATTGCTCCAGAGTAACATGTGCAATTTAAGAATCATACCTTAGTCGCAGATATGGAGGAAAGGAGTTGATAGAGCACTGGACTTAGACTCGGAAGACCTGGGTCTTGATCCTTGCTCTTTGAAAATTTCTGAGTGAATGTTTCTATGTGAAAGGCAGTTTCCTTGTTTGTAAAATGGGGATAATAATATTTGGGAGTGGTAGGATATGATGTAAAACATTCAACAAATTTGTGATTCACGTTATTGTATTTTTTTTTGAACTGTCTAATTTCTTTGCCTTGTTCAGGGTGAGAGAAGTTTAGCTCCTTTAATTCATTTAGAAAAATGAGGTCAGAGGCTGTTTAAATTTTTATGCTATTTGATATATATATTTATACATATGTATATATTTATAGAAATTACTTGATGACATGTTAAGGGAAAATATCGACTTAAAGGTGGAGATCCAAAAGCTTAAAGAGGAGTTAGCGGAGACCGCCGGGAACTCTCAGGTACCCTTTACTTATTTTATGTATCACATTTTTAATGACATCATTTTTCAGAAAACGTGATTTTATTACCTCAAATTAACTTTTAAAAACATTATGGTCATCCACAGCACCACTGTTTGTAATAGTCCCAAAGTGAAAATAATCCAGTGTCCCTCCATAGTTGAGTGAATTAATAATTTGGGATGTACTCACACAATGAAATACACAGTAATGAGAATGAACAGATTACAACTACATATAACAACGTGGATGAATTTCATGAACACAAAAAAGATAAAAGAGGGCACCATATGCTTCCATTTAAATATAGCGCAAAAACAGGGTATTAGAAGTTAGCGTGGCAGGAACTGGAAGGGAACCCAAGAGGCCTGTGGAGTGTTGGTTGTGTTTTGTTTTTGATCTGAGTGATGGTCACATGCGTGTGAGCACTTTGTAAAATTTCATCTTGCTGTACACTTATGATGATGCACTTTTTATATTTATATATACATTAATAAAATTTTCAAAGACAAAAAACAATCCTTATCGATCACTTTTGGACCAAATTCTTGGTTTTGGTTTCTTTTTTGTTCTCCTCATTCGAAGTGCTACAGTAATTTAAATGAGTTGCACAGTTTAAAAAAAATGGATGTGTATCTTCACCATTAGTCTTTCCTAAATTTTCCTGTATTTGAATTTGACATAAATTTCACCCTTTTCCCCCCATAACAGTTCCTAATTGTTTCTTTACATGATTTAAATGGTTAAAGCATTGCCACTCTCTGTTTCTGAAATGGGGGACAGGATACTGAATGTCAGGAAGTAAGGTTTCCCGTGTCTGTGGGACTTAGAGAAGACTGTTAAGCCAGAATCATTATGGGACTGGAGCCAGAACCATTTACTCTTAGAACTCAAGGGCCTTGAGAAACCAGCCAGCTCAGCTGATCCCCTTTACAGAGGACTGAAGCCGTGGTCCAGAGGGCATGAGTGCACTGCTTTCTGCCACACTGTGCTCAGGACTAGAATCAGGCACTCTCACTCGCACTCCAAAACCTCTTGACTTTTCTAGGTACAGGCACACATCAGAGATACTGTGCGTTCAGTTCCAGAGCGCCACAGTAAAGCGAATTGTGCAATACACGTGATCCACGCGAATTTTTTGGTTTCCCAGCACATGTAAAAGTTATGTTTATACTATACTGTAGTCTATTACTAAGAGTGCAGTAGCATTATGTCCAAAAAACAATCTAATACCTTAATTAAAAATACTTTATTGCTGAAAAAGGCTAACCATGATCTGAATCATCAGTGGATCATAATCTTTTGCTGGTAGAGGGTCTTACCTTCAGTTTGTAAAATATGCAATATCTGCAAAGTGCAATAAAGTGAAGCACAATAAAACGAGGTCTCTCTGTATACTAGATATCTCCATATCACTGAGAAACACATTCCCCTTTCTCAGACATTATAGATTGTTTTGAACTGGAATTATGGTAATCAGAAATTCTACTAAAGACACATGTAGACATACAGTGAATATGAGAGTAGATCAAATGACTCAGTGAATATTACTAATTTCTTCGTGATAACACCTTTTATTTCAGCATGTAAATAACCTTTGGAAATAGACACCAGACTCACTTGTGCATTTTTGTGTAGTTGCATAGGTCTGTTATTCCAATGATTTTAAGCAGCTAAGTATAACCACTTAACTTTATCCCCCAGATTATAAATCTTGTTGATAGTGTCCCTTCACATTTTTATAAACCCAAGTTGTGGTAATGGTTGAAAAGTTGATGGGCATGTGTTAGGGAAGGGAGGAATTTCATTTGAGAAACTTTAAGTTAATATAATTCAGGAGTCTTTCTTCCTGGATGAAATTTTCGGGGTTTGCTGTCAGATTCACTGTAGTGTATTCCCCACTCCATTACATACCTCTGTGCAGTAAGAGTAAATGTTCTGTCTAATGACTCCCACGTGAGCAAGCCTGTTATTGGCACAGTTGTTTAAAAGGTGCTTAACTATAGGAACGATGTAGTCTTTAGAATCAAACACCATACTGTATTGACCAGTTTAAATATTGATCAGAAAAAGTGAGAGGTTATATACTTACAATTTCATCTGTGCAATAAGATTAAAGGATCAGCACCTGATTACACTACTGAGTACTTACCTGGGCAGAAGCAATTATTAAAGTTATTGAATAAGACCACCCTCAGTGTTCTGTGGAGTTCTGCAATCAGTGGAGAATGAATTATGGGATGATCAGATCACATTGTCACTGGAAGGACTTCAGTTTTTTTCTTGAGTTTAATCAAACATTTCTGTTTGAATTAGATTAAAGAGGACATTCTGGAAACAAAGATGAAATTCACATCTTTAGAGAATCCTGAGAATGAGAACCAGTTTTTAAATATCTCCTGTTCATTTCAAGTGAGCTCACCAGTTCCTTACGAGCTACAAAAGGGAGAAGCACTTATCACCTTTGAAGAAGAAGAAGGTATGACATGTTCAATAATACGACCAAGTTACCTTTGGGAAGCACCTGCACTTACAAAGAGCTTTCATAGATCTTTGGCTATTGTTTTACAATTTTACACATACTATTTCATCTCATCCTTATAGTGACACTCTGAGGCAGGCATGATTATCCCCATTTCAGAGATGAGAAAACTGACTCTGAGACGTTAAGTGATTTGAATACGATCACTCATTCAGAATACAGTGACCCTGAGACTCAAGCCCAAGGGCATGTGATGTGCAATCCCAGCATCTTTCTATTCTACCTGTTGCCTCCAACTAGATTATACTAGAAGTAATGTTTTAAGGATGCAGAGCTCTGCACATTTCTCACAGACATTATCTCATTTTATACTCTCATGAGTCTATGAAAGCAATAATATTGGAGAGTTACTATTTACATTTTCTAGCCAAGGAAACAGATTCTCAGGTGTTTAAGTGAGTTACCAAAGGGCACATGACCAGTGAGTAGACAGGGCCCAGGAGTCAGAGATGTGGGGTGGGACCTGACGTTGGCTAAGTCTGCCATGCTGGGGGCACCTTAATGAGGAGAATCGGGCTTTGAGTGCTATCTTTGTCCCTTTCTAGAAGTGTGATTTGGGTTGGGTTCTTTATAAATCTCTATTTTTTATGACAGGCTTTGAAGTCATACCTACCTCATGGGGTTGCTTTCCAGTATTACATGAGAAATGCTGATAACATACTTAGCACAATGTCTGACATATAATAAACAGTAAATGTTAGCTGTCATTATTGCCGTGTTAGGACTTTTCCAAGTAAGGAAACTGAAGTTTAAAGAAGATGAGGAACTTGCTCAAGGTCCATACAGCTAACAAATTGCAGAGCTGAGATCCAAGCCCTGACTTACTTTCTCCTGAGCCAACATTCCTCTGAGCAGGCCGCCATATGTCAAGTTGTGGGTCTCCACAAGCCCATCAGGTGCTCAGATGTTTAGAATCTATTATTGTAACTCATGTCTTCTGATTTCTGGCCCATCACAATAGCCTGAAAATAAGTGTTAGAAAGAAAGGGAGTCTTTCTTTCCCAAGAAGAACCACCTTATATAAAATAATTAAGTCATGAAGGTGTAATGACACAACAGCATGACAACTATGGTCAGTGAATATGCAAATTTTTATTGCATATTTGAAAGTTGTCAAGAGAGTCAATATTAAAAGTTCTCATCAGAAAAAACAATTTTTTGTAACTTTTTATGGTGGCGATGATAACTTGACTTAGGGTGATTAATTCGAAGTATGTACAAATAGCGAATTATGATGCTGTACACCTGAAACTAATATAATGTTGTATGTCAGTTTTGCCTCAATTAAAAAAAAAACTGGCCTTCTACCATGTCTGTATATTCCCATACTGTTTGTTCACCCTGCGTCCATCCCTACAGCTGAGGGCAGAGGGAGAGACCAAGAGCCGTCCTGGCATTTGGCCATGGTTATTGGGATTAACCAGAAAGACCAAAGCGAGGATTTGGGAGGCATGGATTCTGCACAGGAATTTCCTGGGAATGCTGAGGATGGGATTCTCTTCAGAAACTTTGCTTCCACTGTGGGTGTGGCTCTGAGGTCCTGCTTTCCTGGGACAACTTTGGGTTTATATGGTTAATGGGATTTGGCTTTTGATGGTCAGCGTCACAGAAGTCGAAACACAAGTGGTTGCTCTCGGCTGAGTCAGATAACCAGATGTTGGAGGTTTGGGTGTGGGGAGTGGAAAGGAAAGAGTATCATCTAAGTATTATTTCACTGGTATTTTCTGTTATTGTTGCCTGTTGTCATCAACAAACAAAGTCATAATTCAAGTTATAAAATCATATGGTACAATGATTGTGAATTCCCACATGACAACGCCCTGTCTTCTAACCCAGTTTCTCTCTCCCCCCAGCTATGGTATACTAGCTGATTGTCATAAACACATGTGAGGTTTCTAAGACCTAGAGTCGGTATATCTTATCTTCATGACAAGTTAGAGCAGGCATCTCCAAATATTGACAGACTGAAGTGTTATAACCTCTCATGTCACACAGTTAAAAGTAAACACCCACGTGCCCTTTAAATAGACATACAGTTTCTGTGTACAGATCTTATGATTTTTGGCATAGTCACTAAGCCTGTCCTATTTGTATGGATAAATTAACATGATAGTTTTGTGATCGGTATAGCAAGGCTATCAACTTCTTAATGAATGATTTCAAAAACATTTTAGTGAAAGTCGAATTCTTAATCAAGTATGGCAAAAAATAGAGATTTACTCTTTGATATTGAAGCCTACGTGGTCTTTAATATGTAGTCTTGGGAAAGACAGAGGCAAAGAAATGTTTATTTCTGTGGTGCTTGTAACATATTAAAAAGGAGTGGCAAATGATAAATAAGGTTAATTGTCAGAATGACACTGATCCACGAGGGTTTTCCCAGCTCACTCTACGTGGAAGAATTTTCTGGCTGCGCTTTACTGTCCTAAGGGAATTCTCTGGCACTTCTGTCAACAGTGGAAAGGGAGGGCGTGTGACTGCACTGCAATGATCTGTGAGTTTCTGAAGAACTTATCAGGCTTATCTCTTAAGAGATGAATCTAGAACTTGATGAGAATTTCTACATTGTAATCTTTGCTGACGCATTTTGGCATGAATATATCCTGCTTGTGTGGCAAGACCACTATCACTTGGAAATACTAAGAAAAGTTTAAAAATTAGAACCTTTAAAATTAAAGGAAATTGAAAATGTTTAGGATAATTTGTTCTTAAGCTGGAAGGGTAAAAATATATTGAAATATTGGAAATTAATACTTTCCAAATTATTTTTCAGTTGCTCAAAATGTGATCAGAATGGGGAAACACCATGTGCACATAAAGGACATAGCTGTGGAGGTCATGGCCAAGCCAGTTCCCTTAAAATCAGGAGTCAGATTCCAGGTAACATGGTGATTAAAGCTTTTCAGAATTCTGTTAAATGTGGACACTATTCTCATCCATATCTCTGAATATGAGATGATTTCCCAGGTTCATGTAGAAGTGTCTAAAGTGAAGATCACTGTTACTGAAATTCCCGATGAATTGCCTGAAAACCAGATGAGAGACAAGCTAGAACTGAGCTTTTGTAAGTCTCGAAATGGAGGTGGAGAAGTGGAATGCGTGAAGTATGATGAGCAGGCCAGAAGTGCTGTCATCACATTTGTGGAAAGTGGAGGTATTCCAATTTTAGAATGTTAATAAGAAATACTCTACCATTTAAATTATGTTCTGCCATTTCTAAAAATATTCCTTTTCTACAGTATTTATTACACTGCATAGTAGGGGATTTTTAAAAGCATTATAAAACAGTCGAGTCCCGAAAATGATTTTCATGAATGCTGAGAGTGGTAGTATTACAAGTAACGAGCACATACATGTTAGTGCGTTTTCCTCGTGTGCTAGGCATGGAGCCAGGTGTCCCATACATTTTGTCTCCTCTGATTTGTCTCTTCTGTCTCCTCAAGCTCTGTGGGTAGGTGTTATACTTATTTTACTGATGAGGAAGCAGGCGTCGGGAGGCGAGTAACTAATCCAAGATCACACAGTCAGTGGTGGCAGATAAATTTACATTTATATATTTATATTCATTAAATAAACATGCATATTAAACTGTCTGTTTTATCCCACCTATTAGGACTGTCAGGGGTCTCTTAGGCAGAGAAAATTGATAATAGGGAAGACAAGGGTTTTCCCAGGAAAGAATAGCTAGACATCTGTTCCGTTTTTAAGGTAGAAATGGACTTTTACCAAAGCATCTCAGGGAGGCTTACATCTTATGATAAAAAGTAGAAGATTCTACAACTGCTTCTGTTAATTTTTTCAAATGATTCTCAATGTAAAAATCTCATGTTGTAGTTCTTAGGGCTTCTCTGGGGTTTGCAACTGTACAGTTAGAAAACATTGACTGCTTATGTTTTTTAATAACAAAATAATCCATGCTTTCTAGGAAAATTGAAATAACAGAGAAGAGCAACTAATGGAGTAAAAATTGAGACATTTCCTTTCCTTTCTCCTACCATGTAGTTAATTATGGTTAGATCTTTCTGGCATTGCTTGATCATAAGGTAATTCTATGTTTAATGTTTTGAGAAACTGCCATACTGTTATCCACTGTGGCTGCACCATTTTACATTCCCACCAGCAGTGTACTGGGGTTTCAGTTTCTCCACATCCTTGTGAGCAAAGGTGTGTACTCTTAACCACTGTATATACTGCTGATCCAAGGGGGACTGGGCAAGGAGAGAAAAACAAACTGATTGGATATTCTCCAGAACTGTTTCTATTAAATTTTATGCTACCTTAACACATAACCCTTTTCCCCTGTAGGAGGAAAATGCTGCTAAACATAAATCTGACTAGTCTTTGTTTTGGAGAAGACTGATGAATTTGTATTATTTGCCTTCTCTTTTTCTGGACAACGTTCAACACTTCCCCCATCCCTTTGGTTAACATCATTATATCAGTTTACTAAGCATCTTGTATTAGTTATAGGATAACTAACACATACATAAACACACACACTACAGTAATATAGTAGTTTATTATATATGTATATATATATATAGCAAAAATATAATATGTACAGTACTCTAATCATAGTTTTTCTTCACACTTCTTTAGAAACTGGGAAACAGTCTTCTTAGGATGGGTGGGTTTCTTTTTGCAGATGGTAGTTGCATTTTATGTAGCTGGCTCAGGCGGGCCTGTCTGAGAATGTTGAAACCCTCTGTGCCTTGACTGACTGCAGTGGGTAGTTCAAGAGAGAAGGATCTATTTAAACCTCGTTATTGCACTTTGAAGTCTTTAAAGTGAACGACAATTTCTTAAGAGTTAATCACTCAACTTACTCTTGTGATATTTTCCAGTTTGAAGGAAGTTTTAACTTAGTTTAAAATGTTTAGGATATAAATGAAATAATTTTTTAAAAATTTACTCCTAGTTGTTGAAAGGATTTTGAAAAACAAAGACTATCCTCTTTACATAAATCAGGACTGCCATAGAGTTACTGTTTCTCCCTACATGGAAACACACCTGAAAAAGTTCCAGGTAAGGTCATCTGTTTTGTTTAGGGAACTCACTACTTGACACCACGCCACAAAAACATAAAGAAAAAGTTGTCAGTCTGTTACTGTTTGAATCTTATTAGTGAGAAATATCAAAATTGTTTCTTTACATCTGTTTGGCACAGAATGAGTTTGTCTTTTAAAAGAATATTTTAATGTAAAACTATAGCTTATTTAATTTGTTTTACATTTTTTAAAACTAAAATTTCTCAGATAACAGCACAGTCTTTGTTTCTGTATGTGGATACATAGCTACATTTCTCTTGTGTGTCTACTACCATTGGACATTAAAAATAATTTTTCCTGCCCATTCACTCTGAACTCATTATGTTTACCCCAAACCAGCTCCCTTGTTCTGTTCCTACTCAGGTCTTAAATGATGCTACCATCTACCTAGTCCCCCAGGCTGAAAGCTAGAACTCACGCTTAACTCTGTGTTACTTCGGCTCAGACCTTCATTTGATCACTCAGAATCGTCACCTCCACCCCTGACTACCTTTCTAACTGGTCTTGCTGTCAGTACAGTTGCCTTCCTTTCCTCTGTTTGTCTAATGTCACCAGAGTTGTCTTTCTGAAACTCAGATCTGACTCTCATATGCTGTTTCTTGAAAAATTTTCCTGAGGTTCCTTGTCTTTCCTAAGATAACTCCAAAATATGAAGCAGAGCTTATTAATGTAAAGTTTTGCAATTCAAAGTTCTTAGAAAATATTCTATTTATCTTTTTTACTCTTCTTTTTAGGTATTTTCAGGGATATCTAAGAGGACGGTGCTTCTGACTGGCATGGGAGACCTTGACATGATGGATGAGGAGACTGTGGAGGATTTAATTGGCATTCACTTTCAGCGGGAGAAGAACGGAGGTGGAGAAGTAGACACGATCAAATGTTCTCTCCATCAACCTTACATGGCATACTTTCAGGAATAGGCTTATGGAGTTATGACAATTAGAGCTTCTGAGCCCAAATTACCATTGGCATTAGGGAAAAATGAGTATCTTTCTCCTTTAAAAAAATGAAAATTCTTAGTGTCCATATATTAGAGACAAATATATTTTTATGTTTCTGAATGTTCCTTTGTTTCCAGCTATGCTGCATATTTAGAAATGCAATAAGCTCCCTATATTAAAAACAGTCTTGTTCATAAATTATGTGGATTGGTGCCATGTCCTTTGAAATCAACTGTAAATGATACAGTGGACTTCCTGCCAAGTTGGCTCCTGCCACAGTCACTTGAGCCAACTCAGTTTTGGCCCCGGGTCCACCAGCATGCAGATATGACTCTTAACATTCCCCAAAAGAATTGTTATATTCAGCAGTTTGTGATTTCTGTACTGAATTTTCATGGGACTCTGAGTTTTCAGTTCCCATTTTCCAAAGTATTTCCACAGCTCCAGAGGTATTTCTCAGAGCCAAGTGTAGTGTTCTCTTGAACTTTCCTTTACCCAGAGTGTCAAGTCCTTTTTAAGACACCCACTCTCCAAATAGAACTTGTAAAGACCAGAATTTTCTTCCTTTTACACTTACAGTGGGAAAAATAGGTGTAAGGGGTTGACAACCTTGGAATAAAGAGAGAGGTAAATGGAAAGCTCCCATTCCCTCCCTTAGGCTTGATGCGGGGGAATGTCTGAGGGTAAAAACACCATACCTGTCCTTCAGGAGCTAAAAACTTAGTTGGAGAGAGACCCGGTTTGTTAGCATCCCGCTGCTTTAACTTGCAGAAACTTTAAATGGTAAAATTCAAGGTTTCTATTCAGAGAAGGTAAAATTCTCTTTGGTAAAGAACTTTTGTACATTTTTTATCTTAATAGGGCATGTTTCATGAAGAGCCAACAGCCTAATTAGATTCACATTAAAACACTCGTAGAAATGAAATGCTTTTAGAAAAGATCCTAAACCTAAACCTATCCACTACTGCTTGCCATCTAAAATAAACGAAGAAAAGCTAGAAAGTGCTTTGTTTTTCTTCTGATACTTTAGCTTTAGGTTTTAAAGTTGTTGTGCTATTATCAGAAGTAGTCATTACTCTCACATTTCTTTTTGGAATGAGAGATGGAGCCTCAAAACTGAGCATTTATTTGTCTTCATATTCATTGTTTTAGGAAAAAATCTCTCATTATATCACTTGTTCTTTGGAAATAGTAACATTATTTCAATTTCCTCAAATATAAGAAGAACAATTTTAAGGAGCTAATTTAATTTCAGTTGGTTCAGTCTCACTAGCCCAGAGTGTCCTTTTTTGTGTGGGCAGACTGCCAATCAGAAAGAATGTTTTCCTAATATTTAGGATAAGGTTTGAAACAGGCACTTTTGTTCCTTTTGGGGGCCTTCTCCAGGCAGTAAAATGGATAATTTTATTCAATTCTAAATTTCCACAATGGTTTTTGATAAATTATGATGTGGACTCTGGCTTGTGGGGTCCACACCATTATGAATGAAATGAGACATTCACATGGACTACCAAATCTGGTGGAGGAAAAGGGACAGCATGGCTTTTTCTCTCAAGGGGAGCAGAAGCCTTAGCCCTTGCCACGGCAGGCCTTTATTGGGTTTCTCCGCCCATTGCATGATGGCCCTCATTTACTGTGCACAGGCTCACTTTAGGTGGTTACCTTTTACAGAAAACAAAAGAGGCAGTGCTGTTAATCATATCACAGAAGAGGGATATTTGCAAATGAAAAGGCAAAAGTAATTGAACCGGTTACACTCATCCTTGGAAGGTTTAGCATGGATTTTAGGAAGTTACTTTGCAGTAAATGTCCTCAATTCAGGGTGAGGGAGTTTTAGCAAAAAGCAAGACTCATAGTGGCCTAGGTACATTGCAGGCCTGATTCCCCACAGGGGAACCTATCCATGGGCGTGGGTCCTGTGCATCTCCGAGTGGGTGCTGGGCCCATGCTATGCAGAACAGTCTACTACAAAATTAAGTACTTATTTTAGAAAATTTCACTTTTTTTCTTTTCACCACACCACCCATGTGTGATATGGCTGGATCTCAAAAATCAAGCATTGGCTCTCCCCCTTATTTCTAGAGTTTTAAAGATTTTAGAGGAGGAAAGTGGAGTTTTTCAGAATTTACTGAAAGATATTGTATTAACTCTTTAATATACAATATTTTAAGTTTGGAAAACTTAAATTTTGTGTCCAGGATGAAATAGCTGTAATAAATGTGTGGAAAGCTATTGTTACCATGTAAGTCAGGACAGATCTGTGGAATTACAGTCCTTGCTGTTTGTGGATTTACCAGTGAAAACAGGCTAGGTTATGCTGTGACGGCAAACCACCTTCCACATCTCAGTGACCTAACAAAACAAGTTTGATTCTCATTCATGTTAAATGTACATCACAGGTTGGTAGGGGACTCTGTTTGGCCTAATCACTCAGGGCCCCATCTCAAAACATTCTTCCAGAATCATGGAGGTGATGAAAAGTAACATCTGGAGAATCTTACACCACCAATTAAATGTTGTGACTCAGAAATGACCTGTGTCATTTCCTCTCACATATCATTTGCCAGAAGTAATCACATGGTCTCATCAATACCTTATAAAAATGAGGAGAACCAGAGATAGTTGAGCCAGAATAATGAAGAGAGCAGCCTGTCCTGTCCTGGTCAGCAGTATTTAGATCACTCTTCTTCACATTCAAAATATACTCACCCCTTCCCCAAGGGAGGAAAACAAAATATTCCCTCCCAAATGGCTGCAAACTCAAAATGCATGAACTCTAGGTGATATGTGGTAGTTTCTGTATCAGGTCTGAATGTTCTCCTTTATCCAGAGATCCCCCAATATACAGTGGTGGAACTGTAACAAAATAACTGCAATAGACTGTTATCACATCTGGAAAGGGTCAGAATGGAACACATAGCAGTTACTGAGTCAAGGTCATTCTGAAATTTCATTGAATCCATACCTGCCGGATGTAGAATTTTGATTAGGCTGTGATTCTACTTGCTGGAAGTTCTCTTGCTCATTGTTCTCATAGCTCCTGGACAATTCTTTCCCCATTGCTCTGCTTGGACATACCTAGAATGGACATTCAAAATATATCCTTCTTGGAGGCCGAAAAGCTTCCTCACTGAGTATTCACCCATTACACTTCCTATGATCAACATTTGTGACCAAAGTTTTTGAAGTTTTGCATAGTCATTCCCTTTATTCTGCCTGGTGGATAGTTAGCTGTCACAATTCAAACAAATAGGCTTCTTATTGTTACAGAATGGACTAGGGAGTTACAGAGTCCCTCTGTCACTGTGGATTCTTTGCCTACCACCAGGAAATTGGAATTATGGCTCTCAATGCCAGAGTTTGGTGAAAAGGAAAGGAACTATTTATTGAAAAGTAATACAGACTTAGGGTAATGACTTAATGTCTTTGTTAAAATCCCCAAATCCCTTAAAACACACATTCCTTCCTTCCCCCCTTTGCCCAGTCAGGCCAGTCAGAGGTACTGTATCTCAGGAAAAAATAGAAGTCAGTGGCTTGGCTAGGTCCAGGTTCTTCCCAGTATTCTGTGGCAGGCCTCTCATGGTTTCCAGCACCATCAGCTGTGTTGCCGGGATCTCCAGTTCTTAATCCAGACCCAGGTGGCACCCTCTCATGGCCCACCAACAAAAGTCCTTTCACCCTTTTCCTTCCTGCAATGTCTCTCCTGCATGCTTCCCAACTGCTAAGAGAGAGCTCTGCATGACTACTGCATCTTGCTTTCCTGCTTCTCAAGCCGTGTGGTTAATAGAGCCCCCTTTCTGCCCCCAAAACTAAGTGGTTAGCCCAGTGCATGGCTGCCATGCCTGGGGTTAAATCCTGGAGCAAATCTTCCTCTGTAATCCTATTTCCTACTCCTCCTACAATTGGCCACAGGTGTGGAAAGCCAGCACTCCCATATTTTTTCAGCCTTTCTAGTCTGCCCTAGTAAGTCCAGGCAGGCGTGGCCCCCTGGTATGGAGAGAACCATCTCCTAGCCCTCACACAAGCACTGTAAAAGGGAGCTGCCTCCCAGTTACAGCAGGGGTTAGAATCATACTAATCTCCCTGGCTCAAAACAAGTTTACAGCCACTTAACATATCCATGAAGCTAGCCAGCTGTTACAGATATGTAAAACAACCATTTTTGCATATCAGGTATGAAGCTAGACAACTATTGATATGCAAAGTAACTCTCAATGGTCCTGCTCCACGTGTCCCTTCCCTCAGTCCAGATTTGTGGGAGTGGGGATATCCTATATTTTTATATTTCTTGGACACCACCAGTTCTGGACCCCATTTCAAGTCTTTCATTTGGGGGCCCCTGGCTGCACCCTGTTACATTATCTATGATTTTTGTAATTTAAAAAAGTTATTTATTTATTTATTTATTTTAGAGAGAGAAGAAACTGGGGGAGAAACATTGATTCGTTCCACTTATTGATGCAGTCATTGGTTGATTTTTTAAAATTATATTTTATTGATCATGCTATTACAGTTGTCCAAATTTTTCCCTCTATCACCCTCCACCCAGCACCCCCCAGTCCCTCAGGCAATCCCCACCCTTTGTTTGTGTTCATGTTCATGGGTCACGTGAGTAAGCTCTTTGGCTACTCAATTTCCTATACTGTACTTACTTTACATCCCCATGGCTATTCTGTGAATACCAATGTGTGCTTTTTAATCCCCTCACCTCTTCATCCATTCTCCCAAACTCCTCTACCATCTGGCAACCATCAAAAACCCTCTCCATATCTATGATACTGTCTCTGTTCTTATGTGCTTAGTTTGTTTTCTAGACTCAATTATTGATAGATATGTATTTATTGCCATTTTATTACTTATAGTTTTGATCTTTTTTGAAATAAGTCCCTTTAACATTTCATATAATACTGGTTTGGTGATGATGAAGCCCTTTAGTTTTTTTTTTTGTGTGTGTGGGAAGTTCTGAGAAGCCATTCATGTGAAAAAGCCACAATTAACAGCTTGGGTGGGCCCATATATTGTGTGGGGCAGAGCCTCAGAATCATCAGGGCAGGGCAAACAGTGTTAGCTGGGTTGATGGAGCCTCAGATATGGTACCCACCTGCAAGCTCTGAGGCTCTGTTGGGGGAGGGTCCAGAAAAGAAACAATGGCTTTAGCTGGCCATTCTTTCAGGGAAAAAGCTGTCCCCTAGCTCTTGCCCTGATGCCAGACACTTCAGTTCCTCCCTGTATGCCACTGGTGCCTTTTAAGTAGTTACCTTGGTGCTGGAGCTCAGAGAGAGTGAGTCTGAGTAAGTTCATGTGTGGGTTCTTTAAGAGGAACTGCTTGGAAATCCAGAACTTTCTTCCACCGATCAATCTCCATTGGTTTTTGCAGCCAGAAATTATAGGGACTTATCTTCCTGGCACTGGAACCCTGGGCTGGGGGCCTTTGTATGGGGCTGGGACCCCTCACTCCTGAGATATCCCTCCTGAATTTTTGTCTACCACACATGGGTGTGGGACCAGCCTGTTCCATGTCTCTGTGTTTCTGTGTCTCCATGTCCCCATTCCATGTCTCTGTCACTCCTACCAGTCTGGATGGATGAGGTTTCTTTATCCTGTAGATGTCAGATTTCTATTCACCTTGATCTCTGATGGTTCTGAGTGATGGTTGTTCCATAGTTTAGATGTCATTTTGATGTGGTTGTGTGAGAAGGCAAACCATGTTTACTAGAAGTCCATTGGTTGATTCTTGTGCGTGCCCTGACCTGCAACCTAGGCGTGTTGGGACAACTCTCTAACCAATTGAACTATGGCCATGACAAGCTACTTATCTCTTTTATTCTTGTCAATTTATGTGTGCTAACAGCCACACCCACAGTTCTTTTTCTGGATTTACCTTTAAATTTTTTTTAATACTCAAGGACATTTTTCCATTGTTTTTTGGAGAGAGATGAAGAGGAGAGAAAGAAAGAGAGAGGGAGAGAGGGGGAGGGGGAGAGAGAGAGAGAGAGAGAGAGAGAGAGAGAGAGAGAGAGAGAAAGAGAAACAGAGAAACATCAGTGTGAGAAAGAAACATCAATGGTCACCTCATGTACATACCCTGACCGGGAATAGAACCACACCTAGGTATGTGCCTGAATGGGGATTGGGATCATACCTTCAGCCTTTTGGTTAACAGGATGATGCTCCAACCAACTGAACCACACAGGCCAGGGCCTGGACTTACTTTTTAAAGTTACTATAATTCTGTTTTCTTGGCCCCATTCTTCTCTCCCTCTCTTCACTAAATTGTGGGTACTTTAAGTCTATCTAGCCAGTTTTAGTTTCTTTGTCCAGAGCCAGTTTGTCAAATTGCATAGCTTAATTGTTTTTTTGTTTGTTTGTTTTGAGGTACCTTAATCCATTCAGAGATTTGAACCTTGATTGAAGCATTGATCTGATCCTTGCCAGAAGGCAGCCTCTGTTACTAAGGGTCTTCTCAGTTTTATCATTTGAAAATGAAAAATGTTGTTTGTTCACCACTATGAGTTCCTATATTTCTGGACTTCATTTCTTTTCATTTCTGCTTTCAAAGTGGCTAATTATAAACTCATTTCTTTCTTAAATACCTTGTCAAATGCTCCCAATAATAGCAGACATATGCTACTGTAACCTAATAGGAACTTCAGTTGTTTAATATGACTTTTTCCTTACTTCAAGCTAGTTGTCCAGCCTAAATAGCACAATGACTCACTCACATCTTTTCAGCCAGATCCTTTCTCCTTTGCACATACAGCACGTCCACTCCCTTAATCATTAAGTCCTTATTTAGGACATCAGGTTCTGGTCAATATCAAGCTGTCTTAGAATAAAGCCTCAGGACAGAGTTCTGGTCAAACTAAAAATAACATCTTGACCTCAGTTGTGTTTCAGCCCCAGGCCCATGAAAGCAGAGGACCTCACTGACCAGAGTCTCATGAAATCAGAAAGAACTCTACCAAGACTGACATCTGGACCTGATAACAATTGTTACGGAAGAAACCAGGTTGTTCTTGTTCACGCAGTAAAGAATTATAGATCAGCAATCCTATTAGCATGGAGGCGAAGTTTATTAGTGCTGAGCCCTAATGGGAGAGCAAAAGGAAGGGTAGCGAGAACAGAGTGCCCAGAGGCCAGGTGAACAGCACCTGGGTGGTGACAGGACAGGGTGGCCAGAGGCTGGATGGCCAGGGGAATCCCTCCCTGCCTTGTGGCAAGAAAGCCAAGAGAGTGAGTCCTTTGTTCTGAGGACTTATATATTGGTGGGATGGGAGTGAAGAAGTTCACATATTGATTGACGGGTAAAGGTGGTGCCAGCTTTCCCCAGGGAGATGTGACTACCTAAACATAGGTATGTGTGGGGGTCTGTTAGCCTGTGCCTGAATCCTTATCTTGCTCCAGACTCCATTTGTTCATTTTGTATATGTGACAGGAGACAGGCAGTTAATCCAAGTTACTTTATGGGCTTTTTCTTTGGACACTGTGGATTCTCCTCCCCTTCCCTCTTCCAGGCCTTGGGATAATACACAGTCCCAAGGTTTTCCTTTCCCAAGCTGGAGATGATACATGCAGACTTTCAAAGGCTCACCCCCTTCCTGCACTATTATAGTTTTGCTTGTGTTATTCAAAATGCCTGTAATCTTATCAGACAAGGCTCAGGGCTGCTGTGTCAATGGGTGAGACTGTCTTCCTTTGCTTCCAGCCTCCTGTATTGAGTTCTTTGTTAGGTTGTAATGGCAAGGGCCCTGCCTTTGTTTCTCCTCTGGCTGCTCATTCCTTGCTGCCACATAACACAATGACCAGCTATTCCCTGTGCTGGCCTTGACCAATCAGCAGAGCTCACAACCCCTACTCCCTTAGTCACCATGACTCATGATTTTTCCCCTTCATAATTGATCCCTCAGAGGCCATTGAGGAGGTCTTAGGCAAGCTCACCTGTGTCTCTGGGCTTGGCATTATTTCCTTAAATAAACCTTTACCTTCTTCGCTGCAAACTGCTGTTGGCATTTTAGTGGGCTTTGATGTGTGTAGGCTAACAAACCCATTTAGTTTGGTAACACTACTAATTTTGTTGTTCACACATCTTTCAAAAAGCCCCCAAACCCCACAAACTAATTAGGTACATTATCTGCCTTCCAAGCTATCATGTGTAAGTTTTATCAAGTGTTTTTCCAATATATAATATGGATTACTCTCTCTAATCTCTGGTAATTATTTTCTAATTACCTCCTAATTGGTTCTTAAGCCAAAGCCATGCAGTATTTTACATTGTATTGTGGATTATCTCCAATCCCCATTCCCATCCTTTGGCAATTAAAATACTCCCATTCAGAATACCAATTTATGTACCAATCAGGATAGACCATGTGACGCTAATGTGACAAATTATCTCTAAATTTCAGAGATCCCAAAGAACCAAAGTTTACTACCCCTTGCTCAGGCTGCATGTCCACAATAGGCAACAAAAAATGCTCACGGTAGATACTCAGGGGCCAGCCTAACCCCAGCACCATCTCGGTTGTGACACCAGGCTGCAGGGCATGAACTTTGAAGGGTTTTGAACTGGCAATGAAATTCCCGGTCCAGAAATGTCCTTTCCATTCATAACTCAACCAGAACTAAATATATGACTCTGGCCAACAATAAAGGAGCTTGGATGTTCAATCCTACAATATGCTTGGAAGGCAGAAAGCCAAAACTATAGAGTGAATAACATTATGATATCCGGTTGGTATTCAAAAAGAAAAGATACTCATTCTTGAAAAATATACAAAGTATAATGAAGATAATAAAAATCAGCGAAAATCTCCCCTTGGAGATAATGGTAAAACATTTTGAAGTCCTCTCTTCCAATCTTTTTTTTTCCCCAATCATATCACATTTCATCTTGTGATTATACACTTATTATTTTCCTATTGTTGGCCATTAAGGCTATTTCCAATTTTTTCACATTAAATGTGCTATGATATTCATAAGCCCTTGTGTTATCTTAGTGTACACAGCTTTGTTTGAAGTTCTGACCTTACTTCAGCTAAGCTGACAGGTTAAAGGATATCAGTTCCTTTAAGGATCTTAATACCTGTGGCTGCAATTGCTTCCTAGAAAGGTAGAAATTGGTCTGTACTTTTATTTAGAGTACAGTAAAGGGCTGTCGTTTTTCCCTTTCAGCACTGGGTACTACTCCTTTAAAATTTTTTCTTTTTATGCTAGTTTTAGAAATCTTCACAATGTATGCCACAATTTATGAAAATACATTATTATCAAGATACAGGTAATGGTTTTTTGGTACCACAAGTGTAAAACATTCAGGAAAATGTTAACCAATTTGATTTTACTTAAGTTGTGAGACAGACAACTACAGTGAGATAGGAGGCCTTATGACTGGGGCTATCAGGGATTAAAACGTTGTGGTTTTTTTTTTTAGATGCAGTTTCAGTGATAAGCTGCTAGAACTATTTTGGCTACATTTGGAGTCATACTCTCTCAAGGATAGTTTGGCACTCTAGGGGAGGAAGAGGTTTTCCTCAACCGTTCTAGAATCCACGGCTGGATCTGGAAATTAAACGGACAAAAAGAGATTAACAAGAGAAAAGCATACAAACTTATTTAAGATAAATTTTATATGACACCAGAGCCTTCCTAATGAAATGAAAACCCAAATAAGTGGTTAAACCTGAGTGTTTTTATGCTGGGGTTGGTGAAGGGTGTAAAGTCAGAAAGTGAAAATTGACAGGACAGGGTATCAAAGTGTAGTGAGCTAGGGTAAACTTAGCAAGGCCTGTTCATTCAGGTTGCTCTCTGTGTCTCTTGGTCTTGAGATAAAGATATTCCTTCCTTCTTGGTAAGGGAGGGCACCTCTCACAGGAGGGTTTTATGACTTGTTTTAGGAAAGTACAGACAGTCCTTCTTGCACATATCATTTCTTATATTCCTTTAAAAAATATTCAATATGCCAAGTTATCACATTTCAAGGCAGCATGTCCCTGTCAGCACATACAAGTTGGAAGAGCTGGCACAGACTAGGCGAAGGGTTGCTTTGTATACGGTTCAATGGCACAGATGCGTAGACCTGCATTCCCTACTAATACGAGACCTCTCATCATTCCCTAGAAAGGATCCCACCTGGACTATGGTGCTCGTGTTCATTTAAGAGTTCATCTTTGTTTCCACCTGCAGCCCAAGCCACCACTTTTCTACTTTTTCTTCATATACTTGACTTTTCTGGTTAAATGGCATTGTACAATATATGGCCTTTGCGTCTTTTGTGTAACATGATGTTTTGAACTTCATCCTTGTTGTAGCATGTATCAATCACTATTTCACTTCTTTTTCTTGCTTAATAGTGTTACATTGTATATACCATGTATATATACTGCATTTGGTTTATCCTTCAAGCAGTCCATGGCCATTTGGGTTATTCCCACTTCTTGACTATTATGTATAATATAATGTTATGAGTGTTTGCATGTAAGTCTTTGTTGGGACATGTTTTCATTTTTCTTGGTTAGGTATCTAAGAGTGACTTTCTTGGTCATATAGTCAGTTTATCCTTAACCTTTTAAGAAACTGCTGAAATGTTTAAAAAAGGTGACTGTAACATTTTACTTTGCCACCATGTATGAGAGTTCTCATTTCTCCATATTCTTGACAACTTTTGTTGTCTGTCTTTTTTTTTTTTACAGCTACTGTAATGTGGAGTGGCTTTAATTTACATTACTTTAATGACTAATGATATTGAGCATATTGTCATGTTATCCATTAATGCATCTTCTTTGATTAATGTCTATTCAATTTTTGTCCATTTTAAAATTGTATTGTCTTATTTTTGAATTGGAAGTTATTTGCACATTCTGGATAAATACCTTATCAGATATGTTATGTGTAAATATTTTTATGGTGTTCTTTCATTGTAGTGTGATGCTAGGGTTGACCAAAAGTCCGTATGGTTTTTTCTGTGTAAAGGACACATATTTCATTTTCTCTACTAACTTTATTGATTTGGATATTTTGAGTAGGTTGGCTGTCTCCTGTGTGGTATAACAGTGATCATTCTCAAATAATGTCTCAATTTGATGGCTCTCAACAGTGGGAAATCTCCAGCATGAAACTTCTCAAACCACTTTTGGCATGTTTGATCAGTCACAGCACTTTCTCCATACACTGCACAAATCTTTTTTTGTGTGTGCTTCAGTTGTGCTTTTACTGTTCTTGAAATAACAAAGCATAATATGCCACAAATGTTGCTTATTTTTTTCTATCTTCAATATTAAAATGACTACACAAAAATTCACCAATTTTGATTTTTTGTGAAATGCTTGCTGACATGACAGTTGTAACACAGTCTAACAAAATTGTTTCAAGTAAAGTTAAAGCAGACTAAGCACTACTAGAGCCATCTTATGGGAAAAAAACCAAACAAACTTTTTGGCCAACCCAATATGTTGGTCAAAGTATGCTAGGTAATATTGTTGAAAAAGAATTCAGTGGCTTAAAACTTCAGTTTTATTTCTCATTCATGTAAATTTTGTTATGGGTCCAGGTAACTCCCTAGTGCAGTTGTATTCTGTATGTTGGCTCAGTGATGCACCTTCTCTTCAATACATGAGCACCAAGACAAAGAAGAGAGCCTTTGAGACTCTTGTGCTGGCAGTGAAATGCTTCCACCCAAATATATGAGACCAGTCAGTTCTCATATTTCATTGGCTACCTAAATCATATGACCATGCCTAACCTCAAACAGTGAGTGAGGAAGGGTGTTCCTACAATGTCCTTGAATGGAGAACAAGGAATAATGGTGAGCAGTACTAATGGCTATCATGGGGAGAGAGAAGGAAGATCCCAGATTTTAAAACAAATATTATGTGTATCCCAAGCAATGCACAACTAAAATGTCTGTACAATATCTTAGTCCCACGTGTGCAGGATGACTTCAGTGCAATTCCGAAAGTGGAACTGCTAATCTTAGAATATGAATATTTTTATCTTTTTTCATTTTACATTTTGAAAGGGGTCAAAATCCTAGAAACGTTTGCACCTGTTTAGGCTGGTGGAGCCATTGATGCTGCCTCACACTTTGGCTGACACTGGGTATTAGCACACTTTAATTTTTGCCAATCCAATCGTCAAAAAAGGGATCTCATGATTTCAATTTGTATTTCTTTACTTAGGAGTGAAATTGAGCCTCTTCCTATTTGCCAACCATTTACCTTTTTCTTCATGCTTTCTTTGACTTTGAGGCTGTGTATGGATTCCCTGGGTCCTCCCAGGTGCCAGACTCAGGAGTCTGAGCTTGGCGTAGTAAAGATGATGAGCTCCCTGTTGCCAGGGACCATGCGCCTGTCATCCTGTGCCCTGCACACCTGGCTGTGTCTGGCGACTGGTCCTGGGCTGGGCAGGTAAGAAAGAAGAGACACAGGTGTGGTGTGGTGAGAAGACGGCTGGGGTCACAGTGAGGGCGTAGGAAGGAGGATCAGATTCCTGCGAGCAGAGGACAGACCCTGGACAATCCCGGAATTCCCGCCGGGGAATCTTGCCTTCACTCTTGCATGGTTTCAACAGTTGGGAAACTACCAAGGGTCTCCGGGTGCGCGCGGGCAGCAGCTGGTCTGAGTCCCAGCTCCCACCCCGAGGCTGTGAGGTCTCACACCAGCGGAGGGGGAGGAGGGGCCGTGAATATCTTCTGGCATAGTCTCCAAGCGAGGGAAAAAACAAAACAAAATAAAAAAACCGAAACCAAAACCTGCCTGCCAGTCCCGCCCCGCCGCGCGAGCTCCGCTAGATTCCGGTGCCGCCAACCTCCAAGGGCGCGTCTCTCCTCCGCAATGGCAAGTTGCTTTTGATTTTGCAGGGCAGGGTCCTCCCGCTCTGTCGCTATGGCCCCCTTAGAAGGACGTGGGCCCCGTGGGGGCTGGCGAGGGTGCGGGGCTGACCCCGGCTGCGCTCGGAGGGGCCCTTGGCAGGGGCAGAGCCGTCCGCCCCGGAGGCAAACTCTCCAGCAAAGGCCTCCCTGCCTTTCTGCCGCGGCCCGTGTGGCGATTCGGCGCATCTGAAACTCATAGAGGGCTGCGCAGGAGGCTCGACTCCAAAGGGACCGAACGCCGAGGCCGTCTCCCACACCCAGTGCCCCGTCGCCAGAGACACAGCAGTTTCAAGGAGTCGCTTCGCAGGCAGTGTTAGGGCTTAGCTGTTGTTCCCCACAACTCCTCTCGCTTTGGTGAACAAGAGTGGAAGGAGTTAACCAGAAATGGAGGCCACAGTTTCCTTTTGAAAAGGGCCAGGAAGAAGTATTCAAGCCAAGGACCCAAGTTGGGCAGGCATCCAGATTGATGCCTCGTCTCCATTAGAGGGAATGTGGGGATTTTCTCTTGTGGCATTAGTTCTTTGTCTAAACAAGGGCTCTGTGTTTTCACCCCCTGTGCTAGCTATCAAGGGCCGTTAGCAAATTCAAAAGTTGGCCTTCCCTTTGCCTTCTCCATTAAGCGCTTGAAAGCAGTGGCAGGGCCCTTCATTACTGGTTATAAATGCCAGGGTCTCCGAACTGCCAAAGTAGTGTGAGATGCAAGTGCGATTTTGTTTAATGGGTGATGGTAAAGGCAACATCAATGAAAATAAACAACTGATTTTAATTAAAGAAGTATAAATAAAAACAGTGAACGGATACAATTATTTTCCCCAATGCTTTACTTACAAAAAGTAACTCACAGTTTTTCTTTACACCATTTTATTTTCACAGCTTTTGCTGTGAACTCTTCCTTTGTGTTTTAAAAATTTGTTTTTATTGATTTACTGATTTGAGAGAGAGAAAGAGAGAGAGAGAAAGAGAAAGAGAGACACGGGATTTGTTGTTCCACTTATTTATACATTCCTTAGGTATTGTGTGTACCCTAACCAACCCACAACCCTTACTGTGCGGATAATGCTTAAACCAACTGAGCTACCAAATTTTTAAAAAATCAAATTTGATCACTAATTAAAATTCAACCTCAGTTTTCAGGCCTCTCTCTCTTTTTTTAATACTCACCCTAGAATATGTTTTTTAAAAAATATTTTATTTATTTCTAGAGAAAAGGGAAGGGTGGGAAAGAGAGAGAGGGAAACATTCATTAGTTGTTTCAGGAATGCCCCCAGCTGGGGACCTGGCCCACAACCCAGGCGTGTCCCCTGACCAGAATCAAACCTGAGCTTTCAGTTCACAGGTCAGAGCTTAATCAACTGAGCCACACCAGCCAGGGTTATATATATTCTTTTAAACTGACTTTTTTAAAGAGAGAGGAAGGGAGAGAGAGAGAAAAACATTGATGTGAAAGAGAAACATCAATTGTTTTCCTCCCACTAGTGCCCTGACAGGATCAAACCTGTGGCCAAGGCGGCCTCTCATGGAGCTTCTTTGACTGCGTAAGCCAGAATTAATCTTGCTTCCTAATCCTGTCATTTATTGTGTATTTTAGCATCTTTATTGTGAGTGATTTTGCATCCTCAGATTGTTGGACATTGGTGTTTCCTCTTGTAGTGAAATAGATCTCTCTCTTTTTGTTCCTACCAAGCTCTGTTGAAATAATTTATGCAAGTGTCTGTGTCTCACCCATGAGATAGAGGTCTTTTTATTTATTTATTTATTTATTTATTTATTTATTTATTCATTTATTTAATTTTTTATATTGGTAATCCTCAGGCCTATCCAAGTGCCCCAGACTTAATATATGCTCAGTACATTTTTATGGTGGAATTAAATTTCAGGGCAAGGGGTATGCTTCATTTCTATGTAAGTGTAATGGTATCCAGCATATTGCCAAACATAGAACACATGCTTAATTATTTGTTAATTAGTTGATTGAGAAGATACTATACGTTCTAAGCAATTCAGTTGCACAGTCACTAACAGCTGCATTGTTGCCACCTTCTTTTAACAGCTACCAGCTGAAACTCCAAAGAGGTGCTGAGAGAGTGCATCCCGGGGACAGTCATCATTGACTTTAGTCATTTACTTTTGAATTACTACTATGATAAATGAAAATTTCACTCAAGTAATCTCTGACTTTTCCCATCTTCCGTGTTTGAAAGTTTTACTATTATTTTAAATTCTGCTCTGCCCTGGCTGGTGTGGCTCAGTGGATTGAGTGCTGGACTGCAAACCAAAGAGTCGCGGGTTCGATTCCTAGTCAGGGCACATGCCTGTGTTGCTGGCCAGGTCCCCAGTAGGGCGCATACAATAGGCAAACACACATTGATGTCTTTCTTTCTCTTTCTCCCTCCCTTCTGTCTCTCTCTAAAAAATAAATAAAATCTTTAAAAAATTCTAGACTGGATTATTTTTGTATATTCCATAATACACTTAAGATTTATGTAGTATTACATGATTCTGTAATGTTAGGGTAGACTATTTATTCTTCCTTCTATCTTTTTTCTCAACTTCTGTTCATTTGCCTTTGTTCTACATGTTTCTATTTTATTCTGTAATCATATTTAAGTCTTTGGCATTTTGAAGACTTAACAGAATTAGTCTAAAAGTTAAAAACCAATGAGTGTTTATTATGCAAATAGTAAATACTGTGCCCAGCAGGGCGATATAGCATTCTGTGTTCCTGTTCTCCTTTTGGTCCAATGTCATGTGTGTTTCTCCTTTACCACTTATAGGAAATGTCCCTAGTAGCTGTGTCAAATGGATTCTCTCTCTCTCTTTGTTTTTCTTTTTCTTTTTTTGCTCTTCCATAATTTACCCCAAATCATGGCACACTAGTTTGCTTGTGGCCTTTAGGCCCCTTCCAATGTCAGGAAGCCGGAGGACTTGGTCTGCAGTTCCAGCACCCTTCCTTACCATTAGGTCAGATTCTCCCTCATGCGTTCACTCATTTTTTTTCTTAAAGCATAATAATCCTCAAGTTTTCTTTCCCAAGGTTGTCACGCAGCTGCCTGCGTTGTAGTGTGTGTGTGTATACATCCGGGGTAAGGAATGTGGGGAGATGACTGGAGCAGATGCTTTGACACAACCTTTCAACTAATCCATTCGTTTTTGTCTCTTTTTCATCTCTGAGGTTATGCCTAAAGTTTGTCACCTTTCCACTACAGCCCCTTTTTCTTACTCAGGGTTAGCTCCTACCCTCTGCCATGTCCTTGCACATACTTCCATGTATTTTCAGTCTTGCAGAAATTTGTTGAAATCTCTCCTGTGTTTATTACCCCCTTTAACGGCGCTTATTTATTCATTTATTTTTTACTTTAGTTTTAAGGTGCTCTTGGGGTGGACAGGACACTGTGTACTTTGGCTTCCTTCTTCACCTGGGAGGTCAGAAGTAGTTTGACTATCCCCAGTATAGTCCTCCTCTGAATACAGAGTTCTTTCACCTGAGAGCCCTAACCATCTTTGTGATCCGTTCACCCTTACTTGGGCCCATAAGACATCCTGTCCTTCCTGGGGGTAAGTTGGGATAGATTATATCTGACCTATCAGGCTATACTACCTATAAGCATTGAGGGAAGCTTATGTGTCCACTGCCCTAAATAGAATGGGGGACAAATTAAGACATTTAGATATAAGCCCCTTAACTGGATAATAGAAGAGGTTCAAAGAGAGTGAGCCCAGGGAAAGGCCTACTAGTAGGTGGTATTTTGTGTCCAGCGTGGTGGCAGGGTCTGCAATAGGATATATTCCTGGTGGTTGAATTCCCTCTCAGATATATGCTTGAAGGTGGAATTTACTGCACTGCAGCCCTAGTATTATTGCCAGGGTTTTATTATTTTTTTTATGGTGACTTTTTCCTGATTCTGACCAAAAAAAAGTAGAGTATATATTTCTTATTGGCTTATTAACTTTGGAGTACACGATCAAGAACACTTATAGTCATCTTCAAACTACCATATTTTGTGGTTAGCTTGGCTTTTAAAAAAATTTGAATTTTAATTCAAATGTGTATTTATTGATCTTTTTCTTTGTGATTTCCATTATTTTTAGGCCTTTGTAAAATCAGACAAACATCAACCAATGTTTTCCATGCAGAAAAAAGGGTTTGCTTTTTACATTGACCTCTCAAATTTATAGAGTTTGTATTGGTATATGGTATGAGGCAAGGATCTATCTTTTCTGTCTATCTACCTACCTATCTATCTATCTATCTATCTATTATCTAAGTATCTAATCACCTGCACTGGTACCTTCATTGAATAAAATATGCTCTCCCGCTGGTATGTGATGCTGCCTCTATTAAATAGAACCTTACATATTTTAAAGAACATCCTACTATTTCTCTTATAGGCGTCAGTTTTGAGTGTCAAGGAATCCAAAGCAGAAAGAACGGTTGTAGTTGCTGGTCTTCCAGTTGGCTGTTTTGATGATCTGTTGCTGACCACATTAGTGAAGATTCACTTCCAAGATATTAATGAGGGCGGAGTTGTTGAAGATGTGATATACCCAACAAGAAGCAAGGGAGTTGCATATGTAACATTCAAAGAAAAAAAAGGTATTTCTGAATCAAATTTTTGTAATATTAAAAACATTTCCATGATGAAATTGAAAACTGAATATCTTTAAAATGAATCATAGGATTGGTAAAGTTTAAAGTGGCTTTTAAAAAACTTATTCTATTTTGAATTTAAAGTGGCACAATATGGCATTACCTAGAATATATGTGAAAATGGCTCATGATAAAGTAGCTAGCAACTGGCAAAGTCTTGAAGACTTCTTTTTAAATTTTGAATTGTCTATATAGTAGGATAAAAGTGATACATTTTATTGTAGCAAATTTGTAAATTATGGAAAATAAACAAAAACCCACAAAAATGATCTTTAATCTCACTAACAAGATAACTACTCTGGGAATTTTGAGGTGGCTTCAGCAATGTGATTGTACCATTACCTTCTCTTCGTTCAAGCCAACAAATGTTCAAGCCAGGGTTTGATTACTGGTACAGCCGGACTGGAGAAATATGGCTTAGATCTGAGATCAGGTTGCACCAGTATGTTTCCCACTCCCGTCGCTGACACAGGTGAGGAAGTTGGGTCTGTAGATCATATTCACCCCTCCTGCTTCATGGAGGGAGGCAGCCTTCCTTATAGCTCAGTGGCTGACAGAATAAACTGCCAGAAGATGAGTCTCCATACCAGCCTCTTGGAGGTGAAAGTTCCATATTGAGTAGGAGGAAGAGAGACCTTGCTCTGCTCGAGGGAAGATAGGGTCCAGAGAGAGATCCAAGAGACTATTGATTATCAGTGTCCTTATCTGTGACCATCAGTTAAGTCATTCTCATGAGGGATGGTGGAAAGGACTCATCATTATTTCTTATTATAAGGAGATTGTAATGTTTTGGAAGTTAGTATTTTATATGTTGAATTTGTAACCCAGAAAGAGAAAGAGAGGAGTGGGTTTATTTATTTATTTATTCACACATGTTTTTTGAGTACCTATTATTTGCCAGGTACCATTCCAGGTCTTGAGGATATAGCACTGAATGAAATCGGCAAAATGTTGTCTTTCATGAAGCATACGTCTGTGGGGGTAGACAGATACTAAACAAACAAAATGTTTATGTAATACCTTGGGTGATTTATTTATTTGTATTTTATATACTTATATTTATGTTTATATTTACTTATTTTTATGAGCACCAATGCACTTTTTAAAAAAATTTATTTGGGTAATAACATTATGTACATTTCTGGTATACAGCTTTACAATACAACACCTGTACACTGTATTGTGTGCTCACCACCCAAAGTCTAGTCTCCTTCTGTCACCTTGTATTTGACCTGCTTTACCCTCTTCCTCCACCCCCAACCACCCTTCCCCTCTGGTAACATCCATTCTGTCATCTGTATCTGTGAGTATGTTGACAGTGTGAGTTTTTTGTTTGTTTGTGTCATTTGTTTATTGCTTTTTGTTTTGTATCCTACATATGAGTGAAATCATATGGTTCTTGTTCTTTTCCATCTTACTTATTTCACTTAGCACAATATTCTCAAGGTCCGTCCATGTTGTGCAGTGTCACTAGCTATCAGGGAATGCAGAACACACCACAATGAGACCACTTCACGCCTGTCAAGTGGCTATTGTCAACAAAACAAGAAATAACAAGTGTTGGAGAGGATGCGGAGAAAAAGGGAACCCTTGTGCACTGCTGGTAGGAATATAAATTGGTGCAGCCACTGTGGAAAACAGTACGGAGGTTGCTCAAAAAATTAAGAATATGAGTTACCTATGACTCACCATCCCTCTTCTGGGTATTTACCCCCAAAATTTGAAAACACTTATTTGTAAAGATATATGTGCTCCTATGTTCATTGCATTACTTTCACAGTAACCAAGACAGGGAAACAACCCAATTGTTCTTTGTCAGATGATTGGTTTAAAAAAAATGTAGTACATATATGTACAATAGAATACTACTAGTCATGAAAAAGATGAGATGTTGCCATTTGTTTATTTTTATTTATATACAATAATATATAACATGAGTGCTATGAAAAAATATAAAGCAGAATAAAGGAAGAGAATGTGATGGAGGGTGTCACTTTAGATAGCGTGAGTAGAAAAACAACTCTGTGTAGGTGGCATTAGAGCAGAGACCTAAATGAAGTAAGAGAATGACTCATGCAGATAAAGGGGAAGGTAGGACATTCGTGGCCAAGGGAAGCACTGGGGAAAATTCTCTGAAGGCGTAGCACGCTGGCCATCTTGAAGAACAGCATAGGCCTCTTGAAGAGGCCTATGTGGCTGGAATGAGTGACGGGGAGAGTAATAAGAGATGTGGTTAGATGGGTAGCTGGGGACCAGTTTGTTTTAAGTAGCTTATAGGTCCGGGCAAAGTGTCTGGATTCTATTTATACTGGGTGAGAGGGAAAGCCATTGGAGCATTTTGAGCAGAGGACAGACAAAATGTTACTGCCTTTTCTTGGATTGTCAGTCTGTCAGCCGTGTGGAGAAGGGAAGCTACTGTCGATGGCTGGTTTTGACTAGTGTGGTAGCAGGTCAGGTGATTAAGAACTAGTGGATATTCAGGATTTGCTGGTGAATAGGCATCATTTTCTGAGGCATAGAGAACAGGAGGAAGAGTACTTTTGGATAAAGGATGGTTATCTAGAGTTGAATTTTGGTCATTGAAATGCCTATTAGAATAATGAAATAGAGATTCCCACAGGCAGAAGGGAGAAAAGTCCAGGCTGAGATAGAATCTTGAAAGTGATGCACGCAGGAGTGGCATCTAAAGCCATGGATCACCCAGGGGGTGGGTGTAGGTTAGCAAAGAGGTAAGAGACCTGAGGCGTAGGCATGCCAACATCTAGAGAATGGGAAGTGGAGAACTAGCAAAGGAGACTGAGCAGGTCAGCCAGCGAATTACAGGAAAACCGGGGCAGTGTGGTGTCCTGTATTTAAGAAGGGAAAGTCTCTTCAGGGCCATAATTAACAGAAATTGATTATGTTAATTGATTGATTAACTATTAGGTGTTTGTTTTCTATATATATATACATATGTGTGTTTTTAAAAGTATGGCTAGTTTCATATTTATACATAAATTAAATTTAATATATTAAAGTAGAAGAGAAAACTATTTAAAAGTTGAATTTAGGGGAAAATGTTGAAAAAAACTTAGGCATTCTAAATAATAGACTTGAACCTCTCTATTATTATCAGTGAAAATAATTATTAGTGTATCAAGCCATAATGCTTCTGATGGCATTGTTTCCACTTAGTTGCAGAGAATGTCATCAGAAAAGAGAAACACTATCTAGCAGAGAAGGTTGGACACATTCAACTCATAGTCTCTCATTTGAGTGAAAAGGTAAGGTGTGATGCTGCAGGCCCGCTGGGGGTCCTCGATCCCTTTTCTTCTGCACAGTGTTCCCTACACAGGAGACGTGTAGCACCATTACCCCATGACTTCTAGGACAGAAAGTGCCAACTCCCTAGCCTGAGTCAGTGTTAAAGGCCAAACCTATATCTTAACATTTTTGGTTACTGCCTGGTCTGAGTTTATGTTTCCGTATGTCCCAGCTGATGCTTTTACAGTGATAGTGAGTTTTTATGCTCTCATGGATGGTGTCAGGCATGTACCTAAAAACTTATTTTGGGAAAAAACAAAAACCCGATTAGCATGAACATTAAAAAGAAGCTTTGAAGATGCAGGAAAGGCAGAAATCAGAGGAAAAAGTTAAAATTCAAAGCATTGGTTTGAAACTTGATTTGGCAAGAAACCCAGGGTTCTGTGCAGCCGTCTTCACACTTGGAGGGTTCTGTACGGGGACCCCTATCCTCAGAGCAGAGACAGAACAGTGTGTATCTATGGATTCTGCTTAAGACTTTGTTTCAGAAAAACATTCTGCCCCTAAAAAATTCTTGACCACCTCCGCTTTGGGGAATGCAGTGAGGGACTGTGAATCCCACACTGACATTGTGGGCTCCATGGGGCTGTGGGATCCCTTTGATGGGCTGCTGCAGAGACAGTGGCAGAAGAAGAAAGTGTTTATATGGTCTGCTCCACTAAACGGTTCTGCTTTAATTCCCTTCTCTTTAATTTTAGGTCTTCAGCTCAGTCAGTGCTGTACTTGATCTCTCCATTTTTCAGAGTCAAGTCTTTCTGGAACGTCTGGTAAGAGACCTAAAAAGGAAACATCCAACTTTGTGCTTCAGTTCTTTGGAAGACAATGGAAGAATCTCCGTTCAAGGATCATTTCTGGCTATGAAGAAGCTCAAAGAATCTTTGCTATTAAAAGCAAGTTCTCTTTTTGAAAAAAACAGGGGTTTTATCAGTGAGCGGGAAAAGTGGAATAGACAGAGCCCCAGAAGGAGCCCACAGGGAAGTGGCAACTCTGTGGAGACTCTCAGACACTCAGTGCCCGAGACTCCTAGAAGTGGAGAAATAGTTGTTCTTGACACAGATGTTTTTCATTACCTGAAAAGGGGCAATTTTTATAAAAGCATATTGAAAAAATATCATGTTCTATGTCAGGAGAGAGTAGATGGTGAAATTACCACAATTTGCATAAGAAATGCTCTAGTTGGTTCTCAGCCAAACCATGAAAAACTTGTGAAAGAGTTCATTGAGAAATATTCACATGCTCTTCACTTTGAGCTGAGAAAAGAGACATTTGTTTTGGAAGGAAAGGAGAAGAGAGAGAAAATAAATATTAAGTGGGCATGTAAACAACTAAGTTCGAAGTACCTTGACGTCCTGATTAAGTCTTATGAGACACACGTTGACATTATAGGACCTTCTTCTGTCATTTATGCGTTTAAAAAAGAGGCCATGAAGTTAATAAGGCAAACAGTTAGGTAGTAGAATCTCAGCAATAGGGATGATAACGACTGTTGCTTTCCTTACTGAGCAAGGATGACACCGTGTATAACGCTAGCTTTACGCACTTTATCTCCTTTAATATTTGTGCCATGCTTCATTTTAGGCATGGTTATCCTTACGTGATAGGGGAAGGAACCAGGATTTGGAGAGGTTAAAACACTTGTCCAAGGTTATCTAGCTGACAAGGAATGGGGCTGGGGTTAAACCCAGTCTATGTGACTACAAAGATAATATTTAAGTTATAAAACTTTGAAAAAAAACCCTCATAAACTTTGAAGAAATTTCACTTTCTCTGCAATGTTAAATTCTTAGAAAAAGAAGTAGCCTTAATTTTAATATGTGAGAAGTTTAAATGATGATGATGATGCATTCATTGGCAATTTCTTAGCATTTACAAAGTTTGCATTTATGCTAGATAGAATAAGGATGCTGCCAAAAGTCACTTGAGAAGCTACTTGGGAAGTATTTCTAATGTAGGTTAAATCATTACTTGACTAAATCGTATTGGTACAAGGTCACTGGACAGATGGGATATTTTTATTTAGCCTAACTAAATGCTTACATAAAATGTTCGTTCTCCTGTTATAATTAGGAAGACAGGGTAATGTCTTTTTTCTTTGTTCCTGTTTTTATTTTGTAACCGTGTTGTTAAAGCAACAACATTTGAGGAGTAAGATCATGGATAATGAGGATAATGACATACATACTGGAAATATCTGGAGGAACATTTTATAAAGTATATGATTGTCCAACCACTATGCTGTACACTTAAAACTAATACAAAATAATATTGAAAGTAAACTGTAATTGAAAAATTTAAAAACGTCACAATTTTCACATTTGGAACTAATAGAAAAATTGCCCTGGCTAGGTAGCTCAGTTGGTTAAAGCATCATCCCATATGCAAAGGTTGCGGGTTTGATCCCGGGTCAGGGCACGCACAATCAACCAATGAATGCATGAATAAGGGGGACAAAAAATCGATGTTTCTGTCTTGCTCTCTCCTTCATTTTTCTCTCTAAAATCAATAAATAAAAAAATAAAATAAGTAAAAGGAAGCATTTATTAATACAAAAAGAATAACAAATGCTATTTGCCAGGCATAATTTTAAGAGCTTTTCATACCTTTATTCATTCAGTTCTGATAGCAGTCCTGTGAGGCAGTTGTTGTTTTTCTGCCCTTTTCACAGATGAGGAACCTGAAGTGTGCTGATGTGATGTCACTTGCCTGTACTCTCAGTCACTACACTGTGCTTCTCCCTTTAACAGAGCTAGTCTCCTACAAGTCTACTGAAACAATTGAGAAGTGTTACCTTAGAGATGACAGGATATGAAAATTCTTTAGTGAAGAAGGGAAGCCAGGGCTTATAAGTTATTAAGTTGTCTAGGACTACCCAGAATTTAACTTTGGGTGAAGCCAATTTTAAGTAACTGGGGGCACTGCAGAGGCCCTCCTAGAATAATAAGATGTATATGCCTTGCATAGCTTCAAGTAGGCAATCATGCTTATGATGATTGGAATTGTTTATATCAGTAGAAAAGATTAAGGAGAACCTCTGTATGCTTTCACTTTTGTCTTAGCCGTCTAAATCCAAAATATGTAACTAATTTCTATTTCTTTAAATACGACATTTCATTTCTGTATGAATAAACACTTATCATGGGAAACAGCTGTTATATCAAGCAACCCAATAAAGTATCTTAGAGTTAAAAGGGAGGTTTCATTCTTGTTTTGCTTCAAGGACTTTGTCTCAGTCTGGGTCCAATCAGGAGGGAGAAGACACAGTAATTTGAATAGGGAAAGCGTAAGATAAAGACTTGTTAATTATAACAGGGGATTGGAATAATGAGGGATTGACTATCAAGAAAAAAGAAAACTCTAAAAAATACAGGAATAAAAGATATAAAGAGCAGTTTAGATAGAGCACCCAAGAAAGAACTCCCCAGCCCCCTCTGCCCCTAGAAGTGAAAGCCAGCCCTTGCTGGAGGGCTTGCTGAAGGGGATCTTGCTGGAAATCCATCCTCTAGGGTGCTGGAAGACTCTCTTCCCAGGAGTATCTCACAAGGGCACTCCATTACAGAATGGTTGAAGGGGTTGCTAAGGGGAGGAAGTGGCTGGTGGCTGGGTGATATGGGCCACTATGCACTACCAAGTGCTGGGGAGGCCCCATGTGCCAGGACTGCACACTGAAGAAGCTGCCTGTGATTCATGGGCCTGATGGTGGAGAAGCCTCCAGTGCTGAGGGAGCTGGGTACTCAGGGAGTTGGATCCTGGGTAGCTTGCCAGGTGAACACACTGAAGCAAGAACAAGACTTTTCTCCTGCAGTGTCCCTCTGGTGCCCTCTACTGAAAAAGCCTAACATCCCATCAGCTACAAAAGAAAAATCTTTAAAGGGCCTAGATCTATTTTTATAAGAGTATGCACAAGGTGACTTTAAAGCTTAGTCAAAAAATTAGTAACTGGCAGGGTTATCTTCAGTACCTTCCAAGGCATTCATTATTGCTGGATGTTTAATACCAATAGGATAATTTCTCAACAAGGAGCTGGATCAGAATACTGTTTCATTACATGATCTGATAAAAATTGAACACTAATTGATTTACAGGTACAGCATCTTCTGCTTGAGAAGATTATCTATTTCAGGTCTTTTTATATATTGTCCATTTTAGAATTTATTTAATGGCACCCTCCTTATAATATGTTAGTTGTGTAACCAATTTCTATCCTTTATAAAAACTGTCTTTTTTTCACCTCAGTGATACTGATTTTTATTAAAATTTATTTTGGAAGGTTACTGATGTCCAGGCAGATGATGTGAGTCCTGACTTGTTGTCAGGCCTAAACCCTGTTGTGTGTCTGGCATTGAGAGAAAAACCTATCGTTTAATTAGACAGGTCGATACTTTTCAAAGAGGCTGCAGGTTGTGGAGGGAGCCATTATCAGGTTTAAAAAGACGTAGGAGTTTGAGATCATGACGGACAAAGGAGAAGAGTAGGGGAAAGGGCTCTGAAGCATTTGGCTAAGAAATTCAGGAATTTTTGTTGAGCTCATCCTCTGGGACAACTATTTTGCTGTGTTCTGGAGAAAGCAGTGGGATGTAAGACAAAAATGTTCACTGACTCCTTCGAAGTCTGGCAGAGAGGCAAGCAAACAAGCCATTAGAGTAGTGCTTGCTATACCAGTGGTCGGCATAGGGTTGGGGAGTCAATTCTTACCTAGTCATTTCCAAATTATTGGCATAATTCTCATAGAAAAAGGTAATGAGCATTTGTTTAAGTTTTATTTACCTTACTATTGAGGAGTTAACTAGCAGAATGAAAAGCTGGTTCAAAAAGAACATAAGAAATAGAATTAAAAAGTCACTAGGAAAAGCATGTTAGTAAAGATTGCTACCTTGGATCAAAATTAATCATTGTCCTATAATGCTATAAAATTGTGATTCAGGGGACTGTTTTTGGTCATAGACAGAAAAATTAATCACAGTTTGTTGGTCATTTTTAGGAGTCAAATTTCTGACTTCACAGAATTATAAAATGTCATTGTCCTAATCAATTGTGATATTAAGTGAAAGCAAGTTACATTCCCCAAAAGAGTGACCCACAAGTGTCGGCTTATTAGAGCATGTCCGGCATGGCATTAAAAAGCCTGCATAATTATTTTGTACCTTATTTCTGTATCTTGAGAAATTTTCTTTAACAAATGTCAGAAGAAGCTTCCTAGGGGCTGAGAACCGATGGATGGGTGCTAGCTCAGTGAAAGGATGAAGTGGGTGGGCACTTCAGCACCTGGTTTGGTAGATGAATGCAGAGTTTAAGGATGGCTGAATTTTGACAGCTTAAGTTTTACAACTTCTATTTCATGAACAATATTCTTCAATTTCTCAATAGGAGACTCACAGGTACAAAGGTATAGAGGGAAGGAAATGTCTAATTTGCTTTGTGAATTTCTCTTTATAAACCATGTTAGTGATAATATATAGTTTCCACAAAATAGTAATTTAAGGAACTTCACTATCCTACCTGGATTTTATCACTTTTGAAACATTTCCTGGTATAAGCACTAGCCGACTAAAATGAAAACCCTTTCACTCCAGTGGGCTCTGTTCCGCATTTTCCATTGACTCTGCCTCTCTCATCTTTCACCTCTGTCAAGCTGAGTGATTCTGGGAAAGTCCCTTTACCCCTCTGGCCTCAGAATTCTCAGCTGCAGCATATTTCACAGGGTTACTGTGAGTTTTACAAAAGCATGTTAAGGAATAGATGTCCAAAAACACTAGTTATTATTTGAAGAACTTCGTAATGCCAACACCCCAAGAAGCCTCCCTCTGCTTGGAATGTCTCATCTCAGAGTTGGCACCAACATGGTACTCAAGCTAAAAAACAAGGAGTCACTCTGGACTTCTTCTTCCTCTTCTCTCCATTTACATGACCAGTATCTTCGATCAGGCCTATGCCATCCCTTACTAGATTTAGTGGGTTGAATAGTAACCCCACCCCAAACTCACTTACTATACTACTATAATTAGCTCATAGCCTGAGTTGTTGCAATATTCTAACTGGTCTTCTTGGCTCTGCTCTACCTACACCCCATGCTCTCAATTCATCCTTTACATCACTACCAGATTCATCTGCCTAAAGTGATAGTGGTATTCAGGAGGCTTATACTACCAGGCTAGTGTCCTACCCTGAAATTTCATTGAAACATTTAATTTTGCCTTCTCTTTTATCCATTTACAGCATATATTATGTGATAGGTACAGACTACTTAAGCTCATAAAAGATTAGTATTTTGTCATATATTAACTTATATTCTGGTTTTTAAGTGTCGATTTTTCGGATGTGAATAAGTGTCTTTTTTTTCTCCCCAAAGCTAGTAAGCATCATTTACTTACAGGCAGCTCTGTGTCAGAGGAACACTGCCTATGTCAGTCATAGAGCATAGGCTTTAGCAACACTATTTACCAGCTTGTGACTTTGTTCTTTCAGCTTCTGCATCTATGAAAGAGGAATAATAACTGGCCTCATAAGATTTTGTGATGATAAGATGAAGCCCTCAGCCTAGGGCTTGGCTCCTTGTAGTAAAGGGAAGCCCTTCTTACCATTCCCATCAATCATAGGAAAGAATGTGCCACAGTTCAGAGCAAATATGGTAATATAATTTGAAAAGTATTCCTTATATTTTCTTTGCTAAAGGCCTTTACCTGTAACAAGAGGAATGTAGAAAGGAAGACATTGCTGGATGTTATAAAAGATCTCTTATAAAAGAGAATGCCCTCCGAAGTGGTCTCCCATACATGCAGAAGTTTAACTAAAGCAGGGCTCATTGGTTCACAGCATTATTTTGGGAGGGAATATCAGAATTACGTCTTGGTATTTTTTATGCCTGGGGAAAGAGGGAGTGGTTTCTGTCCAGGATGAAGACAGTAGGCGACTCAACCTCTTGGTCCCCTAAGAGGTTTGAGCAGTGGCTTTATCGTGTTCAGTTAACACTTGACTCTATGTATATAGTTTTCTGCTTGCAGGACATCTCAGGTCAGTTTATATCTGAGAGGCAAGCTCAAATTTTGTAGTTTTCAAATTTCCCCCTTGATTTTTTTGCAGAGGCAGGGAATGGGGTGGAGGTATACTTCTGCAGTTAGTCGTATGTCAGAAAATTGCTTTAAACAGTCAGGAAATTGCTTTAAACCCTTTTAATTATTCTATTCTGTTTCAGCACATTGGGGTATACGTTACATTCCTTTTAAATATATAAATGAGTGACTACAATCCTTATTTTTTTCCATTGTGAGAAGGCCTTACTTTCTTTACTAGGGTTCTCTCTCTCTCTCTTTCAAATCCCAGGGATACTTACTCAGCAGAAGGGAGGGATTTGAAGGACAGAAACCTGGTAAGCCTGCGCAGTTTGCTAGAGGAACCCATCCTGGTTCACAAGTTGTCTCTAGTGGTCTGTCATTGCAGTGTGCCATCCTAAATAAAGAGGTAAACAGAGGCAAGCTCAAATTTCCAGAAAGAGTTTATTTGGGAATAGCAGAGGATTTGCAATGTGAAAGTGCATGCTGCAGCAAGCTTCAGGCAAGTCCGTTGAGGGTTTTGGGCAGGCTGTATTTGTGAGAAGGAGTGCAGAAGGGGCCAGGCCTGCCAGAGTGCAAGCAGTTAAGTTTACTGGCTTGAGGATGTGGAGGGATTGTTCATTGGTCAGGAGTTACCCTGTTGGGTCTTTAGTAAATCAGGCATTTATCGGAAATCAGTCTCTTGGTTCTCACATTCTGTTCCTCAGAGAGGGTCACCCTGAGGGCGGGTGCGTGAGACTCACCATTTCATAGCCTCCGCTCCACCTTATGCTGAAATTCTTGCACAAGTGCGGTCCTTGCCCTCAAGGCCATCCAGATCTGCGAGCATCTCTGATCTGGGGGTGTCTTCTGCAGGTGAAGAAAGAGAACTCTGCCCAGAGTTCACTCAGCAGTACTTACTCCGTGCCGAGGTAGGCCAGCTCCCAGTGACAAACATCTTCAGGGGCAGAACTCATTCAGTCTTCAGCATTCATGGGTTCTGTGTTTGTGGGTTCACCTACTTGATGAAACTTATTTGTAACCCTCATGCTCATAAACGCTCACAAGGTAAAATAAAATAAAATTGAGTCTCCTGACTATGTGGTCCCAGCCGAGGTGTAACAAGGTGAAGCGCTGCCTTCTTATGCCAGGTCTCATTGCAAACAGTGTCTGTTCTGTGGAATTTAGTGCCATGTTCTTCACATTTCTGTTCCTCTTTGGGGGTGATTTCGCCATTTAAAATGGTCCTGAGTGCAGTGCTGAAGTACTGTTTAGTGTTCCCAAGTGAGAGGAGGCTGCGATGTGTTACATGGAGAAAATACCTGTGGTGACAACCTTCATTCATGCACGAGCTGTTGTGAATTGTAGCGCTGTTGGACGAGTTCGATGTTAATGAATCAGCAATAGATATTAAGCAAGGCATCATTAAGCAGAAATACACACAAAACAGAATATGTACTGATGGATTGACAAATATACTGTGATCAGAGGGAACCTAAGCTTTGTATTTTTTCTGGGAGCAATGGCTTGGGATTATTAGCTAATTCAGCATTCATGGCCACTTGACAGGACAAAACTACTGTGAATAATGAGAATGTACCATGAATATACAGTTATTTCTGTAGGAAGTGTCCATGGCCAGAGAGAATGAGTCAGAAATTATCCTTTTGTAAGACCTGTGGGAAAACTAGACTCTCCTAGTTTCCAAAGTGTCAGCTTGCCCCACTGGGCTGGTACAGAAGGGGTCTCTTCCTTGTCACTGCCTGTAGCTGGGGTGGGGTGGTGGGGGCGTGTGGCACAGATTGGGAGGGTAATCCAGAGGGTAATCCAGGTGACCCTCGCCTCTCTCAGGCAGCCTTCCACCAGCCCCGCTTCTGTGGTCTCTCCTTTGGGCCCAGATATGAAGAAAATTCTCCATTCTGGCCTCAGAATGATTTGCAGTGGGAATATCTACCGTTTCTGCTCTCATCCCCCCAACATATAATTGCAAAAATAAAACAATCTGACACTAGTACATTTCTCAAGATTTGAGCTGTGTAGTTGTAGTGAAGGTCACTCTGATAGATAGTGATGTAAATACTAAAAACGGTTACCAGTAGGTCCAGTTTATATCATGGCTAGAACAAAACCTGGGGCTTTATTGGAGAGCCAGGAGTAAATCAATGCTGCCCACAGTCAAGTGAGGTTTGAGGTGGGCTGAAGACTGAATTCATGTTTAATCAAGACTATAATAGGTTTTGCTGTTGAACTTTAGCTTTTAATGAAGGATTCAAAGGTGATGATATTTTCCTAAATTTGGCATTCTCTTGATTGCAGTTGAAAAGATTTCTCACGTGTGCAGGAGACCAGTCTTGAATAGCTAAGTTATTGGTACCCTGAAGATTTCTGTATGAGGGACTTTGGGATGTCCATTTGGTATTAAGGAGATGGGGTGTAATTTCTACCTTGCTGCTTTTTACTTTAATTCACTTTACTTCTTTCAGGGCTGCATTTCTTAAAAAAATTGCTTGTGTCAGAGCAATGCCAATTTTAAACATAAATAAACACAAATATCTTTATAGCTTAACATTTTAGTAGGAAAAGATGTGTATTTATATACTTATAGATATAAAAATTATTCAAGGCAAACAAGTCTTGATTGATTATATGTATCTTCTCTTGCCTTTGCTTTCTCTTTTTTATACCAATTGTAATACTTTGTATAATCAATTATTATTTTCAAATATATTAATTTAGTACCTGTTGATTATACAAGAGTATCTATGCCTCCCTTTTCTTGCCACGTGGTGCCATGTCTCAGTCTTAAGGATTGTTATAACCTGCATGCATGTTTTTTCTTTTTTTGTCTTACCTGGCCTGTTATTTCTTTCATCCTATGCTACGACAAAAGCAACTATAAAACATCAAATTGCTTTTTGAGAAACTTCTGTCTATCCCCTTCCCAGTTACAGTTTGAAATAAAGGAATTATTAAAACAATTGGGGTATTTTGGAAACAGCAGTAGGACAGTCTGATGTAAATGATGGTAGTATTACTTTGAATCACATCTTCTATGATAGAAAATATGAGGAATCGACTCTGACATTGGCTAAATTTAACAACTATCTGTACTTTTCATTATTACAAAGAAGAAAATAATCCCTTTCTCATAGGTGAAGAGTGTGATGTGAGAAATATGCAGCTACAAGGTAATAGAGTTTGGAACAATTTACATCAGGATTATTTTAGTTCCTTGATTGGTTTGAGAATCAGAGATGGTTAGAATTTGGAAAAGCACTAGAGGGAGCCAGATCCCTTCCTGAAGTACTTTTCTTTGTCCTGGAGCTGGAGCAAAACTCTCACCCACATTTAGATCAGATTTGTGAACTTGTGAATTCAGTGCTCATCTCAGTCCACAGATATGATTGCATGTATATTTTAAATTTAAAAATCACAAATTTTGGAGAGTAAACTGTTATGTATTATAAGGGTCTTAAGAGATCTATTATCTAAATAGTATCTGTAGACCTTGCTTGGATCCTGATTCAAACAAAGCAACCTTTAAAAGATGTTTGTAGGGAATCTTTATTGGGAGACTTACGGCCAAGATGAAGGTGTAGGTAGATACACTTTGCCTTCTCACACAACCAAAAGAAGGACAGCGACAAATTTAAAAACAAAAAATAACCAGAACTGCCAGAAAATCATACTGTATGGAAGTCTGACAACCAAGGAGTTAAAGAAGAAACATTTATCCATACTAGTAGGAGGGGCAGAGATGAGCAGCTGGGGCAGAGAGGACTCATGGCAAGGTGGTGGCTGGTGGACCAGGTGGTCCCACATTTGCGTGTGGATAAACTGCAAGGAACAACTAGGGAGTGAGATAGACTGCGCAACCCAGGGTTCCAGTGTGGGGAAATAAAGCCTCAAAACCTCTGGCTTTAAAAACCTGTGGGGGTTGGAGTAGTGGGAGAAACTCCCAGCCTCACAGGAGAGTTCATTGGAGAGACTCACAGGGTCCTGGGATGTGCACGAGCCCACCCACCTGGGAATCAGTAACGGAAGGGCCTACGTTGCTTGTGGTAGTGGGGAAAGTGACAGAAAGTTGGCTGAGAGCCAAGAAAGCAGCACTGTTCCCTTTTTGACCCCTATCCCACATGTAGTGACACAATGCAGACACGAGGGTTACCCTGCCTTGTGAATACCTAGGGCTCTGCCCCTTGCTATGTAATGGGTGTGCCGAGACAAAAAAAATACGGCCTAAATGAAAGAACAGATCAAAGTTCCAAAAATAAAACTAAGTGATGAAGAGATAAGCAACTTGTCAGTTGCAGAGTTGAAAACACTGGTAATTAGGATGCTCACAGAAATGGTTGTGTATGGTTGCAGTAGAGAAGGAAGTGAACACTATGCAAAGTGAAATAAAGGAAAATGTATAGGGAACCAACAGTGAAGGGAAGGAAACCTGGATTCAAATCAACGGTTTGGAGCAGAAGGAAGAAATAAACATTCAACTGGAACAGAATGAAGAAACAAGAATTCAAAAAAATGAGGAGAGGCTTAGGAACCTCCAGGACAACTTTAAACATTCCAACATCTGAATCATAGGGGTGCCAGAAGAAGAAGAGGAAGAGCAAGAAATTCAAAACTTATCTGAAAAAACAATGAAAGAGAACTTCCCTAATCTGGCAAGGGAAATAGACTTCCAGGACGTACAGGAAGCTCAGAGAGTCCCAATGAAGTTGGATCCAAGGAGGAACACACCAAGGCACATCATAATTACATTAGTCAAGGCAAAAATGAAGGAGAGAATCCTAGAAGCAGCAAGAGGAAAGGAGACAGTTACCTACAAAGGAATGCCCATAGACTATCAGCTGATTTCTCAGAAGAAGCCTTACAGGCAAGAAGGGACTAGAAAGAAGTATTCCAAGTCATGAAAGACAAGGACCTACATCCAAGATTACCTATCCAGCAAAGCTTTCATTTAGAATGGAAGGGCAGATAAAGTGCTTCCCAGATAAGGTCAAGTTAAAGGAGTTCATCATCACCCAGCCCTTATTATATGAAATGTTAAAAGGACTTACCTAAGAAAAAGAAGATGATTGAAACTATGAACAGTAAAATGAAAACAAACTCACAACTATCAACAACTGAACCTAAAACATAACAAAAATGGAAACAAATTAAGCAAACAACTATAACAGCAACAGAATCACAGAAATAGAGATCACATAGAGGTTTATCAGCAGGGAGGAGGAGGGGGAGAACGGGGAAAAAGGTACAGGGAATAAGAAGCATGAATGGTAGGTACAAAATAGGCAGGGGGAGATTAAGAATAATATAGGAAATGGAGAAGCCAAAGAACTTGTATGTATGACCCATGGACTTGAACTAAGGTGGAGGAATGCTGGTGGGAGGGAGGATGCAGGATGGTGGGGCAATTAAGGGGAGAAAAAAATGGGCCGACTGTAATAGCATAATCAATAAAATATATTTTAAAAAGTTGTTTGTGGGACACCGAGGGAAATTTGAACAGGCACTGAATATGTTAGGGAACTATTGTTAATTTAATTTGGTATGCTAATGATATCTTAGTAATGCTGAAGAATTCCTTTTAAATTCTGTTAAAGATACATGTGGAAGAATTTTTGTATGAAATTATTTGATGCCTATAATTCATTATAAAATTTTTCACAGTTAAGAAAGTGTATGTGTGTATGATAATAGATGAGACAAGATTGACAACATGTTGATTATTGCTGGAACTAGGTTTCATTATATTATTTGTTCTACTTTGATAAGTGTTTGAAAATTTCCATTAAAAGTAAAAACAAAAGCGCAAACATTATTTTTTTACAACTTATTGTTATGATCTAGTTTATGATTATTTATGGCTGATGTATATTTTTTGGTTACAAAATCAGGTATAGCAGAAAATAATCACCTTTCCCCCTAAAGAGTAGCACAATGTGCCACTTCAAAATATGACTGTAGAAGTTTAAGACATTCCACCTGAAAATATGCAGCTTTGGTATATTGCTTATTTTGAGCTGTAGACATTTGAAAGACATCAAATGCAGGGGGAGCCTTCTCTGAAGTCCCCTTACCTTCCTAAAGACAGATCCTCCGAAAAGAACTCAATTGTCATAAATCCTTTCCCAGGAGATTGTTTCATCAACCAGGGAAGGTTGACTCTTGTCACAGGAGAGGAAACTAGAAGTAGACACCATGAGCAGACAAAAATTTTCACGAACTATCAGATCTCCCATCTGTTCTTCAAAGGGCCCATTCATGTTTTTAGGAAATCATTCACTTTCCCCTAAGAGGCCTACATCCCCCTTCCCCTTTTTCTACTAAGGTGGTATTTAAGCCTGAATCCTAAACTACCTTGAGGAATTACTCATTTTTCCCTGTTTATCTGCCATGTACATATGAAGTATTCATACTAATAAACTTATGTTTGTTTTTTTCATGTTACAGGGGTCTTGACTAAGAACTCAGAAGGCTAGAGGGAAAATTTATTTTCTTCCCCTACCATCCTATAATTTGACTTATTTTTGAGTTTTTAATTCCATTTCATACCAGAAATGAAATGTCATTTAATTCAGAGTAATCTCACATTGTACTCAAAAACTTAATTCAAGATAATCTTAATTAAACGTGGGCTTTCCCACTCCCATCTGCATAGCAGGGTCCAAATGCAGCAGAATTGTTGAGTGAAAGCCAGTGAGTGGGGGGTGGTGGCGGTGAGGTAGGGGCTAGTTCTTGGCTCTCATCTCTGTAGTCAGACATACAGAAAGACAGTCTACCTGTCCGTTTGTTCCACAGATGACACCCATGTTGTCTGGTGATTATCTGCAAAGCATCTCCAGTTCTTTTCTACCTGGTGTTGCCAAACTTCTCTTAGAATGGAGGATGCATCCAGAGGTTTTCCTACCGGACTCTGGCTCTCTTGTGCTGCCTGCTTAGACATTTCAGCTCTACTTCTCTTTTACCACGTTTGTTATAAAAGGCCCTGTGGGACTTCTTGAGGACATTTGCTACTTCCTCAAGCTCTAACTGGGGACAAAGGCACAGGTACTTTGTTCTTTCAAAGTCCGTTACAAATCTGTAGGCGTTGGGACATACTCAGAAGAGAGGGATAAACACAGGCCACGTTTATTATTTTTTTTAATTAATATATTTTATTGATTATGCTATTATAGTTGTCCCATTACCTTCCTTTCTTCTTCTTCACCCTGCATACCTTCTCCCACCCACATTTCCCCCCTTTAGTTCATGTCCATGTGTCATAAGTTCTTTAGCTTCTACATTTCCCCTACTATTCTTACCTTCCCCCTGTCTATTTTCTATCTACCTTCATTGCTACTTATTCTCTGTACCCTTTCCCCCCCTCTCTCCTCCTCCCACTCCCCTGTTGCTAACTCTCCATGTGATCTCCATTTCTGTGGTTCTGTTCCTGTTCTAGTTGTTTGCTTAGTTTCTTCTTGTTTTTGTTTTAGG
>CM052541.1:63211963-63236737 GCA_028533065.1 Trachops cirrhosus
GGTACCCCTATAATGCGGATGTTGGAATGTTTCAAGATGTCCTGGAGGATCCTAAGCCTCTCCTCATTTTTTTTGAATTCTTATTTCTTCATTCTTTTCTGGTTGTATATTTTTTTCTTCCTTCTGCTTCACTCCATTGATGTGAGACCCATCTTTCATTTCATCACCATTGGTTCCCTGTGCATCTTTTTTCATTAAACTTACTGTAACCTGCATTTTTTCATCTAATTTGTGACCAAAATCAACCAATTTTGTGAGTATCCTGATCACCAGTGCTTTGAACTATGCATCTGATAGGTTGGCTATCTCTTGGTTGCTTAAAAGGATGGGTTCTGGGGCTTTCAATTGATCTTCTCTTTGAGCCATTTCTTTTTTTTTTTCTGGTCTTGTCCTGCCTGTTAAGTATGAGGGACGGAGCCTTAGGTGTTCACCAGGGCTGGGCACCCCAGTTGCTGGGTTGTGACGCTGTGTGTGGGGGCGGGGTCCGAGAAGAAACAATGGCACTTGCTCCCCTCTCCGTCAGACCTCAGTCCCTTCCGCTGCTCCCTCTGAGCCAACTGGGCCCCTCTGGTGCCAATTCCCATGTGGGTGGGCTTTTGCACCCCGTGGGATTTTCCTTTTCAGTCAGTGTCCCAAGGCTCTATTTTCTGGCACTGGGAGCCTGGGTTGCATGCAGTGCCTTGCTTCACAATCGCCGCCTTGCTGGGTCTGCCAGTTGCTATCCCTCAGCTGGGGTTTGCCAGCTGCCACTTGTGCACTCAGGGTCTGCCCGCTGCGGTCTTGTGCCCTGCCTCAGTTGCCTTGTGGGTCCTGGTTGCCTTACTTGTCCTGTCCCAATGCTTTCTGCTCTCTGCTCCGAAACCCATGCCAGGCTGCCTGACTCCGCTCCTCCTACTTGTCTGGATGAAAGTATCTAATTTAACTCCTTGGGTGTCTGACTTCCATACAGTTCAATTTTCTGTCAGTTCTGGTTATTATTCTGTTTCTATATTGTTGTTGTCTCTATCTTGGTTGTGTGAGGAGGCACAGTGCGTCTACCTATGCCTCCATCTTGGCCAGAAGTTCCCCCACCTTTATTTTTTAATCCTCATCTGAGGATATGTTTTTTTAAATAAGATCTTATTTATTTATTTTTTTGGAGAGAGGGGAAGGGAGGAAGAAAATGAAGGAGAGGAACATTGATGCTTCAGAGAAACATCCATTGGTTGCACATACCTCCAGCTGGGAACCTGGCCTGCAACCCACGTATGTGCCCTGTCTGGGCATCAAATCAGTGATCCTTTGGTTTGCATGCCAGTGCTCAATTTACTGAGCCACACCAGCCAGACCCTGAAGGCATGTTTTTATTGATTGTTTTTAGAGAGAGAAAGGAAGGTGGGGGAGGGAGAGAGAGAGAGAAAGAGAAACACTGATGTGAGAAACATCAATCAGTTGCTTCCCATACATGCCCTGATTGGAAATTGAACCTTCAACACTTTGGTGTATGGGACGTGGCTCCAATCAACTGAGCAACCCCACCAGGGCCACATATCACGTTTTAAAGGAAACAGGGTAACATGTAATATCTCTCCTGGAGGCCTGTGATGTCTCTCTGGTCTGGTGGGTAGGCCTACCACATAGTCTTCCATGATTGCTAATGTCATAAACATGCCCAAAGTCCTTCAGAGATCTGGATGCAGAGAGGGGTGAAGGGTTAAGGAATCATGAAAAAATATTTTCATCAGTTAATATAATAAAATGTTATTCCAATGAATAATTTCAATTTAAATCTTACCACTTGCTTCTCATACAGAAATAAGCTAGGGAAACAGTAGGTAAATAGTGGATAAGAATGTGGGTTCTGGGCTTAGATAGAGAGAATTAGTTCTAATCCTGTTTCTGTGTCTTTTTAGGAGGGATGATGTACAAATATGTTGAGATTTTTAAACTTCCATTTTCTTCAATATAAAGTGGAGGCAGTAATATCTAAAGTATTTTGGGGCGAGTAAGTAAGAATATATGTTGGGAGCACACAAACAGAATTTGGCTCTCTGTATAAAACCAATAAATGGCAACTATTGTATTAAGGAAAACAAAAGCAAAAAAGGCCATATATGTTATTTTTACATGTGGTGATTAGACCTTTCCCCTAGGTCTTTTCAAATTATTAGATCAGGTCTTACAGGGGCATAAGTGAATTTGGGTGTGGTGCCAGGAAAGAGACTACTACAACTTGGAAAAAGAAATCTCTAGTATCTACTCCCAGGCATGTAGAGCCTAATTCTCTTGGTATGTTAAGAAATGACTGCTTAGCTTTCATTCCCATTGTGGCCCATCCTTTATGAACTGTCAGTGGAAAGGAAGCAGATGAAAGGAGGAATTTCAAGAGTATAATATCACTATGGCCTCATGAAATGGGAGGGAAGAAACCAAACAATTTATAGTGGACAGGCTTCCAGATGTTTATTGCCAGGACTTTCTGCTCAGAGTGAAAAGAAAATCCAAACAAATGCCATGTTTCTTTCCTGCACTGTAAGAAAAAGCAGTTATTTTTACTCAGGCTGTTTTTTTTCTTTCTCTCTCCCTCCCTTCACCCCTCATGTGATGGTATTCTGGATAGGAGTGGGAAAATTGCTGCTCTGTTTTCCTGGGAGGCCTCGATAGTGATTCCTTGATGACCTGGCTCCTGATTTCTCTTTGCTCACGGGCATTGAATTTCAACCCATTTTGCAGAGATGTCTAGTTTTTTAATTAAAAAATTTTTTTTATCTTCACCAAAGGACATGCTTATTGATTTTGGAGAGAGGGGAAGGGGGAAAGAGAGAGAGAGAGAGAGGAGGAAATATTGACGCGAAAGAGAAACATTGATTGGTTTCCTTTTGTATTTACCTTGACTGGGGATGGAACCTGCAATCTAGGCATGTACTCTGACTGGGAATTGAACCCATGAATTTTCAGTTTATAAGATGATGCTCCAACCATCTGAGTTACACATGCCAGGGCGAGATGTCTAGCTTTGTAATTAGTTTCCTTCTAGAGGTTGTATGGTAGAGGTAAGTTTCCAAGAATTGGCTTAAGGTAAGAAACTGCAGTCTCAGATACATACAAGGGGGACTCAAACCCAGAATAATCTTCTGAAGGGCATGCCCCTTGTAGTATAGGCTTCCCCACTAGGTGATGTTCTAGGAATCCGTCTGTATCAGTGTACCAGCTAGTGTTGTGAGAGGCTGCATTCGGCTACAGTGAAATTTTTTAAAAAACTCTTTCAACATCTTTGCCCAGCTACACTCTAGAGCATTTGTAGGTTTTGCACATAACTTTTATATCTATGTTTATATATATATGCTACTACTGGAAATTTATTTATATAAAGTAGAAAATGAGAAATAGAGCTTGACATAGGCAAAGCAACAGTAATAATAATAGCAATAATTAGTCCCCAAGTTTTGTGGTCTTTTCACCTTCTTAGTGGTGCCTTTTAATTAACAGTAATTATAAAGTTAAATGAAATCTAGTTAAATAAAGTCTAGTTTATTAATCATTTCTTTTATACTTAGTGCTTTTTGTATTTCTTTAAAAAAAATCTTTGCTTAACCTTAGATCAAGAACACATTCCCCTATGTAATTTTCTGGGAGGTTTAAGGTTTTGCTTTTCACATTTAGGCCTGTGATTTGTTTGGAATAAATGTTTATATATATGGTTTGAGGTACAGATCAACATTTCCCTTACCCAGTTGATCTAGATCCATTTACTATTGATAAGAGTACTCTTTTGCACAGTATTGTAGTGACACCTTTATCATAATTTGGGGGACTGTAAGTGTCTAAGTCTATTTATGGACTCAATTTTTTCCATTGGTCTATTTCTTTGTTCCTGCACCAATAATATATTTTAATTTTTATAGCTTTGTAATACATATTGATATCTGTTAGTGAAGTCCTTCCACTTTGTTTCTCTTCTTACATGATCTCAGTTATTTTAATTTTTCCCTACCTTACACTTGCTAGTGTTTTGGTTAGGGCTACTTTGAATCTATAGATCAATTTGAAGAGAATGTCAAATCTTCTAAATCATGCACATAATACTTTTTTGCATGAAGGTCTTGCTCATCTTTTCTGTTAAATTGATTTATAGGTATTTGATATTTTCTGATACTAGTGTAAATTTCATTTTTAAACATTTATTTTTGTATCATTTAATGTTTATATAGAAATTTATTGCTCACATAGAAATATTGCTCATATAGAAATATTGATCTTGTTGTCAGGGTGGGCGTAGTAGGACACAATGGCAGCCGAACTACATCCTGGAAGAGACGGCAGATGTCAGGTCAGGGAGCCTAAACCGTAGACTTTGCCATAGCAACCAGAGTCTAAGGAAGGCTACCAATGATATGTTATCACTTTGTCCTAGAGGGACCAATCCCCAGACCCCGTGAAGACCCTAAGATTTGGCGTATGAAACCCCACCCTGCCTTTGTTTGGTCGAGATTCTCCCCCAGCCCAGCTCTTTGTGGACCGTGGGGACCTTGCCCGGGTGCGCAAACCCCAATAAAGCTCTATACTGCCTGATTTTGTGGCTGATTGGCATTTCCTCCTTGGTGGAGCTTAAGAAAACCTTACACTTGTATCTTGTGACTTTGCTAAATTCTTTTGTTATTTATTTTTACCTTTACATATGCATTTTTGGATATTTTATGTAGTAGGTTTATTTTTAATTATTCTGCTTGTTATAGTTCTGCAATCTAAGGAAATATGTTTTTTATCAGTTCTGGAAAAATTTCCACCTTTGTTTTAGTTGAATATAGTTTTGCTATTTTTCTAATTTTATAAATTTCTCTTTTATCTAGAGATAATAGTGTAAAAGTGCACATTGCCAAAGACAAAGAGAAAAATTGGCGAAGCAACCTGAAAGAAAAAGATTACATACAAAGAAGCAATAGACTGGCAAACAGATTTCAGATTAACTGAAATAGAAGCCAAAGGACAGTGAAACCATATGTTTAAAGTGCTGAGAGAAACTATCAACTTGAATTCTTTATCAAGCTAAACTTTCATTCAAGAAAGAAAAGGTGAAATAAAGACATTTTCAGAGAAAGACTAAAATAATTTAATTGTCCCCTAACCTTACTAAGAATTACTAAATTGTAAATGTTACTAAGAAGAGAGAATGTGGAATAAATAGAATGACATTAGAGGGGAAAAGAGGAGATGTAACCACTGATGCTGGAGAGTTTTTAACCGGAGTGAGATGATCACGAACAGTTTTCTACCAATGCATTTGAAATTTTATAGTAAAGAAACAATTTTCTAAAAACACATTTTAAAATTGAATTAAAGAAGAAAGAGAATACTAGAACAGACCAAGATTAATTAATAACAATGAGGAAGACGAAATCATTTGTCATCTAAGGTATAAAATACAGGCTCAGATGGTTTAAGGTAAATTCTAACTATGTTCACAAAACAGATTACCTGTATAAAAGTTATTACAATGAACAAAAGGTAATTTGCTATTATTAAATTCATTTTATGCTACTTGTATAACTTTGATTTAAAAAATGTACATGCACAATACAGGAAAGGAAATTTATGAAAATAGATATAAAAATACTAAATAAAATATCAGCAAACAAAATTGCAAGTGTTTATCTTGATTGAATGCATCATGTCTAAGATGATTTTACTCCAGGAATAAAATGCACTAACACTGGATAAAATGCAGTTGCAAACAAGGAACTCTTCCTAAGCTGCAAAAGGATATGTGTCAAATTCACAGCAAGCACTATGCTTAGTGGTGATATATTTGAAAAGAAAACAGACTGCACTCTGCTTGGCAGGCATGTTTATTTGGGGTTTATTTAGGATGATTTGAGAATGTTCTCTTTTATATCTCAACGAACTATATATTTGAAAACTTTTATACTAAGTGATAAATTGCAGTTCATGTCAGAAGAACTGTGATCTACAAATAGTTTATTTTTAGGTGTCAAACAGTTCATTCAAGCACTTCCAGATATCAGTGCTAGATGTTTGGTTTTGACATTTAGACAAAGACAGGCTGCTTTTATATATTTTAGAGAATTCCAACTTGACCTCATCCTTAAATCTGATTGTATATACATTTCATACAGGATCTTGTCCATATGTAAATAAAATACAAAGTCAGGGAAAGCTCCATGACAGAGGTATTACCATTAACTTATGTAGTACGATAACAGTGACTGCTGTGAACATGACCCTGGGACTCCTGCTATTGCATGCTATTAGAAAGAAATAGAACAGGTATTAAGCTCAAAAAGCAAGAAACAGGTGGTTGGCATTCATGGGTTATGTGACTGTCTATGTAGACAATCCAAGAAAATCAGAACCAATAAGAAGCTTCTAGATACAATAAAATTATAAAACACTTAATGGCATTTTATTCAGAGACAAAAAGCAATTGGCAAATGTAATTAGAATAGAGATCCCATTCACAATGAAAAAAAATGATAAGGAATCTAGGACTAAATTTAACAAAAATATGCATGACCTTATTTCTAAAATTATAAAACTTTACTGGAAACCATGAAAGAAAATCTAAATAAGTGAGAAGAAGTTTGTCTTCATAGATGAGGTTACTCAATACAATATGGCAACTGTCCCTAAACTAATGTTAAACAGTGGCATTGAAATGAAAATATCAAGAGAGTTTTTCTTCATGAAACTTGGGATCCTGAGCTAAGAACATTTTGAAGAAGAATAAGGACAGCAGTCCTCCTGCTAAATATTAAGAGTTAGGTATTTTAAATATACTATTAAGTATACTAATTAAAACAAAGTGCTGTTGGTGTAAGAACAGACAGAACCTTAGAATAAAATTAAAAGCTCAGAAATATATCCATATAAATATGGAAATTTGGTTCATTTAGTCGTTCACTACTTATATAGCACTCTTCTTTTTGCTAGTAGAGTCTCCTTCGAGTTGCCTTCCAGGTTCTTTTGACATGATCCTATTAGTCGTTGATGGCTTCCTCACTGTCTGGTGTAGCAATTCGTCCAGACTCACCTGGTATACTTCCTGCTCCTAATCTGATATTAGCCATTTTTCCAAGAAACCTTGCAGATAAAACCTCCATGAGTTCATTCATACTGATACTTCTAATTCAGATTCGGGATACAGGTTTTTACTTATGTTCTCATAAATTAAATCTGTACCTTCTTTAACATTGGGAATCACAGTTGTCAAGTACAGGAGAGAAAAAAATTATAATATTCTATCATTGCCTGTTTGTTTTATCCTTTATTACACACAGAATCAGCTCAGAATAAAGATGATAATGATGATGATGATGATAATAATAATAATAATAATAATAATAGTAATACAACCACTGCCAGTAAGATCACTCTGAAAACAGTTGTTTTGTTGTAAATATTGTCTGTGGCTTTTCATTGCTGTTGCATGGCTGTTTTATCTGTTTTCATGTGCCAGTTTGGGGGGATTCAAATTCATGTTGCTACTTTCATAGCTCAGAATCCCCTTTGGTCAAAGTGATTCTGGAATTTTCTTCCCTGTATAATTAAAAATATATAAAGACTAATCCAATTGGCAGATGATTGGTTATTTCAGCCTAGGATATACTTTGTTGTTTATCTCTAAAGGTCAATGTAGTGAAATCTTATTGGGGGTTTTAGAATAAGGTGAAGCAAACTGCAATAGAAATCAGCGTGTCTTTGGAGAGGTTTAATATAGCCAATAATCTTCAGCAACCCTTTGAAACTGTGCAAATAAATATACAGTCTAAGTCAAAACTGTAACTGCTATCAAAATGCAGCATTAAGAAAAATACTTCATTGCTTCCTTTCAATCAGATTGCTAGCTCTAAATCTGTTTTATGTGGAAATTCTGGAGCTGGCATTTGTGGTTGTGGATATGTTTGTGTTTTGCTTGCCTATCACCCATTTCCCCTATTTTGGCTTAAACACATTAATTTCCTTTATTTTTTAAATTAAGACTATTTTTTTAAAGAGCAGTTTTAGGTTTACAGCAAAATTAACACATGCCTCTCCCATGATCAGCATTCTCCACCAGAAGTGATAGATTTGTTATAATTGATGGACCTACACTGACACATTACAATCACCCAAAGTTCACAGTTTACAGAAGGATTCATTCTTGGTATTGCATGTTCTGTGGCTGTGGGAGAATGTGTAATGACAGGTACCTATGATTATGCTATCATGCAGAGTAGTTTCACAGTCCTCAAAATTCTACTTCTTTCTCTTATTTATCCCTTTTCCTCTCCTCCCACCAATCCCTGGCAATCCTTTCATCTTTTCTGTGCCCATAATTTTGTTTTTGCCTTTTTTCATAATATAGATAGAATCATACAGTATATAGCTAACATCATTTTGAAGAGTCTCTCTTTTGCTAGAAATTTTCTACTTTGAGGGATTTCTTACCTCCTAGGAGTGGGCATATGACTCTAGCTAGATTAGCCAGCTCTTCCAAATGGATTGGACTAATGTAGAAAGGTAGTAGGTCATTCATTCCAGTGATGGTATTGTGAGGAGAACATTGATTAATTCCACTTGTTTTGGACTGGCTCTGATTTTTTACCTTTTTCCAGTTTGTTTCTCCAGTCTTACTGTAAATTTTGTGTTCCCTGATATCCACTTAATACATTCACCTTCTTTTTAGAGTTGGGTTCAGTTACTTACAACCAATTATAACTGATTCAGTGGTGATCAGTTGAATACATTAGAAATGTTCATTCAATTTAAATCATAACTCCTCTTCCAATAGTTCTCTTGATCTTCCTTTCCCTGTTCTATTGAGAAAAAATACACTTTATAATTCATTTATTTTTACTGTTTATATCTCCCATTAGAACGTAAGCTCCATGAGGACAAGAGTTCTTTGTTTATTTACTATTTATTTTTTAAATTAAAGTGTAGTTGACATAAATATCATATTAGTTTCTGGTGTACAATATAGTGATTAAACATATATATTCTTCGTGATGTGATCATCACAATAACTCTAGTAACTATCTGTCACCATACAAAGTTATTATGATAATATTGACATGTCCTCCTATGCTGTACATTCTATCCCTGTGACTGACTTTTTAAAAATGACTGGATGTTTGTGCATCTTATTCTATTCCACACTTTTTACTCATCCATTTGCCTCCCTCACCTCTGACAACTATCAGTTTGTTTTCTGTATCTTTGTGTCTGTTTCTGTTTTGTTTTATTAGTTTTGTTCTTTTTTAGATTTCACATATAAGGGAAATTTTATGGTATTTGTCTTTCTTTGATTTATTTCATTTAGCATAATACATTCTAGGTCCATTCATGTTGTCACAAACGGTAAGATTTCATTCTTTTTATGGGTGAATAATATTTCAGTGTGCATATATACACCACCTCTTCTTTATCAGTTCCTCTATGATTAGACACCTATGTTTTTTCCATATTTTTGCTATTGTAAATAATGGCACAATGAACATATGGATGATAGATATGTGTTTATTGCCATTTTATTGTTCATATTTTTATCTTTTTTCCTTCATCTTAAAGAAGACCCTTTAACATTTCTTGTAATGCTGGTTTGGAGCTATTGAACTCCTTTAGTCTTTTCTTGTCTGGGAAGCTCTTTACTTGTCCTTTGATTCTAAATGATAGCTTTGCTGGATAGAGTAATCTTGGTTGTAAGTCCTTGCTTGTCATCACTTTGAATATTTCTGGTCAATCTCTTCTGGCATGCAAAGTTTCTGTTGAGAAATCAGCTGACTGTCTTATGGGAGCTCCCTTGTAGGTAAGTAACTGCTTTTCTCTTGCTGCTTTTAAGATTCTCTCCTTATCTTTAACCTTGGATAATTTAATTATGATGTATCTTGGTGTGGGTCTCTTTGTGTTCATTTTCTTTGGGACTTTCTGTGCTTCCTGGACTTGTATGTATCTTTCTTCACTAGATTAGGGAATTTTGCAGTCATTATTTTTCAAATTGGTTTTCAATTCCTTGCTCTCTTTTTTCCTCTTTTGGCATCCACATGATGAGAATGTTGGTATGCTTGAAGCTGTCCCAGAGGTTCCTTGAACTGTCCTCATTTTTTTGGATTCTTTTTTAGTTTTTGCTGTTCTGATTGTGTATTTTTTGTTTATCTTCCAAATTACTGATTTGATGCCCTGCTTCATGTACTCTACTATATTCCCTGTGATGTATTCTTCATTTAAGTTAGTGTACTCTTCTTTCTGACTGGTTCTTTTTTAACAAATGTTTTCTATTTCAATTTCTATGTTTCCTCTCTCTTTGTTAAAGTTCTCACTGAGATCACTGAGCATCCTTATAACCAGTGTTTTGAACTCTGCATTACTAGATTGCTTGTCTCCATTGTGTTTAGTTCTTTTTCTGCAGTTTTGTTCTGTTCTTTCATTTGGGACATGTTTTTTTGTCTCTTCATTTCTGTTGCTTCCCTTTGTTACTTTCTATGTATTAGGTAGATATGCTATGTCTCCCAGATTTGGTAGAGTGGCCTAAGGTAGTAAGTGTCCTGTAGGTCCCAGTGGTACAACCTCCTCAGTCACCCAAGATGGGCATTCCAGGTGCACCCATCATGTGGACTGTGTATGCCCTCCTATTGTAGTTGATCATTTATTGCTGTCAATGGAAGGCATTTACCACCAGGCTTGTTGGCTGGGATAAATGGTAGTGACCATAGTAGAGGATTTGCTGTGTAGTGGCCAACCCCCTGGAGCAGGATGCCCTTCAGCCAGGCCCTGGTGCCTGAGTTCATCCCTTCAGTGTGCTGATTGTGGAGGTGTCTGGTTGGTGTTGTGGTGCAGTCTGAAGCTGTTCTTTGGGTCACTGGCTCTGGGGCTTCCCAAGAGGTGCAGGCCAAGGTCAGCTGCTGCTTGTGTCCTGCTTGGAGCCACCCAACATGAGCTACAAAATGATCTGGAGATGGCTACTATTTGTGTTCCATTGGAGGTGGCTGGGAGAGGCTGAGCTGCAAACCAAGGTCAGCCTCAGCTAGTTCCAGGCCTGGGGCCACTTACCAAGAAGTATAGAGCACTCCAAGGCCAGATGCTCTTATTTGCAATTTGTGAACCTTTGAGAGACTTTAGGAAAGTCTGCAGCATGAGCCAAGTTAGGTGGTTTGTATGGAAAAGCCACTGGAAATGGCTTGGTTGGGCCAACAAGTTGGGTGGGGTGGTGTCTCAGTGAATAACCTGGGTAAAGCAAATTGTGTTAGCCAGATTGTTGGAGACTCGTATATGGTGCCCACCTGCTGGCTTTGTGGGTACAGAGCTCAGAAAATGAACAATGGCTTCTGTCAGCACTTCTGTCTGGGAGAAATCTGCCCCTCTGGCTCTAGCCCTAAAGCTGGACAGTTCAGTTCTTCCCCATTTGTCCCTGTCATCTTTCAAGGTGCTGCCCCAGCACTGGAACTCAGAGTAATTAAGTATGAGTAAATTTGCATGGGCCTTTTAAGAGGAACACTTGGGACTCCAGTAGCTTTCTGTCTCAGCCACAATCCCTGTTTATTTCCACAACCAGCAGTTATGGGGATTTCTCTTTCCTGCATTGGAAACTTGGGGTGGTGCTTCTGGGTGTGGAGCTGGGACCTTAGGAGTGACCTTTGCAGATGAGATATTTTTCCTGATTTTAACCACCATGCATGGGTGTTGGACCAGCCTGTTTGGGGTCTTTGTTCCTCTGACCAGTGTCCATGTGGCTTTTTAAATCCTTAGTTGTAGGACTTTCATTTAGCTACATTTCAGGTGGTTTTGATTGATGGTAGTTCTGTAGCTTAGTTGTAATTTTGATGTGGTTGTGGGAGGTTCTGAGTACTGTGTTTACTAACACCACCATCTTACCTAAAGCCCATTTTTAATTTTTTGAAAAACCTTCATACTGTTTTCCATAGTGGCTGTACCAATTTATGACCTCACCAACAGTGTACAAGGATTCCCTTTCTGCACATCTTCAAGGGTTCTTTAAATCTGTTCCTTTGATCCCTATATTCCAAGTATCTAGGACAATTTCTGAAATTAGCAGGTGTTCAAGCAATATTTGTGAATTTAATTAATAAGGTTTATAAATGACTGTTTTTTTTTCCTGACTCTTTGGATTGGAGCAATGCATAGATCCAGTTCATTGTAAGACTTTGGCATGATTTTGCTGCAGATGGTTTTGGTACATCATCACTGAGTGGGTTGGGAGAAAATGTAATTATATGGAAGGCAGTAACCAGATGCTCTCTACCTCCAAGGAAATAAACAAAACTATGGGCTCAGATGGTTAAAGTTTTACATGGTCTTCCAGGTTTGATGTCTAACCAAAGTCCATTTTACATCGTAAGGAAAATTTTGAAAATATCGATGTCATAATAGGGTAAAAGCAGATTTGATTAAAGAACTCAAAAGTCTATTAATTTTTGTTAAAAAATTTAAAATTCACACTTATTTCTACTAAATGACATAGCACTCAACTGATACTGAATGTCATAATCAGGGGAAGGCAAGAACACCTTGGAGAGAATGGCTGGTGTGCGATCTGAGACATCGCTGTGGACACTGAAATCAGAATCAGGTAATTACCAGAATGTTACATATGCTAGTGGACAGTAAATTGAATGACTAATCTTAGATGAGGAAGGAGAATTAATATTTATTAAACATCTTATGTTTTGCATAAGCTTTACATATATTATTTTACATATCTCTTTCATATTTTTTACATTATTCTCAAAATAAGCCCATGTCTTAGCACCTTCATTTTATAAACAGAAAAACAAAATAATAAAAGTTAATTAACTTATAGTGACACAACAAGAAAGAGTCAGGTTCCAAATCTGACTTAAGTTAATCTACATCTATTCTTTCCATTGCATCATCTCCAAAATAGGAAATTAAATATAAAGCTATAGAAAAAAGATACTTTCTCTGGGTAAAAACGGTGAATTGAGTATATGCAATACATACCACTCTCTTGTTAAACTCCAACCGCCCCTTTAAAACAACAGAAACTTTTTAAAGGGAAAAACATGTGAGGACAAGAGAAAAAGAAAATGAACAACAAAATTGGTAAATTGGTAAGTAGATTTGAAAGTGGTAACTGATTAAGCAGACCTGAGGTAACTGAATCCCATGTTGGCAATGGAGAAAGTTGAGTAACAAATTGATTTACTCTGTTGAATCTCCAGGGCTGTAAAGTTAGAGATGATACTTGTGTAAGTAGAAGGGAAGTAGTCTGATTTTGAAGCTAATAAAGTTCCCCAGATTCACATCCCAGCTGCACAAAGCTGTATGATGGTTCTCTTGTCTTACATCCTGGAAGGCTAAAGATATATTCTCTGGAGATGGTAATGCAGAGAGTCACTGGAGGATCCCAAACACAATGGAAGACAGGGGACCATCCTGAAGTTTGTATACTCAATGTTGAAGTCACTGACCATCATTCTCTGTGCGCTTTCAAGAGAGCTGGCAGCCTGGCCTGTGGCCTTTAGGAGAGGAATATGGGTGATCATTCTCCAGAGGATGATGGGTGATCACTACTCCAGAGTAGTCCATAGCTCTCCAACAGAAAAGATTGGATCACATTAACACCTGAAATTCTTCACTGAAATAAGTTGCCTTATCACTTGGAGCTGAAGGCCATGTCAAACCAGCTCCACCTTTGTGCTCAGAGCTTCTAATCAACATTTAAAAGAATTATTTTAAAGAAAACTTAACATAAAATTTACCATCTTAACCATTTTAAGTGTATAACTTAGTAGCATTAAGTACATTTATACTGTACAATGGATCTCTAGAAACTTTTCATTTTTCAAAAAAGAAACTCTATACCCACTGAACAACAACTCTCCACTTTTCCCTCTTCTCCACCCCTGGTAACATCATTCTGCTGTTTCTGTGAGTTTGACTACTTTAGATACCTCATATAAGTGTAATCGTACAGTATTTGTCTTTCTGACTGGCATATTTCACTTCATCATAATGTCTTCAACTATCAGCTATGTTGTAACATGTGACAGATTTCCTTTTTTAAGTTGGAATAATATTTCAGCTTCTAATCAACTTTTAACACTCCACTCTTAAAAATGTTCAGGCAATGATGGACAATTACCAGGCATTAGAGGAGAACCTTTTGCATGAAAGACAGAGTGACACAAATTAACATAAGACATCAGACTATTCAGGGATAAGATAACTTTATAAAAACTATCAATCAAAATATCAGAGGACAGAAGATATCATACAGTAAGTAAGAACAGAATAATTACTTTAAAATAAAGAAACAATAAAACCAAAAATCAAATAGAACAAAAAGTGTTCTTGGGAAAACTCAAAAGAATGGTGAAACTATCTGCTGGGGAAATTTTCTCCAAAAGTGGAGAAAACAATATGAAGCATTAGAGAAAAAAGATAAGTTTAGGGCAACAAGTCAGAGAATCCAAAATAATAGGAGTTTTAGGCAGAGAAAACAGAGAAAATTAAGGGGGGCAAAAGACCCACAAAAATGTACAATAATTACCTTGAATGGAAGAGCATGAGTTTTTCTATCGGAGGACCCATAAAGTCCCTAGCAAAATGGCACACCATAATGAAACCTCAGGACACCAAGAACAATGAGATCACTCTACCAATTTTTAGAGAGAAATAAAAGTTTTAGAAATTAGAATGACATCAAAATTGCAATAGCAATGCTGTAAGCTAGAAGACAATGGAAAAATGTCTCCAATTTAAAGTTCTATACCTTGCTAATTTATTAATCAAGGTCTCTAACACATTTTAAATTTCTGCCCTGACCAGTGTGGCTTAGCTGGTTGGGCACTGTCCCACATAGTGAAAGGTCACCAGTGTGATTCCCGGTCAGGGCATAAGCCAGGGTAGCAGGTTTGGTTCCTGGTTGGGGCTCACACCAGAGGAAGCTGATTGATGCTTTTCTCTCAGATTGATGTTTCTCTTTCTCTCTCTCCCTCCCTTCCCCTGTCTCTAAAAATACGTAAGAAAGTAAAATTAAAAAAAATTTGTTGGTGTCAAGGCTCTATTTTATTTCACTTGTTGAGCTCTGTTAGAGAAATAATAAGGCAGACCAACCTTATCTGTATTTCCTTTTTGTGGTTGTTTTTAAATAAAACTTTATTTTTAGAATAGTTTTCAATTTACAGAAAAATTGTGCAGTGAGTGGATTTTCCATTTCTCCACACCTAGTCTTGCCCTGTTATTAACATCCTACATTAGTATGGTATGTTTGTCACAACTTATAAACCAATATTAATGCATTATTTTTAACTGAAGCCCATACTTTACTCAGATCTCCTTAGTTTTAACCTAATGTTTTTCTTCTATTCTAGGATTCAATCCAGGATACCACATTACATGTCACATCTTTTTAGGCTCCTCTTGGCTCTCATAGTTTTATAAACTTTCCTAATTTTTAATGATCTTGATAGTTTTGAGGAGTATTGGTTGGATATTTTATGGAAAGTCCCTCAATTGGAACTTATCTGATATAGGTTTTGGGAGGAAGACCACCGAGGTGAAGTACCATTTTCATCATGTCCTGTCAAGGGTATAGGCTGTCAACATAACTTATTATTGTTAATCTTGACTTTGGTTACCTGGCTAAAGTAGTGTTTATCAGGCTTCTCCATTGTAAGTTACTCTAACCTGCCAACTCCCTTTTCTTATTGTACTTGGTGAAAGGAAGTCACTATGCATAACTCATACTTACCAGGAACAGGTTATGCTCCATTTTCTTGAGAGTGGAGTATCTATGTTTTCCACTTTATGGAATTACAGTGGAGTATGCAGAAGAATTCCAGTATGTAGGTTACTGTACTGGAATTCTTCTGCAGGGCAGATAGTTCTTTTCTCCTCTAATTTACTTATTCAATAATTAATTTATATCAGTGTTCCAGTATTGACTCATGGATATTTTATATATTGGGTTATAATCCAATATTACTGCATTTTTCTGTGTATTTGTTTTTGTAATACTTATTTTAGAGGTGCTGTGTCACAAAAACCCAAAATACTCTAGTTGCCTTTCTTCTAATCTATAGTTTTTAGCCTAGATCTTAAAAAGATAAAACTGATGTACTGAAAAAATGCTCTCCTACTCGTACACAAGTCGTAGACTTTTATCAAAAATAAATGCAGTTGGCATCCTCTGTTAGCAATGAAAACCACTCCAGGAAAGTCACGGTGCCTGTGGAGCTAACGATCCGTTCACTTCCTGTAACGCCATTTCCCCTGAATTAGGTTTGTTGAGATGAATTTATGTTGCAGTTAACCTGAGCTGCTATAAAACTTGAGGCACTAAAATGCTTCTTACTGTACTGATTATCATATGACTCATATTCCTGTCAAGCAGCATGTGTAAGAAGATGTATTTTCTCTAATTTTTAAGTGGTTTGATAGCAGAAAATTGTATTTAGAGTAGATAGAGCTTCTTTAGCAGGCTTATAAAAAGAAAACAATCCTCAAAAGGTTTAGATGCTAAATTTTGAATACTTCTTTTAAAAATTTACTTGTTTGCATTTTCTAACTAATTTCTCTGTCTGTGGTCTTCATTACTTAGGCTATATACCTTCAGTCATATAAATCACTAAGTGCTTAAAATGCCCATTGTCAAGACTCAGGACAAGTCATTAACCTTGGAAAGTTTAATTACAAACAGTACAGAAGAATGTAAGTGGTGGAAGTACTTGCCTTATTCTTAACTTTTTGTGAATACTTCCTAAGTTTCATCATTAAGTAAAAGGCTTTCTACAGGCTGCTGGTATAAGTTATTTATCAAATTGAAGCAATTTTCTTCTATTCATTGCTTAGTAAGATTTTTTTAAAAAGTTGAGATTTAACATTAAATTTATCCAATGATTTTAAAGAAACTCTCATTTTTTCTCCTTTTATCTCTTAATGTAGTACATTGCATTTGTTGATTTTCTAATGTTGACCATTCTTGTATTCTTGTAAAAAATGTTAGTTGGTTCATATGACAGAGATTATTTGTGCCTTGAGGATTTGGTAATGCTTTCCTATAAAACCATCTTGTGCTAGTAGTACCTTTACTATAGGACAGATTTTTTTTACTGTAAAAAATTCTTCTATGGTTATTAATTCATCTAGGTTTGCTGTCTTCTTGAGTCAATTTTGTTAATTTATATTTTTCTAGGTAAGCACCAGTTATCCAGATTTTAAAATTTACTAGTATAACATTGTACCATATTATCTTAAAAGAAAAACAATATTCTTTATATGCATCTTATATTCTCTTTCTTGATCATATCCTAATGTGGTTATTTGTGTTTTTTTAAATTAAGCTTATCAAATTTAATCTATTTTACTGGTCTTCCCCCAAAACCAGGTTTACAAAAATTATTTATTTATTTTTTAGAGAGAGGGGGAGGGATGAAAGGAGGAGAAAAACATTGATATTAGAGAGAAACTTTGATCAGTTGCCTCTTGTACACACCCTGACCCAGGACTGAACCCGCTATAAAGTTACTTAAAAATTAGAGAAAATACTGAGAATTGAACCAGCAGCTTTTCGCTTTTCAGGGCCCAACCAACTGAGACACCCTGATCGGAGCCTCAACAACCAGTTTTGTATTTACTTGGTTGATTTACTGATTTCTACTATTTTTAACAAAAAGGGAATACTAAATAACCATTTAAAAACTTACTTTTTTGAAAAAAATTTGACTAGAAATGTATTGGTGATCAAAAAAGAGGTTTAAACAAGTCCTGCTTCCTCTCACACCCACAAAAATAATTTTAGGCTGCTTAAATTTTTCTATTCTCTTTTTTTAGTAGGAGAGAAACTTTTTATTGTATAGTTGTATTCACAGATTTGCAGATTTTCAAAGGCATTAGGCTACATCTCATGAGAATGTCAATGGTGTTTTGTCTTTAACACCCTGACTTGGAACACACTGATTGAAATCATCCTAGGCAAGAGAGATGACTATTATTTCAGTTTTCACTGTAGACCTCTCCATAAAGCATAAACTTATAAGGTGATAAGAAAATTATATAATGGACAGGGAGAAGCCTCCCAAGGTGAACCAACTTATATAGAAAAATAGGTAAATGATTTTGCACAAAAAATTAGGCATCCATTTTGAGCCTGTGTCTAAAGCGCTTAGGAGACTGGCTTCTTTGTCATATTTGAAAAGAGCTGTAACAGTTTTATTCTTCTTTTGGGGTCCTCTTATGATTAACCCTGCAGAAAAACTTCAATAATGGGGAGAAAATGAAAATATTTGCATTTGGAATTGTTTTGACATTAATTTCTATCTTGCTTCTTCATTCTTATGTATATGTGTTTGTGTAAACATTAAAGTCAGAACTGATTGGAACAAGAGTTTTGTGGCCCACACAGCACATGCTAAATCCACATTGCTGCTGGTGAGTTAGACACTTACCTTTCCAAGCTGGGCTAACACCTAATTGTCTCCACATTGTGAGAAGTGTAAAGACCATCATGACAATGGGGAGAAAATTCCACCAGTTCAATTTATTTAACACCTCATAACACTCTGGAGTTTTTCTTCACTGCCCAGGCTTGTAAAATTTATTATGAATCTTTAATCCCTCCCCCTACTTTCCTTAGGGCTTTAAAGTGAATGTAAAACAACAACAAACAGTCTATAAAAACACTTCCACTATAGCAGCATATGTTGCTATGTGTTATGACTACGGGTTTGTCAGTACCTTTAAAAATTCATTTGGAATGCGTTTGTCTTTTCAAACATTCTTATACATAGACTTTGGCTTTCTTATGTGAAAGAGATGTTAACAGCCAGTCAACATTTGTATGACTTATATTCCTCCTTCTGTGCTTGCTTTTAAAATATTTTTGTTATAAAGATAAGTCACACCATAAAAACATGTTATTACTTTTACCATAAAGATAGCACATTCACATGCAAAAATTAAAACATTACAGAAAAGAATAAACTAAAAGGTAAAATTCTCCTGTTGTTTATCTCTACTTTTGCTTTGAGATACATTTTGGGCCTTTTTCAAAAGATTGGGCTATATTTACAAAACCAAAGTAACTAGTCATTAGTAACCAGATTGTAGCAGCAGAACCACAGCCAAAAGACAAAATAAAACAAAACCCAGAAAAATTTCTACAATATTTGATTACTAGGTGTCATTTCCAAAGGCAGAAATGATGGCTTACTTCTTCTTCTTCTATCCTAGTAAAGAATTAACAATGCACATCATTACTCCAAAGGGGAAAAACCCTTTCTTTTGAGTGACACTGGACCATGTGATTTATCATACCAACAGGGACAGAGAGCGTAAACCAGAACAGTTCTAGAAAAACCAGGACATGTGGTCCCCCATATAGTACATTCACTCTGTTGAGTTTTAGCATTGATTATGTACTGCTTGGTACTCTTGTTGTGTGTCATAAAGTCTTGTTTTACATTTTAACTCTTCACTAGCAAGCACTTGGACTTTTATTTTTTAGATCCTTAGGTGCATCCAATAGAATGATTAGTAAGAATTGATATATATGTTAATAAGAATTGAATGATTGGTAAGAAATGATAGTAAGAATTTGATAAATGTTTTTTTCTTTCTTGATTCACAAAGACCTTAATGACTTCTAAGATTTTTCTGTCCCCATCTCCAGTCTATTAGCAGCCCCTCACTTGTGATTCTGTGGGTTGTTGGATTTTGCAGACCTTTCTCAAAGCCTTGGAAGTTGCATTGAGACAGACAGAAGAGGGCTCCCTCCCTGATTTTGGAAGGTCTGGAGTAGCGACTAATTCTAGGGCCCAGAATGTCCAGCAGCCTATACTACTGAGTTAATTGGTGGTCTCACCATATTTTCAAAGTGGCTAGTTCTATTCCTGAGCTTCTAATGTATTTTTCTTGGGATATAGTTATGGTACCTATTGCTTGTTTGCTTACTAGTTAAGAGATATTCAATCCCAAACCAATTAACAACAATGAAAAGAACCAAACAGATTTAGGAGGCAGGACAAGAGGGAGCAATGATGACTGTTGGAGGAACAACCTCATTAAGAACTGCCTTTCTGATGGCAGTGATCTTTTTCACTGGAAATTCCTTCCCTGCCTTGTTAGCTTCGAAGATGATTCTGCACCTGCCCTCACATCCCCTTCAAAGATGTGTAAGACAGAGTCCCAGCCTGCTGGGAAAACTGTTGGGGAGACGAATGCTTGAGCAAATAAATTACCACACAGTAGACAGACTTATGACCACTTCTGGACAGAGTGACAAGGTCTGCGAGGGTGGGAGTGCTGAAGTGGGTGTGACATCAGAGCACCTGGATCCAGCTTTGGGTTTTGAGAGATAAGGAAATCCATCGCAAAGCATGGGGATAAAAAGATCATGAAAGTCCTGTGAGAGTTTAAAAATCCTGTAATTGAAGTGTTGGGTGACAGAAACTATGATTAAAATTGATTTGTGTGACTGGTTCAGTTCTTTCACAGGCCATATGAAACTATAAGTGATCTCTTTGTATACCACATACTTGTATTAAAACCAATTCAAATGGTATTTCGGTGACTTTTGTCTTAACTATGATATTTAATAAGACATATAATTTATAAAATTAAATACATATATAATTAATATACAAAATATATATTTTCATGGCCCACAGTTTTTTGTCCTCCTAGTCATCTCTTTTTTAAAGAACTGCTCTTAGATCTCCATTGAGGTGCCATATTTTGCAATCAGGTAAGTTCTTTGAGGTGCCTCAAATTCATAAACCTGTGTGCAGAGATTATAACCTCCTCAGTGACTAGAAAACACATATGCTCAAGTAATTAAGGGTACTTAAGAGGTTAAAACATGCTTGAAATCCCCAAACAAGTTTGTAAGTACTTTTCCAGAGAACTGCTTGCCTAAAAAAGGGTATACCAGTTCCCAACACAGCAGTGATTTGCAGCACTGAACTCAGAATACCTGATGACTAGATTTCCTCAGCACGGGTATTCGATCATTTGTTTGTTTTATGCTGAGAATATTGTTGAACTTGTGGTTTGGCAATACTGTAAGTTAGTAAATGATGGAAATAAGGGTTTTAATTTCTGGTTAGGATTTCTCACTGTTTCTTGGTGCTGCTAGAGCTAAATCTAGGGTGCCTTCCCATTATGGTTTGATTTGCGTTGGTCTCCATGATCTAGGCCCAGTGATAACCTGCTTAGATGACTGATGTATAGCAAATCCATGTTGTTGGGTGGATGTTATGGCTCTGGTCTGTGTCAGGAAGTGACTAAAGTCACCATGGCGTGGGCTTATTCCCTTTGGTCAATTTTTCTAGTTTCACTGTATATAATGACTTTTCCTTAAAAGTCTAGCAGGCTGTTTCCTTTATTTGGCCCTTTACTTCAGGCAGAAGGAAGAGATGAGGTATAGCACCACCCTGTGGGAATTGGCAAGTTGGGGGCCAGTGCAAGAAAATGCTGATATTCTGGCTCTTGCTATTATTGTCAATAATAAAGTCTTTTATCTCTGACCCAGAAGTCTTGTATCTTCTTCCAGCACCCATGAAACTGTGGTAGGCTAACTTGTTAACTTGCAAGTTGGGTAAAATCTAACTCTTTGCATTTCCTGACATTTCTGTTATGAGCCTCTCTGTATTCTACCTTCTTTGCCCAGCCATTAAATATGGGTGTTTCCCAAAGTTCTGCCTCTGGCTTACTGTCATTCTTTTCCTTCATCCTTTCCCTGGGTGATCTTATTTAGTCTCATGTTTGTATTTCTAAATGATAGAGAATGCCTTCCAAATGTGCATTTCTAGCCTCGATGTTTCCTCTGAGCTGTAGATCCCTATCTATAGCTCTGATACTCGAGTGCCTCAAACCTAACAGGTATCATACTAACTCCTTGTACCAGTCCTGCCTGGACCTTCACCTGCAGGGTTGCTACTGCAGTTGGTGGTGCAGCCATTCAGCTAGGCACTTGAGCCACCTGCTGATTTTTGACTCTATCTTCCTCTCACCTGTCCACATTTTAATCACTAGTATTACTGATTTTTCTTCTTAAATCATATTTACTTCCACTTTTATTGTAACTACTCCAGTTTGAGCCCTTACTACCCATGTCTTGGGCCACAACAGTAGTAGATTAGGGTTTTCCAGAGAAAAAAATTGGTATATATACCAATTATATATATCCATATATACTGTTGGTTATATAATATATAAATCTATTCTATTTATCATCTATTTGCCTATCATTCATCCATCTCTATTAGGAGGAAGACAGGTGATTGGATAGATAGATGGATAGATTAATTATAAGGAATTGGCTTATGTGATTATGTGATTATGTGAGGCTGGTAAGCCCAAAGTCTGCAAGGTGGGCTGGTGGTGTGGGAGACCCAAGAAGAGCCAATATTTTAGTTCCAATGCTGTTAGGCAGGAAGAACCATTGTTGCAGGTGAAGTTCAAAGGCAGTTAACTGGAGAATTCTCTCTTACTTGAGGGAGAATTTGTCTTTTCATTCTATTCAGGCTTTCAATTGATTGTATGAAGCCTACCCACATTATGAAGAGTAACCTGTTTTACTCAAGTCCACTGATTTAAATGTTAATCTCATCCAAAAACATGCTCAGAGAACACCCAGAATAATGTTTGACCAACTATCTGGGAACCTTGTGGCCCAGCCAAGTTGATATATAAAATTAACCATCACTAATAGCCTCCTAAGTGGCCTCCTTGTTTCCAACTTTGTTCCTTTCAAGTTGATCTTCCAACGTCATTTATCTACAAAACAAATCAGACCATGAGACTCTCCCTCTTAAAACACTTCAATAGTTCCATATTACCTCCAGAATAAAGCCCACTCTTAAACTTGGCTGACTCATTATGACATACTGTGTAATATTTCCTTAGACATACTGGGTCAGGACCTCTGCTCTCGAACTGGAATTCTCACCTGCTCTCCTTGCACTTGGCTGATTCCCACTACTGACTGACAGACACACAACTCAAGGATAAACCTCAGGAAGATTTCTGGCTCTTCCAGGCTAAAGGTTGTGTCTCTTTTCTGTGCATATGTTGTTCCTATTTCTGCTTCTGCTTTACTACAGTGCATTAGATATAAGTGTTTGTTGTCTAAACACAGGATTGAAAAACCAATTTCTCCTATAAGGGAAGAGACTATGTCTTATTTTTGAAACCTCAGTGTCTGAATAGTGACTGACATAGTGTTGCTCAATACATGTTGACTGATCAACTGATTTCAAGTCCCCAAAACTCCATATTGGAGTGGGATGGAGGAAATAGAAGAAGAGAAAACAGAGATCTCCTCTGGTGAAAAAAAATCAAAACTTAAATGCACCATGAAGTTTCAGATTCTTTTGGAAAGTGACTTTAAACAGCTAATAAAATCAAGGGATTATTATTGAGCATTAAGAATACCTGTAGGAAAAAAACAGAATACCTGTAGGAACAGAGGCTGGCTGTAACTTTCTTCATCATTATCATAAAGTCAGATCAGCTGACACCTTGGAAATTATTATTAATCACTCTTATTTTTATTTTTTGAAAGATTTAAAATGCCTGAGAACACTATAATTAGATTTTTTCATAGCTTGTACTTAATACACAGGCATTTTGGTTGCAAGGCAGCATTCAGTCCATACACCACATTCTGGGCACCTGAAACCATGGCAACCATGATTTCTGAGCATTTGTAAGCAATTTAATTTGGCTTAACCATTTAGAGGCATTATTTTGCTAGTTATTTCTGAAAATGATCTTACGGACACTTCAATATGAATAAATTTTTATTTTATTTTAGTGCTTTTCTAATGAACCATTATCTTCCTCTTTTTTTCTGATTCTAAAGATAGAAAATGATTTGCAGCTAGATGGCCATCAGTATGCTCAAGTACCATTTACTCAGTCTTTGAAATCAGCTCCAATAATCCAGTGCAGGGCAGAGAAAGGTGTGATCTTTTAAAGAAAGTCATAATTCCCCTTTCTCATTTTTCTCTAAGTTAACACTGTAACGGGGCTCAAATAATTTTAAATCCTAAAATGCAAACTGAGATAAAGAAAGACAATTATTGATGCTTTTATATGTGTGTCAGGAAGTAGGATGTTTCATTAATTTTTAAAGCTATTAAGTATAGATGGTAAATACATCTAATTTCTAACTATCATTCTTTTTATCCAATCTCAAAGTAGCTTCTCCATGAACATTAGCTGAGTCATCTATTGATTCAAAGACTGGTGTCACAAAGCAGCACGCTGAATTTCAATCCTAAAAACTCAATTACTAAGGTTCTTCAGAGGCCTCTCAACATTAGTTTTTAGAAGCTTACATTAAAAATTACTCAAGATAAACTGCCCACATTTGCCAAAACTGTGGATACATGTGGAAATTTTTCTTCTATCCAACTTGAAGAACACAGTTTTGTGTCAGCGGTTAGGGGCGTGCTAAAACCTCTAGCTGATAAAATGTTTATTAGGCAATACTTTCAGAGTTATAGTTGTGATGCTAAATGCATTTACACAAAATTAAATGAGGCTGGGGGGAGTGTTGTTAAATATCTTCTGAGAAATTTTGGCAAGTTGCAATAGACATTAAGACTCTAAGTCATATACCATATGATCTCACCTTTAACAGGAACCTAAACAACAAAACAAAGAAGCAAGTGAAATATAACAAAAGACACTGAAATAGAGTTGTCAGTGACCAGAGGGGAGAGGGGAGGGAATTTCAGGGGAGAAGGGAAGGGTTTACAGGAACAAATATAGAGGACACATGGACAAAACTAGGGGTGTTGGAAAGGGGAG
>CM052541.1:63236837-63269346 GCA_028533065.1 Trachops cirrhosus
TCATTTGCATTTTGATATATAAACTGGGGTTTGTTAGTGGCAGAAACATTTTTATAAATAAATTAGAAGAAATTTAAACTGTTTTCTTCCTGTATGTAAACATCTGTTAGCACAAATAACCCCATTTCCTCAATAGTACTTTGGTACTATGATAGTTTTATATGCAGAAAAAAAGGGTGAAGAAATTAGGCAGACAGTGCAAAGATTCTTTGTAAGGGATCTCTTAGACAATCCTCCATGGGGCCAAGGCCTTTCTAAGAAATTTCTACTAAGAACTGAGATTTCCTCTCTTTGGTTTCCAGATCATCCCCTGCCTTACAATTTCAGAAGCCCATGGACCTTAAATATAAAGTTGATTGGTGCAAGTTGCTTAAAATATTCACTTTGATTTTTGAAGCAAAATTGTATGATTGGCTTTTAATCATGCATTTTAAAAGGCCCTGTCCCTCCCCCACCCCTTAAGAAACTTGAGCTTCTGTCTCCCTGATCATCTCCAATGTGCTTAGGAAAGCTGGCTAACTTCATGTATCGGGAATGCCCCTTGCCTGTCTGGACACTTCTGGTAAGTCAGATTAAACTCAGCTGCCTTCTTGTAAGAGAGGCTGGATGTTCTCTATCTGAGCAGCATTAGACAGTAGGATGCACCCTTGACTAATGCTGCCACATTGCATCTGCTGGATCCTACTAATGAAGGGCTTCTCTTTGGCTGGACTGATAATAAACCCAGTTTCCTGAGGACTGAGGCTGCCAAGTTGCTTATTCCTCCAACTTGACTTCTTGACCATCATTATGCCCTGCCTAGATTGTTGAGAAAGATGAATCTCTTGTTTTTGGCTAGAGGTACTTCCTTTCTTTTCCATTGGATTTAGAAGTTGAGAGGAGGCATTAAACCCTGCTGGTCCTTGTATTATGTTCTCTAAGTCTGTATTTCTGTGTGAAGGTATACTTCCCTAGGTAGAAAAGAACTTGCTTTTGGCCTCTCCTTGAACTAGAAAATTAGCCTTAAATCAGGTGAATTCCCTTTGCTTGATATGATCTTTGTGATCTCATCCTATTCATTATCTAATTTCTCAGACCTTTTCATTTGGGTCAGCTCTGTTCCTTCTGGTTCTTATGAATACATGGCATCAGAAGTTAGATAAGTGATTAAAATTAGATGAAAAAAACAAATCTCTATTTCTTTAATAGAACTTAATTCCTTTTAAAGCCACTATTCTCACTCTGCAGTGGAAAACAATCTTATCACATTTATGCATTCTTGTGTACTACAATTTAAATGCTTCTTTTGTGTAATTGATTTCAGTCAAAATTTACATATTACTATCTTTTCACGTGGCTGTTCACAGCTCCCTCTCCCAGTCTTCCCTTTCCCTATCACAGTTCTGCTTCTGTTTCATGGGGCTCAAGTTTCTGTCACCTGGCAGTGGAAGGGAGAGGGAGTTTGCTTATGTGGATGGTGTGTGTTATGGCAACAAAAAGCTGGTCCTCTCCTTAATCTCTTGTCTCACCCAGATGCTAATGCAATACAACTACTGAGGCCCATGATTGAGTCTCGAGACATGGATGACATCCAACATTGCCTCTTTTGTGTGTCATATTAGATGGCCTGTGATATCCAGCTGGTGCCCTTTAACCATATTTCAGAGGGTCCTATGGAGGCAACTTTGCTTCCCTTCCTGTGCTTTCAATTTTCTCTAGTGTGGTTCTCTTCATTCTTCTGGCTGGCCTCTTTGGAGCTAGCAAGCTGAATCATCTCCCCAAATGCATTCAAGTGCCTACTCTAAGTTCAAAAGAAATCGAGCACTCCCCACTCCACCAGACTTACTGCTTAGAAAATCAGAGGTGATGCTGAGGCTCACCTAGTCCTGCCTAATCCTGTCTCTACTCCTTCTCCCTGCTGACCCTTTTCCCATGCCCTGCTAGGCATTGTACTAGGCCTACTTGCTCACCAGAGAAGTGGTTGGGAACCTTCTCTGTCAAAAATTACCCTGATACTTCTGGGGAAATTATCTCAGGAATCTACTCTCCCTTTGAGATTATACTAGGAAGTGAGGAGAGAGTTGTCCCAAATACAATTTGGACCCCTTTTCTCTAATGTGGTTTCCCAACTTTTTTTATATTTTTGTCTCCCAGAAAGGTAGCATAGGAGCAGAGAAAAAATTCTTCTTTATCTCCTGCCCTGATTGTTTTTACCTGAGTCTGTGTATGAGTGAGTGTGTATGTTGGGTGTTCGTTTTGAAAGTGGAGTTTTAGGGAGAAGGGAGGCTGAAATCATCAGTCTGTGTCTCAAGTTGCAGGCTGATGAAAATGATCCATTAAGGGGAGAAAATCTGATGTATGAGAGAGGAGAGAATTGCTGGAACAATTTCTTAAACAGGAAGAGGGGATGGGAGCTGGTGCTTAGTCTGCCTGGACCTTCCCTTTTCCTTTCAGTTAGAGGTTTCCTGCTCTCTTTTCTCTTGCCCAATTACTGCTCTGGGCATTCTGAATAATGTAGCAGAGTGGATGAGTTCAGTATCAGAGAATAAATCAGTCCAGATTTTGAACTTAGAATTTTCACAACTATATATTGTCGATTTAAAGTAGCAATATGCAACCAGGATAAAGGGATAAAAGCTTCCAGGTAGTCATGGTTAGGTTAGGTTATATATGTCTTTGTTTTTTAACACAAAAATGAAAACTTCTCCCATAATGGCATATGTTAGTATTAGAATTTGGAGAGCTATTGGGGCATGGACTCAAGATAAGAATATAGGACCAGCAGTGTTAATGTCAGAACAAAGTAGAGAGTGTCCTATTGAAAATTATAAGTTGGTATCTAAGTCCAGTGAATTGCTATAATATTAAGGATATTACAACAACTCCCTGCACTTGTAAAATATATGGCATTCTTTCCTGTCTGGATTGAACATGATAAGCTATGTACACTTGTGCTTTGCTTTCCAAGAATGGAAATTATGCTTGTTTTACAATTGCATCAAATTTAACATAATAGATTGTGCAGGCCATTGCTTTAAAATACTGCTCTACACAAATGATTTCATTTTGATCCTGGAAGGAAAGGGGCAAAAATTCTCCTCAGCCTTAGTTTGCTGAATAAATAGAGCCTGTAATGACTGTCTATATGCTCAAAGAGTCAGAAGAGGATTTGTTTTAGAGGAGGAATATGACAGACCAAAAGGGCTGATGTCAGAAGATTAGGTAGACCCTGGGGAAGGTCCAACAAAGAAAACTTTGTTAGTTTTAACTAAGAGTGTTTTAACTAACAAAGTTAGGAGATCTAGCAAGAGACAAAAATATCCAGGTGGAATGAGAGAAAATGTAGGAAGCCCTGGTGAGGCTGGAGGTTGAAGACCAGAAGGGAGAGTGCAACTGAGGCAGATGTTGGTACCTAAAAGGCCTGGCATGGCCAGGTCTTCAGGGGAAAAGGCAAGCTTTACAGTTCTCACAGGTAGAAACAAAATTTTGGCTAGAAGCCTAGAGAGGGACAAAAAGTAAAGTGGTCAGAATCCAGGCAAGAAATTTAGTGATAGTTATAGGGCATGAGAAGCCTCAAAGATTGTAAGCTCAAAACTTAGGATTCTGAGCTCAAAAAACTTTCTGGAAGAGAGAGCAGAGGTGGTCTTTGTGTGATGGAGCTAAATAGGTTCCTATGGCTAAAGCAAGTAATGTGAACAAAATATTTAGACACCGAGATCTCTAGAATATTTAACACATACATGCAGAGAAAGGACTGATGAATTACAGAGCAAAATGTTCACAAAATATCTCTTAAAAGTACACAGGGAAGGTGGTTTGCTCTTCTTTTTATTTTTGCTTGAATAATCTTTCTGGAGTGTCTATAGTGTACATATATTATTTAAAAGATAATGAAATAAAAATTCTTTAAAAAATTTGCCCAAATTACCTTTAGTGTATTTGCAGATAGCTTGAGAAGTTGATGTTTTGTTCAATGACTGGGTGACTGATCCTGCCTAGGTGGGGCACAAATATAAGACCAAATGCTGCAGAACACAACACATTCTCTTGGAATTGAGTACATTTCCATATCCAAATCTGCTTGCCTTTTATCTTTTAGTGGAAATTTCTTGATTGACTGGTAGAATAACCACCTTTTTCCAAAATGGTCATTTAGTCTGGGTCTATCTGGGACAAAATGAAATAAGAGTTAGAAATTATTGAGCTGAGGTGATTAATTGGAAGGATTCAAAATGAATAAATTAAGGTTGGACCCCAATCCATGCACCCAGCTGGATACTTTTTATTGGCCGATTGAGCCTATAATAGGGTAGTGGAATAGGAGAATGTTGGGCTTTATTTTTTAGTTCATTTTGCAAATTAGAAAAGCCTTAGGCAAAATTCCTTTTGTTCTTAATGCCAAAATGTTTCGCCATTAACCCAACACAAAATGTATTAGATAATAATTTTTTATAAACACTGGACCAATAAGCCTCATAAAATTTAAAAATGTTTCCTGTCTTAAATATTTTCATTAACCCCCAATGATATAAATGGAGCCAAAGATGTAATAATGAAAAGACAAACAAATCTTATTTTCAGTTAAGCTTTTATGCATACCTTAGGAATTGGGTTATAAGAAAAGAAATATTTGGTTACATGAATAAAATTGACTATTCAAATTTATTACATACATGTATTTGTCTATTATAATTCTCTGGTCCAGTTGGAAATTCAGTTTGAATAGCAGTTATGATTTTAACCTGTTCTTGTTTGTGTGCATCCTCTGAATTCTTTAGAGCCATAGTTGCGTTAGGACAATAATAGGATGGTTTGGCCATAGACTTGGATGTTAGATAACTCACATGCTGTGTCTTTAATTAATGCAAGACCAGTTATGCTTACCAAGGGATAACAAATGGTCCATTGTCAGGTTCAATAGGTTCCTATCACCTTTACCCATGGGTTATGTGGATAAAGATCATAAAGAAGCCCCTGAGGAATATAATGATGCTAAATGGTCCCTAAATATGCTATCCCCCACATAAACACCAATTAAGGTTGTAGTATGGAATTCATCAGGACTCTGCTAATTACAAATCCTTTCTACTCTTTGCTAGAGTGAAATAATGGACCTCATTTAATATTGTCAATAACATGCTGTGAGCCTGGTGATTATCTCATACATAAATAGTCTCTGTGACTAGTGACCCCTAGTGGGTAGTAGGTGTACACATTTTTTGAGGCAGCTATTTTCTCTGTTATTAAGGCTTTGGATGAAATGAAATTTGGTTGTTAGAGGACAGATCTGGGATGAATCAACCAAAGCAGCAGCTTTCATTTAGTGTTTTGCTCATCCTTTATGCCCCACCAGACAAGATGTATCTCCTGATGACACCAGCCCAGGGGTACAGATGTGTTATTTTTTCCTAGTTGATCTTACCAATGGTTCTTCCCCACATAATCCTCACCGGCTTTCTTACTCCCATGTGGTAGCTATGAGACTGCCTCAGTCACCCTTCTTTTAGGGGTGTACTTAGGGGCACTGAGCCCACGCATCTCCTGCTCAGTGCAGCCTTGGCCACCCTGTATCACTGTTGCTGCTTTGTTGGTACTGGCACATTGCCTGTGCTGTAGTCTCAGTGACTGGCATAGAGCTGGAGGCATGATGGCTTTCCTAAACTTCACTCCAAAGTTGGTGTCCTTTTCTATTTCTCTGCAGGGAGTTAAGCTACTCAGGGCTAGTTTCCAGGATACATGGAATTCCACCAGAGCTCTGGGACAGTTTCTGTGTGATCTTTTATTTTTTTGCTCTAAGTAACTGGTAGAACCTAAACAAGCCTGTCCTCATGCCTTCCCCATGTCGCCCTATATTGGTTTACTCTGAATCAACTATCAGGTTTCTTAGCCACAGAATGCAGAGTTGGGCAGAGGTGTCCATAACAGCTTCTTGGAGCTGTTGGGAGCTGGTGCCAGCTTACCACTGTCTATGGGTATCTAGCACTTTGCATTTTACTCCAATTACAGTAAGAAAGAAAAGTGAAAATTCAGTGGAGTCAACAGTACAGAGGTGTACCTTGCTTACTGTAATAGAAATGGTTCTGGTGTGGCATCTGAATAGAATACTTATAAATCATAAGGGAGATCATTATTTTAGAGAAAACTGTAGTGAAGAGCTTAGTAAAGCAAAGATTCCATTTTTGCAAAATAAACCATGCCTTCTGATTTATCTGATTTGCACATTTGGATTTTATGTGTCGGGTTTTCTTTAAAGTATTTTATGCCTATAAAACAAACAAACAAAAACAAACAGACAGACAGACAAACGACCTTAACATTTTTATGGGGGCCTGGGGCTAGAGTAGGGATCTCTCATGATTATTTCATTTTTAAGTTACCTCCTTCCATTTAGTTGGAAAAGTGACGGGTCTCTTTGGCAGCTCTTGACAGGCCCCTAGGGGTCATCTACAAGAACAGGTCAACTTCTCTGGGAGAAACTGCATTCTTGAAGCCTCCTAGTTTTTCATGTACTTGCTCTGTTCCTTTGAAGGAAGTAAGAAAGCTAGATTTTGGTCATTGTTCTACCTTAGACAGTTGCATGATATGAACAAATCAGCTGGTCTCTCTGGGTCTCCTTTTTTCTAATCAGTAAAATGAGAAGAGTAGGTTCAATGATTGTGAAATTCACATCTGGCAGTGCAATTTTAAACAAAAATAAATTTTAGAGTCCATCTTTGAAAACATCATCAAATCATGAATTTCTCTATATTAAAATGCTAACTATCAAGGACACATGTGTTTTGCTTTCATGAGGCAAAAAATGGCACAGAACTTTTTGGAAACTTGTATATGTATTTAATAGAGCTAAACAACTCATGTCCAATAGTGGCAAACCACGTTCTTGAAAAATGGCGGAATATATCTTCTCAAGTGATTGCTTAAATTCAGTTCTACTGGGGCTTAATTAAGGAATGTTCTATGTAGTAATGAACAATTCTGTGGAATAAAATCACTGAAGAAATAGAGATGCCCCAGAAAACAATGCCAGTTTTGGCATTTGAGACATAATCTGGTTTAGTTCGTTTGGGTTCTTAAATCTGAAGGCAATTCAAGTCTATGTTGAAATGACCAGAGGTGAATTCCTCTGGCCTTAGCCTGTTGTTGAGAGCCAGGGAAGTTTATTTTGTGTCTGGGCTATTGAGTGAGTTCCCAAAACCAATTTTCTGTTGGAAATGGTATGTATCCTTCTGGCAACAAGCTGCTTGAGCAACAAGCTGTCACATTTCAGTGTGGAAACCTTTTGTTTGGCAATGAGATAACTTTAGTTCTTGATCGATCAGGGATCTATTTAGAAATTCAGCATAAATGCATTTGGAGTACACTGGGCTCTTCAAAGAAGAACTAAAGTCAGGGCAAATCATACTGCATTTTTCTCTACTTTTTCATCTGTCCCTCCTTCCATATGGCATGTTTTGATACAGGAAAAAAACCAGCAAGGGCAACCTTGAAAAAGCCTAGCATGTTTGGAGTATAAGGAAGCACACAGCAGCAACCATTCCTTGCCTTACCAAGGGAGGTCAGACAGCAATTTAGAAGCTGAATCTGTTTATATTGATTGTTGAGATTTGGTTGGCACCTACTAGCTTTTGTACTAGAAAAGCTTTATCACATTCTCAGCTTTAAATATATAAGTTATTAAGACAAAGCTAAAACTATGATAAAGAAGGTGCTCAGATTCAAATTACTCATTGGTGCATGAGGACAGACCACGCAATCTTATTTATTGTTATTTTTAAGTTTTTTTAAAAAAATATTTTATTTATTTTTAGAGAGAGCGAAGGGAGGGAGAAAGAGAGGGAAAGAAACATCAATGTGTGGTTACCTCTTACATGTCCCCTACTAGGGAACTGGCAATCCAGGCACATGCCCTAACTGGGAATTGAATTGGCAACCCTTTGGTTTGCAGGCCAACACTCAAATCCACTGAGACACACCAGCCAGGACTATTTTTATTTTTTCATTTTTGTATATTTTATTGATTATGTTATTACAGTTGTCCTATTTCTTTGCTCATCTTTATCCTCTTCTGCTCTCCATCTCCCCTACCTCCAGCATTCTCCCCCTTAGTTCATGTCCATGGGTCATACATATGAATTCTTTGGCTTCTCCATTTCCTATACTATTCTTAACTTCCCCTGTCTATTTTGTACCTACCAATTATGCTTCTTATTCCCTGTACTTTTCCCCCCATTCTCCTCCCGCTCCCTCCCCATTGATCACCCTCCATGTGATCTCTATTTCTCTGGTTCTGTTCCTATTCTAGTTGTTTACTTAGTTTGTTTTTGTTTTTGTTTTTTAGGTTCAGTTGTTGATACACGTGAGTTTGTTGTCATTTTACTGTTCATAGTTTGGATTTTCTTTGTCTTAGGTAAGTCCCTTTAACATTTCATATAATAAGGGCTGGGTGATGATGAACTCCTTTAACTTGACCTTATCTGGGAAGCACTTTATATGCCCTTCCATTCTAAATGATAGGTTTGTTGGGCAGAGTCCATCTTAGATGTAGGTCCTTGCCTTCCATGAATTTGAATACTTCTTTCCAGCCCCTTCTTGCTTGTAAGGTTTCTTTTCAGAAATCAGCTGATAGTCTAATGGGAACTCCTTTATAGGCAACTCTCTCCTTTTCTCTTGCTGCTTTTAAGATTCTCTGCTTATCTTGTATCTTGGATAATTTAATTATGATGTGCCTTGGTGTGTTCCTCATTGGGCCCAACTTCATTGGGACTCTCTGAGCTTCCTGGACTTCCTGGAAGTCTATTTCCTTTGCCAGATTGGGGAAGTTCTCCTTCATTATTTTTTCAAATAAGTTTTCATTTTTTGCTCTTCTTCTTCTCCTTCTGGCATCCCTATCATTTGAATGTTAGAACATGTATAGTTGTCTCAGCATTTCCTAAGCCTCTCCACATTTTTTTAATTCTTGACTCTTCATTTTGTTCCAGTTGTTTATTTCTTCCTTTTGTTCCAAATCATTGATTTGAGTCCTGGTTCCTTCCCTTTACTGTTGGTTCCCTGTATGTTTGTCTTTATTTCGCTTTGTATAGCTCTCACTTCTTCCTCTATGTTACATAAATACTCAACCATTTTGTGAGCATCCTGATTACCAATGTTTTGAACTCTGCATTTGATACGTTGACTATCTTCTTGTTGCTTAGTTCTTTTTCTGGAGTTTTGATCTGTTCTTTCATTTGGGATATATTTCTTTATCTTGGTGCACTTCTTAAATTGTAAGTGGTGGAGCCTTAGGTATTCACCGGGGTGGGGCAACCCAAGTCACTGTATTGTGGTGCTGTATGTGGGGGAGGGGTCAGAGAGGGAACAGTACCACTTGCTTAGCTCTTGTCCACCTTCAGTCACTTCCCCCATTACCCACAAGAGAATTACGCCTTTCTGGTGCTGATTCTTGGGTGGGTGGGTTTGTGTAAGTTCTAGGACCCCGTGGGTCCCTCCAAGGGACTTTCCTATGAGACTGGGAATTTCTTCTACTGCCACAACCCCTACAGGTTTTTATAGCCAGGGGATTTGAGGTTCTATTGCCCTGTGCTGGAACCCTGGTTGCGTGGTCTGTCTCACTCCCCAGTTGCTCCTCACTGTTATCCACATGCAAATATGAGACTGCTCTGTCCACCAGCTGCTGCCTTGCTCACCCAGTCTACCAGCCACCACCTTGCTGCCCACCCTCTCCACCCCTGCTGCCTGCTTCCATCCCCCCTAGCAGTCTGGATGAATGTTTCTTCTTTCACTGCTTGGTTGTTGGACTTTAGTACAGTTCGATTTTCTGGCCATTCTGGTTGGTTTTTGTTTTTAAATTGGTTGTTGTCCTTCTTTTGGTTGTGAGAGGAAGTGAGGTATATCTACCCATGCCACCATCTTGGCCAGAGGATGCATTTTTAATTTTCATTTTATAAATTGCCCATCTGTTCTTATATGCTACAAGAATAATATTCAAGCACATTTTCCTAATATCATTTTGTGATTCTTTATTGCTTATGTAAGGAAAAACAGACATGAAAAGATGACACTGTTTTCAAGGTGGCTTAGATGCATGTCTTCTAACATAGAGTTCTGTGCAAAATGTTACCTGGACAGAATCATGATGTCTTCTTTCTTTTCCCTGGAATTGCTGTTCACTTATTTTTATTTATGTACCAACAGAGACCAAACTGCAGCTTTTCCTTTACATTTCCTTATATTTTCTCTGTTCACCTAACCTTTCAATAACCCTTTTGAAATCAATGAAGCATGTAATTATTGTACCATATAGAAACAGTTGGGGAAAACAAATGGCATAGTGTAATTTATGGAGGTAAGTCATCCAGAAAAATGTGGGAAGAATGTTCAATTTATTTTAAATATCACAATACTATTGCCTTTTTTCTTTCTGTTGTGCACATTAAATTCTTGTATGACACATGAAAACTTATTAAACACATGCTTATATAAAAATCCAGGAGAAGTTGCTATAAAAATTAAAATGTTCCAATTTAAACAACAATAGGAAACCAGTAGAGTTTAAGGCATTTATTTCCTTTGTTTAGATTGGTGACTAAAACTACAGCTAAGACATTTTCATTTGTCAGCAGCTCAAATAAATTCTTATACTCTTCAATCTTAGAAAGGTGCAAAGGTGAGACGCCAGGTTTACAGAGCACTAGCAGGAGGGGTGTGTGTGTGTGTGTATGGTGGTAGAATGGAGGTACTACTGACATTTTGATGTTAATTTTATCTAAAGACCCGATGCATAGGATACAGATCAGCACTAATGTAAAAATAATGTACTCAAATGGACATACTTATCATATATGTGTTTATGTATATACACATATATGTGTACACATACATTGTAAATTTATGAAGAGTATACTAATGTATTTCATCTTGGAATTAGGATTTTTGAAATAAGCAGAGTAGAGTATAGTTTATGGGGAAGCATTGTTTTGAGGTGTTTACTTCAATATTCAGGTTATTTAGCTTCTATTGAATCCTTATACTCAAATATAGGTTTCTCTCATCATTTAGCTCAGCAGCTCTCAACACTGGATTCAATAGAATCTTATAGGGAACTATAAAAACATTCTAGTGCCTAGACTTTATTCCTGGAAATTCTGATTTAATTGGTCTGGGAGTGAGCCTGGGCGCTGGTAATTTTATAAAGCCCCCTTGGTAAATCTAATCTGCAGTTAGGATTGACAGTCACTGCTTTAGCTTGTGTTAACAAGCAATCACTGCAATATCTAACAACCACATGATAATCCTGAGTGTACTGAGATCTTTTCTTCCTCATCAAGACTGTCGAAACCCAGGGCTATTGAGGTTGCAGAAGGGTGCTGTCTGTAACTTGTGGCAAAAAGCCAGGAAAGGAGAAGCAATGGATGTGATTTGGGACAGGCTATATGTTGGGTGAGTTGTACAAGATGATAAGCCTAGGTGGAGTCAGGACTTGAACCCAGGTCTTCTATAGTGATGTGGTTGTGAGTGACCCTCTGTGGAATCACACGGCCAGCTTGGGTATGTCAGTTTCTGCTTTAATTAATTGGTTGAGTGAGTGATGATGAGCATGTCATTTATTTGTCATTTGCATGTCACCCTGGTAAAGACTTTGGACTCTTCAGGTTGGGGAAGAAGAATATAGTATCAGTCTCAGTCTCATGTAGCAGGCCTAATTTTTTTTAGCCTAAGTTTTCATACCTATAAAATGGAAATAATGATTATCATTTCTCCTTCACAGGTTGAGTGGTTGAGAGGATTAAGTGATATAATAAATGCAAAACCTCTTGTGACAGTATATCATGCATACCTCCTCAATGTATGTGAGCTATTATTATTATTATCATTGTTATTTGACAATACATCTTATTCTCTTTCTACTATATTATGCCACTTAATCAGGTTGTGTCTATAAGCCTCAGTTTTAAGTTTTTTTCCTTGAGAACTTGAATTTTTTACTTCTGGGGCCTGTATACTAAGTCAGATTCTTTACCTTAACACTTACCTGAATGATGGCTTAGTCTTCTGTTTTCTTTGATAACAGCTCCTGGGATGGCTTCAGGTGTCTTCCAAGCCAGTAGAGATATAGAAAATGTATTTCTTATTTTTCCTTATATGCTAGAAATAAAAAGAAGCTAAATGTAAATATAACTAATATAGATCCATATAAGTGCTTTGAAAATGCAACTCTTGTAACAATATTAACTGTTACGTGGTGCTCACTATAATTTAGTGCCAGGTATAATTTAAAATGTTTAACATAAAATATCTGAAAAACTTTTTATTATGGAAAATTCCAGACACAAACAGGAGTACCTGTGTATGTAGAGTATATGTAGAGTTCCACATATACATGATTCATTTTTAACTAGTATTCCTTCATGGCCAGTTTTGTTTGGTATATTGTCATTCAACCCCACTGCCTTAATATCACAAATATTTTCTCTAAGTAATTCAGTATGCATCTTGAAAAGATAAAGACTTAAAAAAAGATTCTCACAATACCAGCATTATGCATTAATGTAACCCTTATATAAACCTTATCTGTCAAGTGGCATTATTATGCCTATTTTACAGATAGTGAAACCAAGGCGCAGAGAAGTTAAGTAACTTGCTCACGGTTACACAACTATTAAGTAACAGAGGTGGAATTTGAAAGCTGGTGCTCTAGCTACATAGTCTTCATTCTTAACCACTCTCACTTCCTGGCTTCTCAAAGTGAAAAAAAATGCAGTATACAATAATTTCTTCTCAATGAATGCAAGACTTCAGCTTTTAGTGTTGTTAATGTCCTAGTTGTATGGGTAACCTCTTGGGTACCAGTATCTGATTCTGTTCTCTGTAGTTGTGTGGACTTAGGTTTCAGACAGACCTGAGTTTGAATCCTGGTTCCATCATTTATTAGCTAAGTGACTTCACGTCTATTAATTATCCTTTGTAGATCACAGTTCCTTTGTCTGTTACATGATGTTATAACAACACCTATTTCATGAAATTCTTAAGAGCTAACACAAGGACACATGTACTTGTTTTAGGCTGATTTTCTTGACTTGATTGGCTAGGCAGCAATGCCTTGAATGGTCAAGAAATGCCTTGAAGAAGACTTAGTACAATTGACTCAGAAATGCCTCCTAAGGTACAGCTGGAATGCTGCCAGCTTGTTATATTGAAATAAATGGTATAACATATTAGCTCATATGAGCAAAGGAGCATCATTTTCTAGGAATGATTTTTCTCTCTTTGAGCTACTTTAAAGTCATTTGTCACCCATCCAGGTAGTAACCAGGCCCACAGGCTCCTGACCCTGCTTAGCTTCCGAGATCAGATCCAAGACTGAGCAAAAAAGGGGAAAAATATAAAGTCATTCGTCAACAGCCATCCTAAAATTACAGTGAAAATTCGCACAGAACACGTATGCACGTCTTTTATGGCCTCGCTCCTTTCACTCCAGCTTTTAGCTGGAATTCACATTATGAACAAAAGTGTGTAAAGAGTGTTAAGACTAGGACAGTAAAAACTGTGTGTATGCATGTGTGTGTGAGACTGCTCTCTGAAATTAAATATGTTCTGTCTTAATTATTAACTATTTTGGAATTTATGTTTGTTTCTACATACCACTAATTTGGAAAATCAAGGGTTGATCATACACAGAATATTTTATTGTATTTTTCTTTTCTTCTGTAACATCTGGTATCCAGAATTTGTACCTTATTCCAGATATTTAGTTTTTCCTTGTTTGTATGTCTTTACCAGGGTTTGTATTGAACATTCAACCCTGTCAAAGAAGAATCACACTTTCCTAATATACTTATTGTGTGCTCTGTTACTTGTAATTCATATGATTTATATTCCTTGCACATTTCATCAACAATGGCATTCCTTTTAGTATTCCCACTTGGTAAGAACACCACCTTGTAACCTTGTCCTCTCCCCTTTCTCTTCTTTGTTAGGTTAAAATGAAAGGGTTGTTTTGACTTATAATTAACAGCTGAGTTGGCTCTCACCTTCAAGGTATTCTTGCATGGCAAAGAAAACAAATGCTATTTTGCTCTATAAATGTTATATTAGAGAATTTTCTCCACATGTCTTTTAACTTCCTGCCCCTAGGTTTGGAATACCTCCCTAGACACAAAGAGTTGTGGAGGAAGCTGATTCTGGGAAATTCTCTGTTGAAACCAAGTTTCTTGCCTCCAGCAGTGTGTATATAGGGGAAATCAGGCTACTTGGTTTTTCTGTAGTTGTGTCAAGGTAATAATTCATGCTATTTAATTATACACCTTGCAGAGCTTAGATGACAATTTTGGCCTTTTAGAATTTCACATTAACAATTTCTAAATGAAGTGAAAACTTCAAATTATATTCAGTTAAGGGAATCTGTTCCTAGGTATAAAGTTAGAAAATTATGAGTCTGTCACTTGGACACATTTATTTTGCAGTTAGCTGATACTTCATTTTTTCTATGTCTGTCTGTCTTTATCTATAGCTATCTTTTTACAATCAGCTTTTGAATTATATTTTATATTGGAGTATATTTTGAATAATTATACTCCATTTATACAATAAAATGCATCAGTTTTAAGTAGAGTTTGTTGACAAATGTACTGTATTTTTTGGACTATAAGACACCCCCCCGCCCCGCCAATTTGGGAGGAATAATGGTTGTTAATGCTGCTATTGAGTTCTATTTACATTTACATTGGTGAAATATTATGTTACTTATGTTATTAAATATTGTACCACATTTTTTGCTTCAAAATTTTTTCCCTATTTTCCTCCTCTAAAACCTAGGTGTGTCTTATGGTCTGAAAAATACAGTATATATTGACCACCCTAGCCAAGTTATAAAACATTTTTTGTCACCCCAAGTCTTTACTTATGCCCCTTCCAAGGTGATAAGAACATCCTTCAAGGGCTATCTGTCATTTTTAGATGAAAAAGCACCATCAAAACCCAGTTGTAACTGTGTGGCTAAGACTGACTTTATTTTAACAAAAGCAACATTTACTGTAATTACTTAATAATAAATAGAAACATGCAGATACTAAAAGAGTTCTGACTCCTGATGGCAGCTCAGCAAAGAGGAGGGGAGGAATGGGTGGAAGTGAATGGATATTGGGCAGCAGTTTATACAACCGCAGTCAGCCCGGGATGCAGGCATCAGCTTTGGAAGGACCTGGAATTATAGTCAGCATCTGCAGTGCCTTCACTGCATGATGATCCAGAAGAAAAAATATCAGATGTAGTAGAGGTCACAGAGCATTGCTGAATTGTTATTTAATAGATGCAGGTTTAATGCAGACAACAAAGGCAGCTGCCAGAGTCAAAAGAGGTTAGAGGTATGTGCTTAATAATAAAAGGTATACAAAGTATATACAGAGTATTTACAGGGTATATTGGTCCAGGTGTTCACCCTTTATTAAATCAAAAAATTCTGCCAGGCCAAGGCAGAGATAGGACTTCCTAATGGTTGTCATAGGAGGTGAGAGGGTGAGATAAAGGCCAGGAGGCTGGTGATCCCAATTACACAGTGTTTAGTTTTGATGAGATAGGTCTGAGTTCTTTCCCCAACACATCTTTGTGGGCTTTTGTTATTGTTCAGACAATTATAGGACTTTGATGCCTTAGGTGGCTCAGTCATTTGAATTAAGCTTTGGGTTGTTTGAGTGCTGTAATGTGCTGATGAAGATGGCAGTTAGCTCTTTCATTATAAGAGTGGTAGGATGGCAGCAGGGGAAATACTAAAGCTGTTTCCGTTTTAAATTGACTGCATGCAATTATATCCAAATAGAATAGTCTGCAAGATGGAATAAGAAACCTCAGTTTTGCTCATATGCCAGGCCTTATTTACTTTTAATTACTCCATTTATACAACATTATTTAAATTGAAGTATATGAAATTGGGTCCAAAAGACATCCAATGACTTCTCTGGAGAGTGGATTTAGAGCAGTTAAAAACAAATCAGATAAGACTACTGGTCAAGATGGCAGTGTAGGCAGACATGCTCTCTTCTTTGCACAACCACATCAAAATTACAACTAAAATATAGAACAACTGTCATCATAATTTGAGTTGAATGGATGTCTGACAACTATGGAACTAAAGACACCACATCCATCTAGACTGGTAGGAGGGGTACAGATGTGGAATGGGCTGGTCCCCCACCCACATAGGGTGGATAAATGTTTCGGAGGGATATCTCAGTAGTGAGGAGTCCCAGCCCCACACAAGACCCCTCCAGCCCAGGGTTCTAGTGCCAGGAAAATAAGTCCCCACAACTTCAGCCTACAAAAACTAGTGGGGATTGAGTCAGTGGAAGAAACTTCTGGAGCCCCAAGAAGTTCCTCTCAAAGAACCCACACACAGACTCACCTACTCAGACTCACTCCGTCTGTGCTCCAGCACTAGGGTAACAGCTTAAAAGGCACCAGTGGCATAGAGGGAAAAACTGAAGTGTCTGGTATCAAGGAGAGCAGAGGCCATCATCCCTTTTCTAAACCCTCTCCTTGTAGAGCTGGCAAACTAATGCCATATCTGAGACTCCATCAACCTGGCTAACATGGTTTGACCCACCTTGGAGGTCCCCAGAGTCTCTGCCCCACCCAACTTATGGGCCCACCTGAGTTGCTTTTCCATATGAGTGGCTGGTCTTGGCACATGCTTCATAACTTCTTAAATCCTGTCAAATAAGCAACAGCTGGTCTCAGTGAGCCTGAGGCCCAGCACTACCAGCAGCCAGCCTACATTCAAAGCTTGGCTTTGCCTGGGAATCTCCAAGCCCACCACAAGTAGCAGCTGTCTCAGATTGCTTTGTAGCTCAGACAGAGTGGCCCAATACAGGTGAGGGTTGACCTTGGCCTGCACCAGAAACCCCAGTGCCTGTGCACCCAGTGGATAGCTATAGACCACATCTGGGGTACCAACACCCTGTCTCTGAATAGCTGTTCCTCCATGGAGGGAGGAAGTTGGAGATAAGTGGTCACAGCCAATCCTTCCAGCTGACTGACCTGGGTGAATCCCTGCCATTGATCTTCCAAGAGCAACCAAGGCTCAACTACAAGAGCAGGGTGTACTCAGCCCACACAAAGGGCACACTTTAAGGACCCAGCTTGGATGACAGGGGTGGCTATGCCACTAAACTGTACATGACATCTACCACGTTAGGCCACATTACCAAGATGTGGAGTCACAGCAGCTCTACTTAATACATAGAAACAAGCACAGGGAGGCTGACAAAATGAAGAGACACAGAAACATGGCCCAAATGAAGGGACAGATCAAAACTCCAGAAAAAGAACTAAACAAAATGGAGATAAGCAATTTATCAGATGCAGAGTTCAAAACACTGCTTATAAAGATGCTCAATGAAATTAGTGAGGACCTGAACAACATTAAAAAGACCCAGTCAGAAACAGAGGATACACTAACTGAAATAAGGAACAATTTATAGGGAAACAGTAGAGTGGATGAAACTAAGAATCAAATCGATGATTTGGAACATCAGGAAGCAAAAAAACAACCAACCAGAACAACAAGAAGAGAAAAGAATTAAGAAAAATGAGGACAGTATAAGCAGCCTCTGGGACAACTTCAAGTGTTCCAACATTCATATCGTGGGGGTGCCAGAAAGAGAAGATAAAGAGTAAGAAATTGAAAATCTATTTGAAAAAATAATGAAAGAAAACTTTGCTAATTTGACCAGGGAAGTAGACGTGCAAATCCAGGAAAATCAGAGAGTTCCAAACAAGATGGGTACAAAGAGGCCCATTTCAAGACACATCATAATTAAAATTCCAAAGGTTGAACATAAAGAGAATATTAAAAGCAGCAAGAGAAAAGTAGTTAGTTACCTACAGGAGAGTCCCCATAAGATTGTCAGCTGATTTCTCAAAAGAAACTTTGCAGACTAGAAGGAATTGACAAGAAATATTCAAAGTCATGAAAAGCAGGGATCTACAGCCAAGATTGCTCTACCCATCAAAGCTAGTATCAAAGAGCAGATAGTTTCCCAGACAAGAAGAAATCTAAGTGAGTTCATCATCACCAAATCATTATTACACAAAATGTTAAAGAGACTTATTTAAGAAAATAAAAAAGATCAAAAGTATGAAATAAAATAGCAAATCATACAAATCTATCAATAATTGAATCTAATAAACAAACTAAGCAAACAAGAAGAAAAGAGAGAATCATGTATACAGAGAGCATTTTGATGGTTGCCAGAATGGACAGGGGTATGGGGGAATGGGTGAAGAGGTGGGCAGATTAAGAAATACAAATAGGTAGTTACAGAATAGCCATGGAGATATAAAGTACAGTATAGGAAATGGAGTAGCTAAAGAACGCACAAGCATGACCCATGAACATGAACAATGGTGGGCAGATTGCCTGGGGGAGTGGGGGGTTTTGGGTGGATGGAGGGCAAAGGGGGATAATCAGGATAACTCTAATAGTATAATCAATAAAATATAATCTAAAAGAAGAAAAAGGAATTCCTATCCCCAAAACAATAAAACATCTGATAAAATACTGAACCCCCCCCACAAAAAAAATCACATAAGGATGTAAGAAGGAGAAAACAGTGGTTAGTATGGTTGAATTTCACGTTCAAGTTCAGATTAATTTGCCAAAGCAAGAGGATTCTGTTGATGCCAGGACATTGGCCAACTTCTTCAGAACTGGTGGCACGGTTGTGTTTTACGTCATTTTACAAAGGTAAAATGCCAATGATTTAGTTGATTCTGTGGATCCTTCAGGGAATACCTGAATTTCCCTTTGAGATTATATTTCACCAGAATTCAATCTACTTATTTAAAAAAATATTTATTTCTTTATTAGAGAGAGGGGAAGGAGGAAAGAAGAGAGGGAGTAAAACATCAATGTAAGAGAGAAACATCAACTGGTTGCCTCTTGTCCTCAATCCCACAACCCAGTCATGTGCCCTGACCAGGAGTTGAACCACTGGCTTTTCTGTTTTGCAGGGAGGATGCCCAGCCAACTGAGCCACACCAGCCAGGACCATTCCACTGATTTTTATGTATGGTGTTCCTCTGACCTTAGAGAGAGAGTGAGATGTACCTTTTACAGTGTACAGAAATACTCATTATCCAAGTCACATGGATGCTTATTACTATTTAAGTAAAACAAATAATCCTTTAACATGCATGCACTTTTTAATGAACATATGTGTGAATTAGCAACAGTTGTTTGTTGGTTGTGTTTGATGGTTGTGTTCCTCTCATGAACAAGCCTGTTATTTCACTTTTAGTACATGCTACTTCTCCTAAGACTGGAGTCCTCAGTTCATTTCCTTGGAGACAGGGTAAGAACATCTCAAATTTATTAGGGTCAGAATGATGTACAACTCTGGAAATTTTAGTTACTTTTTTTTCTTCAAGTACATTTCAATAAAAAAAACACATACAACTTTCCTTTTTGATTTTTCAAATTGCTTTTTAAATATAATCCCAACTTTCCCTCTAGGCTTTGGAGAGACTAGTTTTCTTCTTTCTCAGTTTTCTCTGTTTTCATTCTTTATGTGGCTGGATAACAATGACTTTAACTTTCCATCTTACAGCTATCAAAGATACTGACCTGTTGGTCTTAATAAAAGTTATGAACCGTGCCCTGCTAAAATGACTTTACCCTCCCCTTTCTCCCTTCACCATGATAAATTCCCTTGGTGGGTGATAAAATACTGGATTGAAGTGGACACATTTGGTCTCTGTTAAAGCTATTTATGGTGATTTCTCTGCCGTAAGCATCATACCCTGGGTAACCAGATGCTCCTCTTTTGGGGTCCATCTCATAACATATTCTCTCAGTATTCCAAGAACTCCTTTGGGGCCAGCAAATTACCCTCTCTCTGCAAGTGCACTTATATAACATAGCTTCATCCGAAAGAAGCTGTACATTTAGGGAGGAAAAATCATGCAATGGAAAAGCCACTTTTAGTTTTTTTAAACCATTTAATCAAATACAATTTGCTTTCGATTTGTCCATAGGCTTAGCTTCCTATAATGAGGGTCTTTAGAGGTGGTGGGCAGTTGTTCAGAGGGCATGAATGATGTTCACTGTTTGTTGTTGTGTTTCTGAGATGATACAAACTGGACAAGCCATCAAAGGCTCAGGTAAACAGACATCTGTGTCTTAGAGTTTATTAAGATCCAGGATTCTGTTTTTCTGATGAATATATCCTCTCCCTTTATCCTCTTGCTGATTATTACATCAATTAAAGAAACTTAAAATCAACTCCCCACAACATTCCAGTCTTCTCCCAGAGTGTTAGGCTTTAATGCTGCCACGACTACCTAATTGTCTGTTTGAAGCAGACGTTTCTGAAGACATTTGTTCATATCTTTGGAAGATCTGGATGATCTACTCTAGATTAAAGTTTGTCAATTAGATGTTTAATGTTGTGTCACCTCTGGAAAGTTTCTTCACCACTCCTCAAGGTACCACTTTTGCTTTTTTGAGGTGAACTTTAAGAATAATAGCACTAATAATGTTGTTAAAACTGCAGTTTCCTTTCCTTATTGAAGCATAAATTAGTGCTTCTATGTAGAACTCCCAGGAATAAGAAAGAGTTCATTTTTATTCCCCTCCTGGGGAGTAACCTGGGAGCCTGGAACGGACAGGAGGGTATGGTAACCAGTAACTTCCTTTCCTTTTTGGCTTCACCAGGCACCATTTCTTCAGTTCCACAGGCAAACTGTGCAGTTGTTAGCTCTAGAAAACAACATACCAGAACAAACTATCAGATTTCATGGTGGCACAGTGCTTTTCTTTTACTGTTTCAAGAAAATAATGTCCTTTTAGGAGTAATGGGGAAGTGAGAATTGAGGATTATATGGCAGCTTTCTTCTTGTAAGCCATGAAAAGTCTAGTTTGTGGAAGCAGATTTAAAAGAGAATGTGTATCTGTTTCTGTTTTTTCAGGGAAGATGTCAGCATGAAAATTGGGTGATGCTCTATCCTAAGCAATCTGGTGTCCCTAGCTCAATGCCTGCCACAAAGTAGGCATTCAAATACTTGCCAAATTAAATTTCTGTTTAAAGATATCTATGAACTGGGAATATAAAAACAGCATTTTAAATGTTAAGTTCCAATAGTGGATGTTGTCACAGAAATAAGACAACATAACTGATGTCCATACATACATATACATTCAGAATGTTTATATATAATTTGTGGAGATTTAATATTTATTCCTTTTATGTTATGTTTGGATGAAATTCTCTTGTTATATATCTTGATCTTTGTTTCCATTGTTTACTTTGGAACTTTCAGTATCCAAGTTTGCTGTATGTAAACATGCCATATTTAAAAATTGTCTTGGTATCCTTGCTATAATCCCTTAAAATTCAATTTTCTGAAGTGAAACCTGTTTCTGGCAAAGAAGTAAAATTCCCTTTGGGAAATAGGATTGTCTATGTGCAGTTGAGGCACACTTCAAAAAAGGCTGTTATATCATTCAGATTAAATTTAAAGACATAGAGAACAATTGGAGCCTCTCATAGGGTAGAAAAATAGCTACCAAGTTTGGTGAGCTCTTACTCTCAGAAAATTAGATCAGATTAGATTTGATTATACTTAATTCCACTTATTAAACTTTCACATTATGCCAGACCCTGTTAAGTGCTAGAAATACAAAGATGATTTCCATAGAATTTGTATCCTCCAGAAGCTCATAGGATAAATGATTTTATTAGAATATAACTTCCATGACAGCAGAACTCCGTTTGTTCACCTTTGTATTTCCAATGTTTAGGATTATTTTTGCCCCATAGTAGGTGCCTTAGTCCATTTGGGCTGCTATAGCAAAAGACCATAGACTGGGTTGCTTAAACAACAGATTTATTTCTCACAGTTCTAGAGGCTGAAAGTCCAAGATCAAGGTGCCAATAGATTCAGTTCTGGTGAGGTCTCACTTCCTGGCTTGCAGACAATTTCCTTCTTGCTGTGTGTGCACATGGACTTTCCTTGGCATGCTGATGGAGAGAAAAAGAGACAGAGAGAGTGAGACACACAGAGAGAGATCTCATATCTCTTCATCTCCATCATCTTAAGGATACTAATATCATCATGAGAACTACCTCTAGACCTAATCTAACCTTAATTACCTTCCCATGGCCCCACCTCCAAATACCATCACAGTGGAGATTATGACTTCAACATAAGATATTTTGGGGGGCAGGACACAAACATTCAGTCCCTAACAATAGATACTCAATTTATAGTTTTTAAAAAAGATTTTATTCATTTATTTATAGACAGAAGGGAAGGGAGAGAGAAAGAGAGGGAAACATCAGTGTGTGGTTACCTGTCACACACCCCCTACTGGGGATCTGGCCTGCAACCCAAGCATGTGCCCTTATTAGGAATTCAACTGGTGACCCTTTGGTTCGCAGGATGGTGCTCAGTCCATTGAGCCACACCAGCCAGGGCTATAGGTTTTAAATATAGATCAATGGATGGATTATTATGTTGGAGAGAGATTCTGAATTATCAAGTGTTTGCATGACAAGTGGTCACTAGTAGGCATATGGTGCATACTCCTACCCAGTCCTCATCATCTTCTATAAAAGTTCATAAAAGTTGCCACTCTTTTCAAATTTTAGATTATAACCTAATATATTTGGACTAGTTTGGCTCAGGACTATCTTTTCTGCATAGGGCAAAACATAAATTATCCATTTCTTTAAGAGGGCTAAGTCTCCGAAAAATTCTTCCATAAGCACTGAAATCCAGGTTCTCTGTCTTATGAAGAGGAAGACAAATCCACCTCATTGAATCTGGATGATACAGCAAAAATGGTCTAGAAACTCTAGATCAGCAATTTTCAACTGCTGTAGAGTGGTACACTGCTGTGCCATAAAACTTTTAAAATGTAATATTTGACTATTTAGACAGGGACATCGACCTCTTTCCCCTTAGGTTGTCAAATAAGAAAATGACAACAGCTAAAACAACAATAGCTTTCTGGTGTGAATGAATAAAAATTATACCAATTTTTTGTCAAATTGGCAAAATATATATATATTTTTACACACACACACACACACACACACACACACACAGGGACCCAGCACAAATAATGCCCCATTGTTATTATAAAATCTTTTATTACAAAATTATAAGCATGTAATTCTGTAACAACAATATCACACTCAAGCACGCCATATGAAATTCTAGTAAAATGTTCAAATTAAAACTATAAATTATTACACTCATATTATTACCCTACCAACCACACTCAATTAGGCCTTACTTCTGCCAAACCCTGTATATTTTTTGGTGTGCTGCAGAATTTCAGTAATTAGTTTATGTGTGCCATGAGATGAAAAAGGTCAAAAATCACTGCTTTAGATCAATAGCATCCTGACAAAGGCCACAGATAATCAAGGCTGCCCTATGACACCGTCATCCAGGGCAAGTGGGTTTCTCTGCCAGGAGGATGACCACAAGTAGAGTTACAACAGCTGGTCTGCTATCTGATGTGACTGGACTCAGGAGGTAGGTGGTCAGTGAATCAACAGAGTCAGCTAAATGTGGAGAGTCATATAAAAGGATACATGGTAACTTACACAATATATTTAAATATACTTTAAAACATGTGTCTATGTATGTTTATTCTTCAATATTTTGATATGGAGTCAGCTCATTCTTTAAGAACTGTTCTGCTGTTTGGAATACCTGTTTTTCTTTCTTATATAAACAATGTCTATAAAGCATCTTCTGTAACTGACAGAGTCAAACTCTTTAAATTAGATTGAGAACTAAAAGATAGTTAGAATGCATTCTTTTTTTTGCTTAAGTTCCAAGTCTTGAATGATTTTTCTTTTTCATTTTCAATTGACATACAATATAATATTATATTAGTTCTAGATGTGCGATGTAATTATTCAATATTTGTATATGTTGGGAAATAGTTACCACAGTAAGTCTAGTGTACATCTGTCACCAAAAATAGCTGCAATTTTTTTCTTGGGATAGGAACTTTTAAGATTTAATCTTAGCAACTTTCATGTATGCAATACAGTATTTTCAACTGTAGTCACTATTACATCACATCATGGATTATATTACATCATGACTCATTTATTTTGTGACTGGAATTTTGTACTTTTGGATCCCTTTCTCCTATTTTTTAAATTGAATTTATGGGGGATGATATTGGTTAATAAAATTATATAGGTGTCAGGTGTCAAATGTCTACCTAGGCACAAACAGCTGTGTTGAGGACACCATGAAGTGCAGAAATGCTGAAAGATTTGTGCCTAAGTGAATATAAAGTGCTTAGTAAGCAGAATGATGAAGACCTCTGTCCTAATTTTGGGAGGAGGCGAGCCACTGAATCGAGGATTCAGTGGCTCTATCCTCAAAAGGTGGATTCTATCCTCAAAAGCTGGAATTCTATCGTGGCGATAGCTGGGAATGGCAGTTTTGCAACTGTTCTCAAGGTAAGGGAAAGAATTGAGATGAGTGTCCAGGCCTTAATCCATACTTTTGAAGGTGACGAATGAGCACTTCTGTCTGCCTGCTGGAATGGAAATAGAAATAGGATGTATACTTAATGGGATAATGGAGCAGTGTTTTGGTGGTTTGATTTCCCAATTTTAGTAGGATTTACACAGCTGTGATTAACTTGACAAATCAAGGAGGAGATGAATTGAAGGGATCCAAACACCTGAGCCAACCTGGCACTTCTTCCTCCTGCATCCTTGGGGGCAATGTGTTGGCTCCATTTTTGGTATAGTTTCTCTGTCAGCTTCCAAGGCAAGATCCCTGTGACTCCGACTGCTGAAATCAGGGCCAAGATTCTCTTGGCTGTGGTCCTATAGTGTGCCTGTGGAGGCTGTGTCTAATCCTGTTTTGGAATGGACTGCAGTAGGGAAGATCTCATTCAGAGATTACCAGCCAGCAGGTATAACACCCAAGGTAGCCTTTGAATTATCCACCATTTACACGTATAGTAAACATTTATTCAATACCCACAATGTTCAAGATGCAGGGCCAGAACTGTGGGGGTTAGAAAGAGGGAGAGAAGAGGAGCACACAGCTCTGGTCTTAGGAAGGTGACAGGAAAGGACTAAAATACTGTGTGGAACACCATCGGAAGACACTCTTTTATATGTTAGTATAGCAGAAAATAGTTTCTGTTTTCATCTTGGGCTGCCCTGAACTGTGAAACTTGTTCCTCCTTGGGGAGCTGGTGATGTCTGCGAGTGAGCTGATGAGTGCTGGACCTGCCTGGTATGGTCTAGCAAGGGTCTATGAGGCTTTTATAATCTCAGCTCCACCTTCAGCAGTTAACTGCAGCCAAATCCCCAGCCTCTGGGTGTGAATGCCAGATCTACGTAGGACAGCCTGTTGGGGGTCTTTTAGTTGCCAGTTTAAAGTTAAAATAATAGTTTTTATGTTTAAACTTCTAGTCAGCCCGACTCCTCTGCGGCTTATTTTTGCCTGGTTTAATAAACACATGGAGAAATGAACTCAGGTGGTCGAAAGAATTCTAATGAAATCAAGTTTCTATTTCAGTTGCTTTTTGCCTGCGACTGTTCCCTAAAGAGAGGAACTGTTTTCCCTGGCTCCTGCCAACTCTTTTGTTGTAAAAACATGCTCATCCCTTGGCTGTCTACCCTGGAAAACAAAAGCTTTGATGCCATCGAGACTGATTCTAGACACAGGCCTTAGGATGTGAAACAGACCCTTCCATGGTGAAAATTCTTGAGCAGAAATTTGGGGGGTTTTATGAAAAAGGTCTAGGCACTACATGAGGCAGAATATGAGTGTAGAGTGCTGTGTGTGATGAAACTACTAGCTTCTGGCACATGATGATGTTCACAAGTACCAGCTGATGTTCCCCTGGTGCTTTTCTGTCAAGCTCAGGTCTAAGTGTGTTTATACATTTGAAACTTATGGCAGAATCTATGAGATCGATTCTGTTATTATTGCTCTTAGATTCTGATGAAGAGACTAAGGTGCAGAGAGGGTAAGCGCTTGCCTAAGGTTCATGCAAGTGTAAGAGCTGTCCATTAACCACAGGGCTTGCACCTTTAACTGCTGTGGCAGACTAGGTTTGGGGGATAGTTTTTTTTGGAAATAGAGGAGACACAATATTTGAACAGTGAATCTCTGCTGCTGTGAGGCAGGAATTTTGTTTCACCATGACCAAGTTGAATCGCTTCCTTTTTTTGTTTGTTTCAACAATTTTTTAAAAAATTATTTTTTGATTATAGTTGCTATACAATATTATATTAGTTTTGGGTATATGACATAGTGATTAGACATTTATATTCCTTACACAATGATCACCCCCAATAAGTCTAGTAGCCACCTGACACCATCATAATTATTACATTATTATTGACTATATTCCCTACTCTGTGCTTTACATTCCTGTGACTATTCTGTAACAATTTCTACATTTTAATCCCTTCGCCCTTTTATACCCATCTTCCAACCCCTCCTCCCACTCCTTTCCCATCTGGCAACCACCAGTCTGTTTTCTGTATCTATGAGTTTGTTTCTGTTTTGTTTGTTCATGCATTTTGTTTTTTATATTCATTATATATGAGTAAAATCATATGGCATGCCTTTCTCTGTCTGACTTATTTCACTTAGCATAGTACCTTCCATGTCTATTCATGTTGTCCCAAATGGCAAGATTTTATTCTTTTCTGTGGCTGAGTAATATTCCATTGTGTGTGTGTGTGTGTGTGTGTGTGTGTGTGTGTGTGTGTGTATAGTTGCATCATCTTTTGATTCCTTTACACAGAGATCAGCATCTCTATGAGATGGGAGAAGAGATGGATATAAAAAGAATGAGATCCAGTGTGTCATTCTCTCTTTCTTCCTACCATAGTCATTCTCAAATTAGTCTCTAAGTTCCCTGAGGTAGGGATGATATCTTCTTCAGTCTGGCAGCCCTTTATTAGCCAGTCCAATGCCTTGACATATAATATGTCATGGGAATGATTGAACCACCCCTCCTGGAATCATGTTCACTCATGCAGGGTGTGCCGTTGAGCTGCTTTATGAATATTTGATGAGAATACTCTTCTTCATAGATGTGTTCACAAACCTCTATCACTTTGAGCATTACTGGTGACATTGATATTTCATGCTAATGATTTGGTGGAATTTGCCGTTCTTACAAAAGAAGAAAAGGGTGCTTTTTTTCTTTCTTTCTGACCTGGTCTGGTGATCCTGTACCTAGGTTGAAGAGTCTCAGGAGTGTTCCACCATCCTTTATTGTATGAAGAGCTGGGGTCTTGGGTGGTGATGTGATATTCATACATAGTGGGGGAGCATACATTAGGGAGCATGCCTCATTTTTACAAATAGAATGCCAATTTTATGGTGAGAGGGACAGTTATGTGTTCAGAAAAAAATTATCACCCTTCCAAACAATCAGAGGTGGTCATTTTTTATAGTGCCAGCCAACGAAATTTAAATTGGGTTTTATGACAGACTTTTCAGTTTCTAATATAGTTACTCTCCTTTCTTCCCTACTTTGTTATTCTTTCTGCCTGGAATAATGACATGAGGCTGAGGATGCAACATCCATCTTTTTACAATGAGACAATAAGCAAGAAGACTAAAGCCAACATGCAAGCGATGGCGGAGTGTAAGGCCAGAGTCGGAGTCATTGACAGCACACTTGAAAAGCTGCAGCAGCTCTGGACTGTTTTCGTTCAGATTTCTTATTATGTGAAAAATAAACGTGTGGTCAAGGCTTCTATAAATCAAGTTTTTTGTTACTTTTAGATGAATGTAATTCTTACTGAATCAAGCGGCATCTTCAGACCTTGAAATTAGTAAAGTGTTGACTGAAGTAGAAGCTAACAATAATTATTGTTCAATGAGTGGAATTAACAACCTGCAGAAGTGGCAGTTTTAAAAGGTCTATTATAAACATTCTTTTAAAATGAGAGAATAATGTGTGGTGGGGGAGGGGTTATAAGGGGACTAAATGGTAATGGAAAAAATACAGTAAAGATTATATAAAAAAATAAAATGAGAGAATAGCTTATTTCCAAGTTTCATTAGGAAGGCTCTAATGTAAAGCACAAGTAGTATACAATAAGTTTTTGAGAATTATAACATGAGGTATAGCTGTCCCATGACTGATGAAAATTCTTAATCTGGAGAGTAAAAATTTGTGAGTTGAAGGGGAGTATGGACTTTGATTCTGAACACCAATACTAGTTATACAGACAAATATATTCATTAATGAACAAGGATGATTCACCTAGTTTCCATGACTATGGGCCTGGGACCAACTTCCCAGCACGACTGGAGAAGCTGTAAAAATGCAAATTCTTAGATCCTATTACAGGCCCACTTATTTGGAAATGCAAGGGTGTGGCCAATAATCTGTGTTTTAATAAGCCCTCTAGGTCATTCTAATGCAGTTAAAGATCGAGAATCACTGCTTTAGATTAATTTTCATACTTTAGATTAATTTTCACGCATTAGGCTAACCAGGATGTTTTCCCCACTAGTCCAGGGTTATTAACATCTTTCTGATTTGTGCCTGGGGCTCCTAGTGACCATCTCCAGAGGGCATATCCTGAGATGGTAAATTAAGGAGTTGGCATTCTGCTTTCTAAATCAATGTCATTTAAGATGTAGTTCCTTTCTTCCAGGAGCCCAAGGAGAATGGCTAATGTGTTTCTAAACCTGAGTTAATCTGTTTTAATGAGGGGAGATCTGTCTGAAGCCACTGACCTTTTTTTATATGTCTTTACTATAGTAAGAACACTCAATGTCATACTGAAGTTGTTTTTTTAAAAAAATATTTAAAAGGACTCCTCAAAGCTAGAACACAGAATTTTCCAGCAACAATCTACAATGTGAATAATCCAAAGTTAGCTATTTGGCATTTGATTTTAAGTAGAGAAAAAAATAGCAAATAGATCTTTCTGGCTAGTTGAGTTGCTGGTTTAAACACATTACAAAAGTTTAACTCTACAATTAAATTTAAACACACAAAGAAGGCAAACACTATATGGGGAACTTTGTACGTTTACTTATACTACAAGCTGTCAAAATTAATGACCTATTTCTTTCCTCCTAAAAAAACCTTAAAATGAAAGTACTTACCTTTAAATTAAGTCTGATTGATTACTCTAGAAGGGGAGGTCTTGAATTTTCCTTTCTTTTTGACTATAATACAATTCTCTGTGCCAAAAGATGGAAGAAATTTGATACAAGTACAGCTTCTGTTAGAAAAGAACTAGTATCTGAGTGAGGCACAGCTAAACAATAAGAGTTGGTCAAACTTTTGATTAAGATGTTTGACTTTTAGGAATAAAATTAGTTTCTGGTTTTATTATATGACTTTTTTTGAGGTATGGTTATGGGTGTTTTAGGTGTGGTGAGGAATGTGGGAATAATATGACTCAGTAAAAAATAGAGAGTAGTAGTCACTAATTATATATATACTAAACATTTTTAAATAACATAACCTGCTATCACAATGTATTTAAAAGCACAAGTTCAGGAGATCCAAGATGATGGAGGGGTAAGTGGAAGCTACACTAACCTCCTCCCAGGACCAATCTGGAATCACAACTAAATTGGAGAGAAATCATTCTGAATAACAAATTGAAAACTAGCTGGAGAGAAGTCTTATAACCATGGACAGACAGAAGAAACCACCTCACTACAACATGAATGGTGGGGAGCGTGGAGAAGGTGCAAGAGGTCTGGCTGAGTTCCATGGGAGGCAGCTGAAGTTCCAGAAGGATATTTCAGCAGATGGGGGTTCTCCCTGAGGAGAGAGGGGTCTAAACTATAAGCTGGGCTCCCTAGCCTATAGCACCAAAGCTAGAAATGAACCCAGATGACATCCAGCTGTGAAAGCAGCAGGGTTTCTGTCTGCCAGGAGAGGTGGATAGAGATGCAGAGATCCTCTTAAAGGGTCAAGGCACAAAATTTTGTTTTCAGCCACTTGCACTGGGCTCCAGCAGAGGGAGGGCAGAGAGGACTAGAGATGTTTGAGGAGAGTCTGGGGTTGGTGGATCTTGATAGAGAACTGAAGGAACAGCTGCTAGGATCTTTGTGCTGAGATATTCCTCATAGTGCAGAAACTATCTTTCTCAGGCAAAGCACTCTGCTCCAAGTGGCATCAGCCTGAAGGGAAGCAATAGCTCCACCATCTGAAATTACTGTGTCCCACCCTGTGGTGCTTAAACTGGATGCTGATTACAGCTTGAGGCAATATCACTGATCAGTTTAACAACTAAGAAAATACAAAGAAGCAGCCAAAATTAGAAGACAAAGAAACAGATAACAAATGAAAGAAAAAGAGATTTCTCTAGTTGAAGAACTAGAAGAATTGGAGGCAAGCAATTTATCAGATATAGAGTTTAGAGTAATGATTATAAGGATATTCAACAGCATGAAAAAAGACATAGAAACAATAAAAAGCACCAGTCAGAAATAAAGAGTGAAATATCTGAAATAAATAATACACTGAAAGGAATAAAAAGTAGGTTAGATGAAACAGAGGACTGAATCCGTGGTTTTGAAGATAAGGTGGAAAAAACCACTCTGGCAGAGCAGCACAAAGAAAAAAAGAATTAAAGAAAATAAGGAGAGCTTAAGAAACATTTTAGACAATGTGAAATTTAACAACATCCACATCATGGGAAAACCAGAGGAGAAGAGAGCAAGCAAAGGGTCGAGAAACTATTTGAAGAAATGATGACTGAAAACTTCCCTTATCTGGTGAAGAAAAAAGACACACAAGTCCAGGAAGGTCAGAAAGTCCCAAACAAGTTGGACCTACGATGCCTACACTGAGTCACATCATAATTAAGACAAAAAGGTTGAAAGACAAGAAAAGAATCCTAAAGCCTCAAGAGAAAAGCAAGTAGTTATATACAAGGGAACTCCAATTAGACTGGCATCTGATTTCTCAACAGACACATTTCAGGCCAGAAGGGATTGGTATGAGATATTTAAGTGAAGTTAAGTAACGACCTACAACTAAGGCTACATTACCCAGCAAGCCTATCATTTAAAATCAAAGGAGAAATAAGGAACTTCCCAGACAAGAAAAATCTAAAGGAGTTTGTTAACAACAAACCAGAACTGCAACCAATGTTAAAGCTTGCTTGAAGAAGAAGAAGAAGAAGAAGAAGAAGAAGAAGAAGAAGAAGAAGAAGAAGAAGAAGAAGAAGAAGAAGAAGAAGAAGAAGGAGGAAACAGGGAAAAAGTCTAACAATAAAATGGCACTACATACGTATCTATCATTACTCACCTTAAATGTAATTCACTTAAATGCTCCAACCAAAAGACATAAGGTAGATGAATGGATAAGAAAAGAAGACCCATATACATGCTGCCTCCAAGAGACCCATCTCAGATCTAAAGATATACACAGACTAAAAGTAAAGGGATGGAAAAAGATATTTCATGAAAATGGAAAGGAAGGAAAAAAAAGCTGGGGTAGCAGTACTTATATCTGACAAAATAGGCTTTAAAAACAAGACTTTAGTCAGAGACAAAGAAAAACATAATGATAAAGGGAACAATCCAACAAAAGGATATAACCCTAGTAAACATATATGCACCCAAGATAGGAGCACCTAAATATGTGATGCAACTCTTTTTTTAAATATATTTTATTGATTATGCTATTACAGCTGTCCCATTTCTCTCCGCTTCACTCCCCTCCACCCTGCGAACCCTCTTCCACCCACATTCCCCCCTTTAGTTCATGTCCATGTATCATACATATAAGTTCTTGGCTTCTATATTTTCGATACTATTCTTACCCGCCCTCCCCCCCCACCGCCTATTTTCTGTCTACCATCTATGCTACTTATTCTCTGTACCCTTTCCCCTTCTCTGCTCCTCCCATTCCCCTGTTGATAACCCTCCATGTGTTCTCTATTTCTGTGGTTCTGTTCCTGTTCTAGTTGTTTGCTTAGTTTGTTTTTCTTTTTGTTTTAGGTGTGGTTGTTAATAACTGTGAGTTTGCTGTCATTTTACCGTACATGTTTTTTATCTTCTTTTTCTTAGATAAGTCTCTTTAACATTTCATATAATAAGGGCGTGGTGATGATGAACTCCTTTAAGTTGCCCTTATCTGAGAAGTACTTCATCTGACCTTTCATTCTAAATGAAATCTTTGCTGGATAGAGCAATCTGGGATGTAGGTCCTTGCCTTTCATGACTTGGAATACTTCTTTCCAGCCCCTTCTTGCCTGTAAGGTTTCTTTTGAGAAATCAGCTGACAGTCTTATGGGCACTCCTTTGTAGGTAACTCTCTCCTTTTGTCTTGTTGCTTTTTAGGATTCTCTCCTTGTCTTTAATCTTGGGTGATGTAATTATGATGTGTCTTGGTGTGTTCCTCCTTGGGTCCAACTTCTTTGGGACTCTCTGAGCTTCCTGGACTTCCTGGAAATCTATTTCCTTAGCCAGAATGGGGAAGGTCTCCTTTATTATTTTTTTAAATAACTTTTCCACTTGTTGCTCTTCCTCTTCTCCTTCT
>CM052541.1:63269446-63289682 GCA_028533065.1 Trachops cirrhosus
ACTGTGCATCTGATAGGTTGGCTATCTCTTTGTTGCTTAGTTGTATTTGTTCTGGAGCTTTGTGCTGTTCTTTCATTTGGGCCATTTTTTTTGTGTTGTTTTGACATGCCTGTTACATAGTGAGGGGCAGAGCCTTAGGTGTTCACCAGGGCGGGGCAACACAGTTGCTGTGTTGTGACGCTGTGGTGGGGGGCAGGGGTCTGAGAGGGAATAATGGCGCCTGCTCCACTCTCTGCCGGATTTCAGTCACTTCCCCTGCTTCCCATAAGGAAATTCGGCCCTTCTTGTGCTGATTCCCATGTGGGCGGGTTTGTGTACATCCTGTGACCCTGTGGGTCTTTCCAATGAACTCTCCTATGAGGCTGGGAGTCTCTCCCTGCATCTCAACCCCCACAGGTGTTTTCAATCGGTTTTTTGAGGCTTTATTTCCCCGAACTGGGGCCCTGGGTTGCGAGGTCTGTCTTGCTCCCCGGTTTTGCCTGGTTAATCTGCACACAAATGTGGGACCACCTGGCCCGCTGGCCACCTAGTGTGCCGTGCCCCTCCACAATCCACCACTTCGCTGGGTCCACCAGCTGCCGCTTTGCACATTCAGGGTCCGCCAGCTGCCCTGTCACAACCCCTCACCTCCCAGCTGCCTGACTCCGCCCCTCCTACCAGTCTGGATAAATCTGTCTACTTTAACTGCTTGGTTGTTGCACTTTCATACAGTTCAATTTTCTGTCAGTACTTGTCATTTTTTTGTTTTTAAATTGTTGTTGCCCTTATTTTGGTTGTTCGAGGAGGCACAGTGTGTCTATCTATGCTTTTATCTTGGCCAGAAGTCTTGTGATGCAACTGTTGATGGACATAAAGGCAGAGATTGACAGAAATACAGTCATAGTTGGGGACTTTAACACCCAATTGACTTCAATGGACAGATATTCCAGGCAGAGAATCCTCAAGGAAATAGCCGTCTTAAATGACACATTAGATCAAATGTATTTAATTGATATCTTCAGAGCATTTCACCCCAAAGCAGCAGAATATACATACTTTTCAAGTACACATGGGATATTTCTAGGATAGACCACACATTAGGACACAAAATAAATCTGAATAAATTTATGAAGACTGCAGTCATATCAAGCATCTTCTCTGACCACAATACTAGCAAACTAAAAATCATTCACAAGAAGAACACTGAAAAACATGCAGAAACATGGAAGCTAACTGACATGTTATTAAACAATGAATGGGTCAACGAGAAGATCAAGCGAGAAATCAAAAGATACCTTAAAACAAATGAGAATGAGCACACAGCAATCCAAATTCTGTGGGACACTGGGGAAGCAATCCTAAGAGGGAAATTCATACCATTACAGGCCTATTTCAAAAAAACAAGAAACTGCTCAAATAAACAATTGGACTTCACATTTAAAGGAACTTGAAAAAGAATAGCAAACAAAACCCAAAGTGAATAGAAGGAAGGAAATTATAAAGATAAGAGCAGAAATAAATGAAATATAGTCTAAAAAACAATACAAGACATTCGTGAATCCAAGAGCATGTTCTTTGAAAAGATAAACAAGATTGACAAAACTTTAACCAGACTTATGGAGAAGATAAGAGGAAGGACCCAAATAAATAAAATCAGAAATGAAAGAGAAGAAATAATAACTCACACCAAAGAAATACAAAGGCTGGTAAGAAGATACTTTGAAAAACTGTATGCCCCCAAATTGGACAACCTGGATGAAATGGATAAATTCCTCAAAATCTACAACTTTCCAAAACTAAATCAGGAAGAGTCAGAGAATCTGATTAGACAGATTACACCTAATGAAACTGAAGCAGTAATAAAAAAAAAAAAACTCCCAACAAACAAAAGACCTGGAATGGATGGCTTCAAAGGTCAATATTACCAAACATACTGGGAAGAACTAATACCTCTTCTTCTCAAACTATTTCATAAAATTCAAGAGAAGGGAAGGCTGCCAAACTTATTTTACAAGGTCAACATTATCCTAAGTCAAAACCAGATAAAAGCACTACATAGAAAGAAAATCATAAGCCAATATCTTTGATGAACATAGATGCTAAAATCCTCAACAAAATATTAGCAAACTAAATACAGCAATGCATCAAAAAGAGCATACACCATGACTAAGTGAGCTTTATTCTGGGACTGCAAGGTTGGTACAAAATTCACAAATCATAAATGTGACACACCACATAAACTATACTATGGCCTTATAGTATAGTTTGATGTTAGGTTGCATGATTCCTCCAATTTTGTTCTTCTTTCTCAGGATTGCTGTTGCTATGTGGGGCTATGTGAAGGGTAAAAATCACATGATCATATCAATAGATGTATAAAAAGCATTTGATAAAATGCAGCACCCATTTATGATAAAAACTCTCAGCAAAGTGGGATTAGAGGGAACATCACTAAAAATAATAAGGGCCATATATGACAAAACCACTACCAGCAATATACTCAATGGGCAAAATCTAGAAGTGTTCCCCTTAAGATTGGGAACAAACAGAAGTGTCTGCTTTTACTTCTCTTATTCAACATACAACTGGAAGACATAGCCACAGCAACAGGATAAGAAGAAGAAATAAAAGGCATCCAAGTTGGAAAGGAAGAAGTAAAACTGTCATTATTTGCAGATGACATGATACTGCACACAGAGAACCCCAAAGATTCTACCAAGAAACTACTAGAACTGATAAATGAATTCAGCAAAGTAGCAGGATACAAAATTAATATCCAGAAATCATTCACATTTTATATGCCAATAATGAACTAACAAAAAGGGAAATTAAGATAACAATCCCATTCACAATTGCTACAAAGAGAGTGAAATACCTAGGAATAAACCTAACCAAGGATGTAAAAGACCTGTACTTGAGAAATTACAAGACACTGAAGAAAGAAATTGAAGAAGATACAAATAAGTGGAAGCACAACTGGTGTTATGGATAGGAAGAATTACCATCATTAAAACGTCCATACTCCCCAAAGCAATCTATAGATTCAATGCAATTCCTGTCAAGATTCCAATGATGTATTTCACAGGACTAAAACAAACATTTTAAAAATTTATATTGAGCCAAAAAAAGCCCCACATAGCAACAGCGATCCTGAGAAAGAAGAACAAAATTGGAGGAATCATGCTACCTAATATCAAACTATACTATATGGCCATAATAATCAAAACAGTATGGTACTGGCATAAAAACAGACACATAGGTCAACAGAACAGAATAGAGATCCCAGAAATAAACTCATACCTTTAAAGTCAATTAATATTAAACAGAGAAAAGAAACACATACAACGGGCTAATGATAGTTTATTCAATAAACGGTGTTGGGAAAATTGGACAGATATGTGCAGAAAAATGAAACTAGACCATCTTCTTACAGCACACAAAAATAAATTCAAAATGAATCAGACTTAAATGTTAGCTCCAAATCCATAAAAATCCTAGAAGGAAACACAGGCAGCAAAATCTCGGACATTGCTTATCGAAATTTTTTATCAGCTAGATCTCTCTAGGTGAGAGAAACAAAAGAAAAAAACCCCAAATGGGACATCAAACTAAAAAGTTTTTGCACAGCAAAGGAAAACATCAATAAAATAAAAAGACAACCCAAAGAATGGGAGAATATATTTGCTGATACAACTGTAAGGGATTAATATCCAAAATTTATTAAGAACTTACAAAACTTAACACCAAAATACCAATCAACTCAATTAAAAAATGGACAAAGAACCTGAATAGATAGGCAAAGAGGACATACAAATGGCCAATAGACATTTGAAAAGACGCTCAACATCACTAATCATCAGAGAAATGAAAATTAAAACCATGGTGAGATATCACCTCACACCTGTCAGAATCGCTATCATCAATAAATCAACAAACAAGTGCTGACAAGGTTGTGGAGAAAGGGGAACACTATTGCACTATTGCTGTAAATGCAGACTGATATAGCCACTGTGGAAAGCAGCATGGAGATACCTCAAAAAACTAAAAATGGATCTCTGCCTTTAGACCCAGTGATCCCACTTCTGGGAATATATCCAAAGGGACCCAAAACACTAATTCAAAACAATATAAGCACCCCTATGTTCACTGCAGCATTATCTACAATTGCTAAGATATAGAAGCAGCTCATGTGTCCATCAATAGGTGAGTGGATAAAATAACTATGGTACATTTACACCATGGAATTTTACTCAGCTGTGAAAAAGAAGAAAATTTTATCCTTTGTGACAGTATGGATGGATCTGGAGAACATTATGCTAAGTGAAATAAGCCAGTCAGAGAAAATCAAGGACCATATGATTTCACTCATATGTGGTATATAATGAACAAACTGAACTAACACAGAAAATGGGGACAGACTCACAGATGGAGAGCCAGATGACAGCTAGTGTGGTGGTAAGGTAAGGGGATGGAGGGATTGAGCAAAAAGGAAAAAGGACTCATCGTCATGGACAACAGTGTGGTGATTGCTGGATGCAGTGGGGTATAAAGTTACTAAATGGTAATGGAAAAATACAATAAAGATCAAATTAAAAAATTGAAAAGAAAAAGAGCACAATTTCACCTGAATCTCTTTAACTGTGGCATAGCTACAAATATATCAGTAAACTTTCATTTTAGTCTATTTCCTGAAATTTGGAAACCTATTATGTAAAATAGGTTTCAAAGTGTTTATGTCACAGTCTGTAGTAGTCAAAAATCATTGATTGACTTTTCAGTTGGTGGATATCAGTAGGGCCATGGGTGTCCAGGTTATTTCTGTCATTATTGTAACTATCAGTCCTGAGACAGCATATGCCTGAATAGTACATAGCAAAATAATCATGGCTAGAAAATTGAGCAGGGTGAATTGCTCCAACTTTTCTTGGGATCTGGAAATATTTTTACTATTGGACACACTCAGATGAGGCACAACATTTTGATTCTCTGATAGGAGTCCTGAAAATAGAAAATGGTATTTGGAGTGGTGGGGGAGGACATTAAGTGGAGATTGTAGGTAGAAGTAGGCTAAAAATTTAATTTAAAATATACTAAGTTGGGGTGAAGGGCAGCAGGGATGTTCAGGGTATCAAGAAAATCCCTAATGGGCATGTCCAGTTCAGAGTTACCCATCTGTTGGACCAGATGTGCCACTTGCATATATTCCTATTCCAGTTGTCTTCCTTCATTGCTGTGCCTCCTATTTTACAGAGACCTCACGTTGGTTGGTGCTATAAGGTTTTAAATCTAAGAAACTACCCAGTTGTAAAAGCATTTATGCTATAGGACCCGCTTTTAGACAGGTTGACTTTGATGCTCAGGGTGAAGGTACTTCTGAGTCTACCTTCTTTTGATCTTAGGAAAATAAACACACAGAGATGACAAGCCTGGGGCAGTGATTTACTACAGTGTAGACCTGTGCACAGACTGAAGAGACATTAACTGGCTCGCTGACCAAGGCAGCTCTGCTAGATAAACCCTGGTATTGCTCTCTGAGCTGTGTCAAACTCTGCTGATAGTTTTTCTTCCAGCAGCTCTTGTAACTTGAAAACCAAAGGATAGTCTGACCTCTTATTTGCCAGTGTTCAGTGAAAATACCCCAGTTCTCTTTTTATCATGTATAGAATAAGATCAGCTTTCTGAGTGAAGATTTCAGATTCACAAAGCTAATGAAGTTCATCCAGTGGTTTGCACACTAGGGTCTGCAGGGCCTCTCAGGGACTGCATAGGGAGAATGACGAGCCCCAATTTGGGGAGGAGGATTCCCACCCTTCCCTTTGGAGCAGTTCGATATTTTGGTTTCCTGTATGATTTTGTTTGATGACAGTGCTCCTATGCTAAAAATAAAGTGTGAAAATCTTGTTGCCACAATTTTTTGCTTTACAAAAGGATCTCTAGTGCCTGTAAAGTGGTTAAAATAAAGACTCCATATAGTACCTGGAACCGCTACTTTTCCCAGATGTTTGGGTTCTCTTGTGGAGTCTGTGTTTGGTGGCCAGGTGTGTCTCCTCTCACTGCCTTCCATGATTTTTCCCTCAAGGGCTCTGCTCCATAGATGTCCACTTAATTTAGCCAGCTTGGGTCCTCTCTCTGAAGTGGACACACAAACCTATGAATGTGGACCTCCAAGTGTGCATATACCCCATGTTCTTTACTGGGCGTCTGTGGGCTCCATGCACGTCATGGGATGTGACTAGACAGAAGGTGGAGATTGTCACCTACAGCCTCCAGTTAGGTGTCCTTAGGCCTTAGCTCCAACTCTTCTGGGACACACTCTTGGGCACACACATATGCATGCATGCTTGCATACACACATATGCATGTGTGCTTGCACACAGACAAATATTATCTCCTTTGAATCTTCTAAACATCTTCTCCCTATTGTTTTATATCTCTTCAGCTCCTACTTTTCAATTTGTATGCATAGTGTTAGGATAATGGTGTTACTGCTATGTGTGGATTTAGCTAAAGAGATTAATAAGCTTTTTCTTATAGTTCTGATGCAAAGACTTGTAAACTGCTCCACTTATAGTTGATACTGTAGATGCCATTTCCAAAGCTTTGTATGGCTTCCCACTCTTGACCCGTTTTAGTCTTGAAGCCTTTCCCTAGAAAAAACTATCCACTTTTGAATGCCTGCTACCCTTGTGCCTTTGTAGCTGGCAACTATGGTGTAGTTCTTATTGCTCCTGTCTTTCCACAGTCTGGGGTTGTCCATTTAAACCAGGGTGTCCTGTTGTCCATTTCCACATCAGAGTCCTGTGTGCTCAAGAGGGGTCTGTCTTTGATTGTTACCTTTAGGGAGGTGCTCCTGATCCTGGCTGGCTTTACACCCCATTGACATAGATGGAAATCTCAACACTTCTTCTAAGAATCCACTCACACGAAAAGCATTTGGGAACATGAAGATTTCACTGAAGATAAGTAGAAGAGTGGTGAGGAAGTATTTATATCACATACCCCACTGGAAACAAGCTAACCATGGGCTGTTGGAAATTCCTGCCCTCTCTTCTCAGTTGTGCTGTGCTGGGAACTGTTCTGACCCTGGCACCATATGGTATTCAGCTTCTTTTCATTAACTGTTTCAGATCTTCAAATTATCACCTTTCTATTGTGTTGATCTCTCATCAGCTCCCACTTGCCAACTTACGTTTACAGACTAATGAAGGGATTAGTAGAACAACAAAAAAATCGCTCTTTAATTGGATTTACAGGCACACCTCAGTTCACTGCACTTTGCTTTGTTGTGCTTTATAGATATTGTGTTATTGACAAGTGAAAGGGAAGACTGTCCAGCAGCAGAAAGATCAGAACTCATTGAAGGCTGGGCTGATGGTTGGCATTTTTAGCCAATGAAGTATTTTTAAGTTAAGCTATGTACATTTTTTAGACATAATGCTATTGCACACTCAACAGACTACAGTATGAACAGAACTTTTATATGTACTGGGAAACCTAAAACATTTGTGTGACTCACTTTATTGTGATATTTGCTTTATTGCGATGGTCTGAAATGAAACTCGAAGTGTCTCTGAGGTGTGCCTGTACATTGTCAGACAGCAGGCGTGGATCATGTGACAATTTTTCTGTTGTTTGTTTTCTGCTATACACCCCAAAGCCAAGTCAAAGGCTCATTCAGGCCTCACTGCCACATGGAGCATTGACCATCATCACGGTGGCTCTGCTTACTGTCTGGACTTGTCACTTGATTCCATAGACTAACTGGATCAAGATAGTGTCATATAAGTGACCAAAAAATGAAAATTCCGATTAGCTGGTTTCTTTGCCTAACTAATTCCAAGCTACCCACATGACTGTCTTTCTTTTATATTTTCCCTTTTCTTTTAGAACTGGTTTTTGGGGGATGAGGGATGGTGTCATGCAGACATAGCTTTTATTTTTCAAGTCTTTAAAATAACGATCTTGGTCTCCTTCATTTCCAAGTAGGTAATAAGAGTAACACAGTACTTCAAAATTAACAAAGATGGGAAAAATTGTTTAAGGGAGTATGTCCTCTAAATGCCAAAGGACAGCTTGAAATATGTATTAGACTTCTCTAGAAGAACTTCTAATAAATAAATCAGTTTGATAGTGATTTTGAATGTATCCAAGATGAGGAAGTTTTTACTATACTTGACAAGGAAATAAAGAGAGTGAATAGATTATTCAATGGAGGGCTCTGATGTGGCTTCCCATCCATTCTGGCAGGTGCACAGTGCTCAAATATACATGATAATAGTTTAAATGTAAATAAGGTTAATGAATTTTAATATTCCTCCAGATTGTGTATTCATACTCCATTTGCATAGTGACTTATTTCTTAAGCCCTTTTGTAAATATTGTAATGAAATAAACATTAGAGGTGAGCACAAAGGAGTGCATACAATTAGCTCAGCAGACAGCCCTCCATGAAGGCCAACTGGAATCATATCATAGGACTGTGGACATCAGGGATGGATGAGTCACCTAAGTCAACCAGCTGATCCTTCCTTTCTAGTGGGGAATTATTCTGTTTAGGAGATTTTCAAAAAAGTAGCTTGGTTAACTTTCTGTGCCTCTAGCGGCAAGGCTTCCGAACTTGCCATCAGTAGAATATTTGCCGTGCTTCCCTCTGAAGCGACTGTGGTCCTGGGGACATGGCGTGAGGAATGAAGGAGAACAGAAGTGCCTACCCAAGCCACCCTGCGCCTAATCACTGTCAGATTGAGGAGGAAGCTGCCCCAAAGCTAATCTGGAAAGCATTGCAGCAAAGAGCAAGACTCACTTCCCTTAGCACAGCTTTCACTTTTTCTATCACCAGTTTTGAAAAACAAATTTTTAAAAAAGTTACCCTTCCTCCTTACCACTCTTGGGCTGGCAAATATAAGCCACACTGGTCCTAACTTTTGCTGACTAACTCAGAATGCTATTTAAATTTAAGATGATTAATAATGGTCAAATCTTTCAGCCTTTTCTTTACCTTGAAACCATTCTATACAATGACAACACTTAAAATTCCTGCTCTTTGTCCGACGCACTGAATTCTTCTATGTGTCAGTATCTGTGCCTCTGTTACTGTAAGAGAGCAGCATGGCTGCTGGGAGCATGTGAGAGCCCAGTGCTGGAACTGGGACACCCACATTCAACTCCTGTGTGTAAGAGCAGTACCCAATAGCAACTACATCACGGATTTGTTAAGTGGTTAAATGAGTTACTACATGTAAAATGTTTGGAAGAATGTCTGGGATTGGTAAGTGCTTCCAAGCTATAGTTCTCAGTATTTTCTCTGCATGAAATGCCCTTTCTCCTCCACGAAACTTGAGGGTCAAGTGTTACTACCCCATTTCCCCAGTTTTCTAATTCAAGGCAGAGTTAATTGCTTGTTCCTTTTGTTTCCCTGATGTGGTTCACATATTTTTATGATTGTGTATTATTTATAAGGTGTATTGAATTTAGTTCCCAAATATTCCTCTTATTCCCAAAGCTATAAATTCCTTGAGTGCTGGACCATAATTTATTCAACTATTTATCATCCCTCAGCACCTCAAACAAGCCCTGGATAAGACAGGTGTTTGATATGTATCTGTTGGATTAAACATAAGCAATGCATAATAACGTAGAAGCATTCATTGTTTGAATAAGCTTGGCCGAACACTTTGTACATCCCAGTATTGCTCTGGATGTGCATGTGGACAGGGGGAATGTTTATTGCTCTTTGTTGACTGCAGGACCTGAGCCATTTTTGAATATAATTGTGCTCTAATATCAATCAAATGGGATGACCAGGTGATGGGGCCTGGGATTATGCTTTAAGGAAATGAAGTCTACATTTACGAGATCTTTGGTTGCCCATTCAGTTTTGCATATCCTTTGCATATTTGGGGGAAATTCCCATATTATGAATCTTAGGGGTTTTTTTTTTGCAGTTAGGAGGTAAGTATGGGATGCTGGGCTTTTGATGAGAAATGCCTGGGTGAGGCTTTGGTTTGAAAGTACATGAGGAAAAGGGTGGTGGTGACTTCCATTCTCTCATTTGCATGGCCATGGAGGAGCTGATTTTTAGGTGCAGCAGAGGCGATAAGAGGTAGCATTTTTACTGGAGGTGATTGCATGTGAAGTCCAGACTTAGACTAATTCATAGCGATAGCAGCAGTGTCCTCCTTCGGCTTGTTCTGTGGCATTTTGGGGAACATTTTCTTGGAAACTGAACTAGTCTCCCTCTGATTTCCTAATACCCTTTCATAATCTCCTTTCTGCTTAAATTAATTGGTGGGGATTCTTTGTTTTCCACTGGAAACTCTAATAGAGCTGCTATTGAACCAACTTCTCCAGAATTTTCTGGATGTAGTGATGATAATAATACTGTGGTTTGTTTGGAGCTGAAGACTTAAAATCAGAGCAAGAAATCCATGGGTTCTTCCAGACATTGTGGGAGCTACTTAAGGAATGTTAAAATCATATAGACAGTTAATTTCAGTGGAGCTTTAAAAAAATCACCTTTCTCATTTATAAAAAGTTGGATCCATATAATCTGAATGGTGCTTCTAAATTTAACAAGTAACATATTCTTTCTTACCATCATTGGAGATTACAGATTAGGAGTGTGAGTTAGTGCTTTTATTTCTTATCTGCCTTGACCCTTGGAAAGCAAATTGGTTACAATCAGCAGAGGGAGCTAGAATCCAAAAACTAGAAAGCTGAAATGAAATGAAGCAAGAGTTTCCAGGGGGAAAATTATCCAGCATAAAAGAAGGTCAGGAAGAGTTCAGATAGAATTTTCTGAAGGAGAAAAAGATTGGGAGAAAGCAAAGAGATGAGAAAATTGTTATAAGAGTAATAACAGATTAAAAACTGGGGAAGAATTAAAAGATATGATTAACAGCTGTCACTACTTCAGCTGACAAAGCTGGTTAATTGCCCGTGTAATCCTAGTATGTAATTTCCCACCTAGTATACTTCACTCTAGAGAATCGTAAATGAATCACATATGTTACTTTTGTTAGGCTGCTGAGGACATGAATCCAAGCAATGGTTTTGACTTAGAAGGAACAACAATGATAAAAACTAGACTCATTTATACATATACAAGGGTCTTTTCTGTTTACTGGCTGAGGGTCTTTGAGAGCTCAGACTGAAGACAGGCATGATCTCCTCTGTCTTTTCATTAGACAGATGCAAAGCTAAGGCCCAGGGAGCTGGACTGCCTTGCCCAAGACAGGCTCCCTGGAATGCTACATATTGTGACATAAAGAACAGAAATTTAATATTAGACCCCTTGCTGTATAATGACTATTACATAGAAGTCCTCGAGTTTAAAAAAAATCTTCCTCTTTGAATACTTCTTCAATCCCTTTCTCCTTCTTTACTTACTCGGTTCTTGACCACATGGGAAAAGAGAGTGACCTTCATGCATATCCTCATCCATGTGGGACAGAGACAAAGGCAAATCCCTGGGATGTTTTTCCGCATCTGCCTCTTTTCCTTTTGCCCTTCAGTGCTTGATACTCGACAGATGTCAAAGAACAGCAGGGTGAATGCAAAAGTCTTTCTCTCTCTCTTAAAGCTTGGGAACACTTCGATATTTCTTCAAAATATCCTGATCTGCAAACACTGGCAAAAGAAAGCTTCCCTTCCCTTGCATTTCAAATGTACAGATTTTTTTTCAATCTATAGTAGGGAGCTTTTATTTTTTTGTTGTGTTAACTTTATGTGTGTTTGAAATTATAAAGATTTAATGTATTCTAGGTGGAAACAAGTTTATCAAATTCAGGCACTTGGCTGAGTCTTTGAGCCGGTGAGAAAAGCCTAATACCACCCGTTAGTGGTTACTGTATTATCGCAATCTATAGAGCCAGAGTTTTGTTTCAGTACTTTTCCCGGTGTTCGCATCAATGTGCTGTACTCCTATCACTGCCACTTGTCACCTTTTCTTTCTGTGGTTTACCGCATTACATTAGTGATTCTTTGAAAATCTTAAAGGAATTGGAAGTGTTATTTTTTAAAAAAAGGCAGTTTCCATGGTTATAGCTCAAACTTTTTTCTGGCTTAAACTCTGATTTTGGCTGTGGAAACCAAAGCTTATTTATTGGTGTAATAATTAATTATTGTCACATTCTGTGCTTGGGTTTCTTTTATGACCTTTAAAAATTAGAATATGTTTCCTTGGGTTCTGTAATAATAGAATGATCTTAAAAGCACTTACGATGTCATTATTTATAAAAATATTTACTTGTGGAAATAAGTCTGTTATAAAAATGGGTAGGTTGAAAGGGACTCTTGCTCTCATATGTCAGAAGTGCACTATTAAATAGACCACCTACCTTTAGCGATCCCACAAAAGTACAACCCGCACAAGGAAAAGTCAATTTGATTTAGCTGATCCTCTGTACTTGCACCAGTCATTTTTTAAAGTGAACCTATTGATAATTCCATGATATTGTTTTCTGAATATTAACCATTTCCATTTTTAATGATTAGAGTCCTTTGATATCTTTTTAAAGCTTACCCCAAATATTTACAAACCACACTGTGAGCTTTGCATCATTACCAGGTAGTCAGCAGCAATTGACCACTGTCTAAAAAATTTCACTTTTGCAGTTTGATTTCTCTTGGATTTCAGGGTCCATGATATATACTCTGTTGCAGTTTTGAAAAGGTGTGAATTGCGGCTGGTGAAGGACAGTAGGTGACAGCCCAACATCTGTGTTCTGGTGAGCTGAGGACGCCGCTGAGCTTCTGTAGTTTCTTCATAGTTTTAAAGCTTTGTTGTGCTTGCGAATTTTACACACGATCGTCACGTGTGTGTATGTGTGAGTATGGTCATGAGTGAGAGGGCCAATCTTGAGCAATGTGAAGGTCTACCTAGGAAATGTGTGGCTCTTGAGACATGAATTGGAAGAGAACCAGAAGGTATCAGAAATAATTTTGATTAAAATTTTGGGGATTTATGAACATCTTGGAACATGTGCTTATGGGTAAATAATGCTTTATTTATAAAGGCTACTTACAATCATTTTACTTATGTATTTATTATTTTATTCTGAATCACAGATTTTTTTATTGCATTTTTTCCATTGCCATTTAGTCCCCTTATACCGCTCCCCACTCCCCACAATCACCACACTGTTGTCCATGTCCATGAGTCCTTTTACCTTTTTGCTTGATTCCTCCACCCCCAAACATCTTGGAACATGTGCTTGTGAGTGTCAAAGGGAATGTTTACAATCATTTTAAAGAAATCTGGGAACTGTACAAAGAAGAGTAAAGAAGTGTTACTTCCTTGCAAACAAATTCTTCTGTGACTTAACTGAAACATCCCCCAGCTTCATTTTAAATTATTTGTTTATCTTAACAGGTTTGTTCATTTGTTTATATTGAACATAATAGGTATCATAAAACTCAAGGTACTATTGGAAGTATTTTCTTTAAAAACATAAGCTTTAAATTACACCATGCTTTATTTATAAAGAAATTTCAATTTGGGTATGCAAATGGCTGAGTCACTTTATTCAGAAGGACAAACAATATTTTTTCATAATTTTATACTTTGCTTTTGAGAAATCCTTAGATTCATGCATACTAGCCAGGTTATAATACCCAGGATATGCTTCACAGGTGTGTTGGCTAAGCAGTTTAACTACCCTGGGGTGGGGTGGCCCTTTAAAGACAGCTACTCACTGAGTCTGGCTGCAAATGAATGAGGAATGTCATGAGTTTTCCCTGGCTCTCTCTGGCCTGAAGAGTGACTTCTAGGGCATCATGCTGGCCTACTTTGATTTTAGGACAAGCATGAATCCAAAACCTCAGAGGAAGAGGTATTAAGCATGGACACTACAAGTGCTGACTCAGTTGGACTAGCAAAAAAAAAATCTATTACACCACCAATAATTTCTTGTACAACATAAATGTGGAAAATCCCTACTGTAAAATTCTGTCCTTAGCACATTGACTTCACAGGATAACAGCTCATCAGAAGTAAAGGTTATGGTCAGCTTAGTACCTTGGTGGCTCGATCTTAAATTAACTAGATATATTGGTCAGCCAAAAGCTGGCTGGCTGGCTCAGAAACACATGTAGAATATTTACTACTGGGAGGGTATAATAAATGAAAGGTAGAGGAAAGCAATTTTTGTAGATTTATTTTTAAAGAAAGGAAGCTTCAGCAAAAGTCCTGAAAGATCCTTTCTTTCTTTCTTTTTGGTTTGTTCTGCAATATTAATTTTATCCAGTTACTCAGTTTTTAGGTTTGAACTTCCTTTGCCATTTGTTTATGAAAAAAATAAAAAAAATGTTATTTGTTGCTAAATCAAGTAGTTAGAGAATAAGCCTCATTATTGAGTTGAATATGTTTAGTGGCTTTTTCGAGTCTCTTTAAACAGATCATAAGCTCTTTGGTGCCACAAACTGCATTGATTATTCAACTCCTCACACCACTTACTAAAGAACTCTAAAGGGATTTATACTTTAAAATTCTGCATATTTTTCTTAGAGTTTTTCCTAGGATGTGAAGTTGTATTTACACTCTTGTTAAAATGATATAAAAAGGCCAACACAAATACATAGGAGAAAAAAATTTAAGAAAATACCAAAATACTAATTTAAATACATCAGATGATAGGATGATGGGTAAGTTTATTTTCTTTTGTCTTATTCAATTTTATGAGAATTTTTTGTATCAAAAATACACAGACACAAGCACATGCACAAATAACTGTCAAATTAATCAGAAAACAACCAACGCATCCAGGACTCTAGGGGACAAGACAGAGAAAAGGGAAACCCATCAAGGTAACTGCTACTTTCCTCCTCTAGGTTTTTGCTGATTTATAAGCAGGGATGAGAGACTGGGTAAAAAGTGGAGGCCCAGGTGTTTGGCTTTCTCTTAGACTAGGGAGACCAAAAAACTACCAGAAACAAACACCCTCCCCGCAAATCAATGAACCAACCAAACCAAAGAAACCTCTGGAGTTCAGAATCCACTATGGAGGAGTGGCCATGGTAAGTGTCTGAGTTGAGACTGTTGAAAGGCTAGACCATAGGATAAAGCAGAAATAGATCAGCCCTTTTAAAATCCAGTTTCAAGGCATCTCATCTCCTAATTGAGTTGCCTTTAGTCTAACAGCTTCTGGGAGGACATGGAAATGCTCTCTGGAGGAACTGAGCATATCCTTCATGATTTCTCATATATAATACATGGCAATTAAGAATTAACTGGGATGCCTGGAGACAGGACCACATACTAAAAAACAGTAAATTCATGGGTGACCACCATATTAGATCTATGAGACCAAAACTCTAAAATGACATGATCAATGTGCTCAAGAACAGAAATGATAAGATAGACAATTTCTATAAAAATAATCATATGAAGAAACAAATCAAATATGTTGAACTAGAAGTTTCTAAGGTCTTCTTGGGTTCTTAAAAAGCATATCTTGTAATGGATGTTTTTCTATTACTTGCCTCTTTTTGTTTTCTTGGTGGCAGCCTCACACCTTTGTGATTTTCTTCTCTCTCATTTCTGATGAGCTCATCTGTATCCAGGAGCCCACCTCACTTATGAAATTATAGCTGTATCTACTGAAGAAGATATACCACAACTCACCCCCTTTTTCTCCTCCAACTCCGAAGTTATTTCCTATTTTGTGGGCTTGAACTTGTCAGGGATATATAAAAGCAAATTCCATCTTATCGCTTACCAGCTTGCTTCTTTATCTTTGGGAAGTATGTTCTTCAGCAGAACAGACCTTGGACTGGTAGTTTTATTCTGAGCTCTGTTTTGGTCTCTCTGAATGTTCTGGGACAGATGTAATGAAGCCATCAAGTCATGGTTTCCCAATGAGTCCAGATGTAGCTTAACCGTGTTTTCTCAGGATCATGTTCAAGGCAGCTAATACCAAATGATGGAGGTTGCCATGGAAGTTAAAACTCATTTTTCCCTTGAGACAGATTATCTTTGAAAGCTCTTCTGGCTCTAGAATTCTGCAGTTGAATCCAGTATTTGGTTTTCAGTTGCTGCTCATTATATCTGTGTGCAAGGATCTTAAGGGATGGACGAATGGCAGGAAGGAGTAATCTGATTACTCCTCAGATTGTTGTATTGATGCATTGTTTAACCTGAAATTGTATGTATACATTCACCCTTTTCTGCCCAGAATGGTACCTTTGATAAGATGGACCTTGCTACAATATGCATTAATTTTCATGTTAATTGAAAGCTCTGATCTGGACTTTTTCAGTACAGTGTCTTTTGTGATATTGGACAGAGTCAAGCCCTAACTCCCTATGTTTCAAAGTGTCACCTCATCAAGCTCTACCAGCCATAGATTCTTCTCTGCTGTCTGCAGCCATGCTCTGGTGCTTCCAGTTGATTTATATTGGATCCTTGTAGCAATTCATCTGAATGCCCTAAGTGTCAGAAGCATGGCTACCTGTGCAACCACAGTCAGTAATGATTTAAAAAAAACTCCAGATAATAGGAGGGGAAAGGCTTTGCTCCACCAGATCAAAGACAAAAACTTTGTTTTTGTCTTAAAAATTGTGGTAAAATGCACATGACATAAATTTTATCATCTTAGCAATTTTAAAGTGTGCAGTTCAGTAGTGGAAAATAAATTCATGTTTTTGTGTAACCAATCTCTAGAGCTCTTTTCATCTTTTAAAACCAAACCTCTATACTCAGTAAACAACTCCCTATTCCCCTCCCCAAACCTCTGACAACCAGCATTCCACTTTCTGTTTCTATGAATTTTACTCTTCTACATACCTCAGATAGGTGGAATCATATAGTATTTGTGTGTGTGTGGTGTGTGTGTTTTGGTGATTAACATATTTCACTTAGCATAATGTCCTTAAGTTTCATCCTTGTTATAGCATGTCAGAGTTTTTTTTTTTTCATTTTTAAGGCTGAAGAATATTTTATTGTATGTATCTACCACATTTGTTTACTCACTCATCTGTTTGTGGTCACTTGGGCTGCTTCTGCTCCTTGGCTAATGGTGCTATGAATGTGGGTGCACAAATATCTCTTCAAGACTGTGCTTTCAATTCTTTTGGGTATATACTATATGGCTCAGCAATCATATGATAATTCTGTTTTTAATTTTCTTAAGAAGACCATACTGTTCTCCATTGTGGCTGCATCATTTTACATTCCCAGCAACAGTGTACAAGGGTTCCAATTTCTCCACATTGTCAGCAAAGGTTGTTATTTTGTGTTTTTTTTTGTGGGGGGTTAGTAGCCATCTTAATGGGTGTTAGGTGGTTACAAAAGGCTTTTCATTGAATTAATGTCTTCTTGCATTTTAAAATTATTCTTCTGTAATTTTTTATAACAAATATGTAAGATGGACAACAGACACAACCAAACTCACTACCTGTTGCTAGTCACCAGTATTAAAAACCTCTAGTTTAAATAGTTCTTTTCAATAATTTTTATTCCAGTTATTTGCTATGTTATAATTGGCCAAGGAATCAGGGACTTAAGTGAGGCTAAGGATGATATTCTGTTTTTATTTGTTAGGGCCTCAATGAATTGGTGAATCAAGACAGGCAAATGGAATGGAGGTCATAGTAAAATCACTACACTTTAATATCTCTTCCAAATTCAACTGATTTTTTCATATTCAAGTAGGTGAGAGCTGTAGTATATTCCTCTAGGCTGTTTGATAAGGTATGTCTGTCCTTAACTATGAAGCTAGAACCTCTCCCAGCCCCTGAAAAACACTCTGTATGCTTAATAAATTAAAAGCACATCAACAAGGTTGAATGATCACCTTGCTGTAAGAAAGATACTTTCTGATAATTTTTTGTATAAAATTATGTCTTTTAAATTTTGAAGATTGTAGAAATCTAAAAAAGCAGATAAAAAACCCAACATTGACTTTTTTTTCAGGACTATTTTCATATTACAAAAGGGTTTTTTTAAAAAAAAATCCAAAATCCATCCTTGTTTGTAAAGGATTTTAGCCATTCCTGGAGTTGTAGATTGGCTGTATTTTAGAGACATGAGTCAGGAGGAGGAGGGAGGACTGGCTTGCCACAACTGAGTTTGTTGTAATCAGGTCTGTTGTCTTCTAAGCAGAAGGGGAGGTTGGTGCAAATGTGTACAATGTGCCTTCACCTGCATTTACTCCTGCGTGGAGGGGCATCCCTTTACTGCCTCTGAAGGTTGTGATCTGCATCCTCCTTTCCAAACACGGCATGCTATACAGTTTGGTCTCATACCTTGATGGCTTCATGACCTCAATCAAGACAGGAAAGCCATTAAACTTTATCTGGGGAATTTTGACTTCTAGTGGCTGTGTTTCTGAGGGAATTTTCAGAGGAAAGCTCACAGTTTAAAAAATGTGCACCTAGACATATCAAATAAGAAATAACTTATAGTCTACTATGAAAATTGAAAAGCTTATTTTTTTCTAATTTCTCAGTTCAATTTGGAAAGAAACTTTGATATAGGTTTTTAAAAGATCTCTGCACATGAAACATTTCAAACCTATACAACACAAATAGTATAATGGGCTTCCATGTGCCAAACCTCCCAGCTTAAACACAGCCAACATCTGCCATTCTTATTTCATGTTTTTCTTCTTCTTGCCCACCTCTCAATAATTTTCACAAATGGATAAAGTGGACATAGGTTTATAAAATCATTTGCTCAGTGAATTGACAATTGCTATTATGGTTGGAGAGATGAAGTTTGATCAATATTTTATCTTGGCGCTGTTATCGAAAACCATGTGAAAACAAACATTTTCGTATGCTATCAATTGAGATTTAAAATAAAATAATTAAGGAACTTCCAGCCAAGATGGAGGCACGGGTAGACATGCTGTGCCTCCTTGCACAACCAAGATAGGGACAACAACAATTTAGAAACAGAATAACAACTAGAACTGACAGAAAATTGAAGTGTATGGAAGTTGGACACCCAAGGAGTTAAAATAGACACATTCATCCAGACAGATAGGAGGGGTGGAGTCAGGCAGCCAGGCATGGGTCATGGAGCAGAGAGCAGAAAGAGTTGGGACTGGACGAGTAAGGCAACCGGGGTGTGCAAGGTAATTGGGGCATGCAAGACCACAGCGGACAGACCTTGGGCGCACAAGCCTCGGCTGGCAGACCCAGTGAGGTGGGGATTGTGAAGCAAGCACTGCATGCAACCCAGGGTCCCAGTGCCAGGAAATAGAGCCTTGGGGCACTGATTGAAAAGGAAAGCCCCATGGGGTGCACAAGCCCACCCACACAAGAATTGGCACCAGAGGGGCCCAGTTTGCTTGAGGGAAGCAGCGGAAGGGGCTGAAGTCTGAAGGAGAGCAGAGCAAGCGCCATTGTTCCTTCTCAGACCACCCCCCCCCCCCCCGCCCACATACAGCATCACAACCCAATGACTGGGCTGCCTGGCCCTGGTGAACACCTAAGGCTCCACGCCTCATACATAACAGGTGTGTGAAGACAAAAACAAAAACAAAAACAAAGAGATGAGTCAAACAGACGATCAATTGAAAGCCCCAGAACCCATCCTTTTAAGCAACCAACAGATAGCCAACCTATCAGATGCACAGTTCAAAGCACTGGTGATCAGGATACTCAGAATTGGTTGATTTTGGTCACAAACTAGATGAAAAAATGAAGGCTACAATAAGTGAAATGAAGAAAAATGCACAGGGAACCAATAGTGATGGAATGAAAGCTGGGTCTCACATCAATGGAGTGGACCAGAAGGAAGAAAAAAACGTACAACCAGAAAAGAATGGAGCAATAAGAATTCAAAAAAATGAGGAGAGGCTTAGAAACCTCCAGGGCATCTTTAAACACTCCAACATCCGAATCATAGGGGTACCAGAAGGAGAAGAGGAAGAAGAACAAATAGAACAGATATTTGAACAAATAATAAAGGAGAACTTCCCCAATCTGGCAAAGGAAATAGACTTTCAGGAAGTCCAGGAAGCCCATAGAGTTCCAAAGAAGTTGGATCCAAGGAGGAACACACCAAGGCACATCATAATTACATTAGCCAAGGTAAAAATGAAGGAGAGAATCCTAGAAGCAGCAAGACATAAGGAGACAGTCACCTACAAAGGAGTTCCCATCAGACTGTCAGCTGATTTCTCAAAAGAGACCTTACAGGCAAGAAGGGGCTGGAAAGAAGTATTCCAAGTTATGAAAGGCGAGGACCTACGTCCCAGATTGTTCTATCCAGCAAAGCTTTCAATTAGAATGGAAGGGCAGATAAAGTGCT
>CM052541.1:63289782-63318919 GCA_028533065.1 Trachops cirrhosus
TATCTAAGAAAAAGAAGATAAAAAACATGTGCAGTAAAATGACAGCAAACTCACAATTATTAACAACAACACCTAAAACAAAAAGAAAAACAAACTAAGCAAACAACTAGAACAGGAAGAGAACCACAGAAATGGAGATCACATGGAGGGTTAGCAACAAGGGAGTGGGAGGAGGAGAGAGGGGGAAAAGGTGCAGAGAATAAGTAGCATAGATGGTAGGTAGAAAATAGACAGGGGGAGGGTAAGAATAGTATGGGAAATGTAGAAGCTAAAGAACTTATGACACATGGACATGAACTAAAGGGGGGGAATGTGGGTGGGAGAGGGTGTGCAGGGTGGAGGGGAATAAAGGGGTGGGTAATGGGACAACTGTAATAGCATAATCAATAAAATATATCAATTATAAAAAATAAATAAAATAATTAACTTCACAGTAATATCCAGTCCTCTTTTCAGTTAATCAATAAATCTTAGTGAGAGGCTACTATGATCCAAGTGGAGTTTGAGGCATTGAAAAGATAATAATAAAAAATTCAGCAGAAACTCTTGCCTTAATGGGTCTTAAATCATAGAGGGAGGGGCTTGGAGAGAGTTTAAAGCTGGAATATTAAATGAGAGCATTTGAGAGGGTCTACTAGGAAGATGCTTCCTGAGCAGGAGGTGAGGGAGCAAACCGTGTGGAAATATGAGGACTGTTACTGTTCTAGCCAGAGGAATGAGCAACCACAAGGGACCAGAGGTGGTTGGGGATCTAATTTGTTCTAGGAACAGCATGGAGGCCAGGATGGCAGAAGGGGTGTGTGAAAGGATGAAGGAGGGAGAGGGAACCAGAAGGTGAAGTCAGAGAGGTAAGAAGAGAGCTGGCAAATGGTTTAAGGGTGTCCTAAGTCATTTCTGGAGAAGCTGAGCATTAGCAGTGGGTGTAGTTGGCCAACAGAATAAGGGTGAGGAGCAGAGCATGATCTGGTGGAGTCACAGGGGACCAAGGATGACACAGTTTATGGTTTTCACATGAGCTGAATTTTGCAGTAATTTGGGAATTACCAAAATTTTGTTTCCAAAATCTAAGGAATGCCATTATCCTGGGCATATTTATTTTTCCACAGAGTTTTTTATTCAAGTCTTCCTGTGCGATTGGGTTGTTTTTAATATCTTCCTTTCTTTGCAAGGCCTGCCTGATAGAACTTGCAATGAACCAGGTTTCCTTAGACAAACCTAATTCCCAATGCTGCTTCTTACTGATGGATAATATTTGCCCAGGATCTTTGGTAGAGACTTATAAGTGAGTTATTTAGCTTGTCAGTTTTCTCATGAAACCCTGAAAAATTATCTGCTGCTCTGAATAACTATGTAAGTTACTCAGATGCATTATGCTATATATTTATGTGGGATCATATTTATTGCATTTCTACACTCTTACTGGCAAAATTGCTTTGGGAGGTTTCAGGCATACTTTAAATGTCTGTATAATCTGCTTTGTTTTATCACTATCTTTTCCAAAACAATCAGATTCAAAAAACAGCTGCCTTGCTTCTAGTCAAATACCAACATAAAGTGATTATTGATTTTCTCAGCTGTGTATGTGGTGGTTTGCTATTGTCTTGGGGCCAACACATTTCCTTTCAGGGGTGGCAGGGTGCATTTTTTACACCAAGCGAGGTTGCACAAGATGGGGCAGGAGGGGCTCATCATGAGTTGTAATTTTCAATCACTCACATCTACGTTCAAATTCAATTCAAGCTTGTATAAGTGGGAAGTCATGGTATATGATTAAATATAAAAGAAAGGAGGGGTTGGCTATTAGTCCGTGAGAGACAATTGGATGTAAAAGGAATATGGAAACAAAGAGACAAATTTATGCTTAGATAGCTGACATAAAACTTGCTTAGCAGGTTTTATATATTTGTTTATAATATCATTTTTGGGAAGATTATTTTCCTAAAAACTTGATTGACTACCTATTATGAACCTGTGGCTGTACTGTGTGCTGGGGTAGATAAAATGTTTACAAGGTGTGGTTCTTGCCTATGAAATGATTTTAGAACAATACAACTTTCATTGACTCACTAAATATTTTCTGAGTACTCACTTTGTTGGACACCATAAGAAAAGGTGATGAAACATCCCTTTATAGAGAATATCCATTTTATTTTTTTTCAATTGTCTACATGCTCAGAGAGGTCCTAAGCAAATGACAAGTAAGCACTAAAGCTTCTGGAACTCCAGTGACCGAATTATAGAATAGTGCTGTTTAATAACATAGATCAGGGCTTTCTGGGTCAGCAGCACAAAAACAAACAAAAACAAAGTCAACGTGATATCTGTACCTTGGTTTTAAAATTAGCATTTTTGAGCAGATGAAATGACTCCAAACAAAAGGAAGCTAATTATAATCTCATGTGGTCTGGTAAAGGTTATATTTTGACAGCACAATTTGACCTCATAGGACTTTTCAAAAGGTACAAGAAAAGGAGAATGAATTGAATAAATAAAGAGGGATATGACTTCCACTAAACACAATTAAGCTTTTCTGTTTTTTTTTTAATTTTTTTAATTTTTTCTTTTTTAACCAGATGACTCCCTTCACCACTTTGTATTTTTCAGCCTTTAAAAATAGTCACTGACTTTGATGTTCAAATTGTGGCTAAGCTGGCCTTCTTTCACTAGAAAAAGATAAAATTGAGTTTTTCTTTCATGCGTTCATCCACCCTTTTTTAATCATTATTCAAAGAAATTGCTCATGTTACTCTTGGCTCTTGGCTGACCCACCAGCCTTTCTAGTAACTAGCAGAGTACTGAGAAGCTGCAGCCCACCCTCTACCCTGGACTTGCGTCCAGGGTTAGAAAGATAGCCTCTTAGTCCGCAGTGCAGATGTAAGAGAGAGAGAGAGACTTGCACATCTGAAGGTTTTAGTATTCATGAGTGGAGGTAAAAAGAAAATGCACATCCTTGTGGATTTGCTGATAAACTGAGCAACATGCACAGCCTCGTTGTTTAATCTACTCTGTCAACTGAGCTTTGACTGTCAGCCTGTGCTGAATAATAAAGAGCCTTAGAGAGTTGTGGCAGGTCCCTCATTAGAAATAGGAAAACGCAACTGGCTGGATCAACATTTCAGTACTATATTTAGCTAATGGTGAGAGAAAATAAACACTTGGTCTTTTTACTTCCTTCTTTGGACTTTATCCTCATTTAACTTTTTGTAGAGAATTTTCTAGTTTATTTGTATACAGATAAAATTTATCTGATTTTTTCATTGCAAAAAGTATTATGTCTTCTTTATAGATAATTAAATAAATACAGAAAAGTCCCAACACTGAAGGAAAAACAAATGTGCACACATTTCACTTGTTTTAGCTTGTTTAATATAGTTTGACCACACTGCATTTTCATTCAACTTAACCATCACTTTTTTTTGCAAGAATGTTTACATTTTAAAATTTTTATTTATTACTTATTGTTTATACTATTACAGTTATCCCCACTTTTTGTCCCTTGGCCCACTTTCACCCAGCCCCTCCCCCTTTCCTTCCTCAGTCAATCCCCATGTGATTATTCATGTCCATGGGTCATGCACATATATTAAGAGTGTTTCACTTTAAATGGCCATTTTCCTGTGGGAGAATAATGTATTTATTTAATGGTTCTGCTATTAGTGTGTTATCCTTTCCATTTGTTTATTGCAAACAATCAATCCCTAAACAGCGTCTTCACATGATATTTTCTCCCATGTTTAGCACAGTTGCCTCAAGATGGATTTCTTAAGAATTGATCCAGTAGGGAACCAAATTTTTTTTAATTTAACATTTCCAAGGTTCTCAATGACAGTCATTTTCCAAAAACGTACTAATTTTCACTCCTGCCAGCAATGTGAGAGCATTCATTGAAAGTTTGACAGGGAGGTAGGCTCAAATCTGCCCATGGCTTTGGGCAATGAAAGAATGGCTCTATATCTGCTTGCCTTGTTTTTAATTGTGCTTCCTGACTCCCACTCCCATTTTTTTCTGTTTTGTATTTTATTACTTACTGACCTTGGACTTATTTCTCCACAGCAGACCTGTTTGGTTCAGCTGTAGGCCCTCCACAACACCTATACTTCGTAGTTAGCATGGACTGGTTTCTTTACTGATGACATTTCCCCCCCTCTTCTTCCTTCTAATTGTTTATTTTAGAAAGTACATGGTGGGCCAATGGCAAATAGAGTACAAAATGAAACAATGGAAGGATTCAATCTGCACTGTGTTTAGAGAAGTATGTAAAAGTTTGACGATTGTAGGGAATCTGGCTCTGATCTAAAACTTACATTTTCCATGCAGGAAACTTCATCTGTGCTTCGAAGTGTGACGTGAGTGCATGTTGTAGGCTGGTAGAAAACACGTGGCTCAGTACAAAATCATCAGTGGTCTTAATGTCTAAATCTTCATAACTTGCAAAGAGGAAGTGAACAAGTATTATATTTGTAAAATATTTTGATTATTCCAAAGGTAGTTTTAGTCAGATTTTGTCATTAGTTTACATAGCATGAAAAAAATTTGAACTATTTTTCAAAATTACGGAGGCTGCTTTATAATAAATTGGATTCTTGCAGCACCCGGAATAGCCCTATTTAGATTCTCCCGAGTGTTAGCTTTTTGTCGCTGCCTACCAGAGTGAACTAAGAAGCATCTAAAGAAGAAATGTGTATGTGTTTGCATGCAACCAAAAATATAGTCTTTTCTCTTGGTTTTTACTTTAGCCTAGTCAATTGGGTACTCTGGAGGAGTTGGGGAGAGAGAGAAATGACAAAAGATATGGAGAGAAATATATTTTATCAAAATAATTATGCATTGTAATATATATATTGAAAAGGGCTCTTCACTATTTTCAAATCAAGAAATATTGAGTTGCCATGACCTTCTTACACATCTATTTTCCACTAACAGAGGTTAAAATGAGTTTAAACAGAAACTTGTACTTTCATAGATTTGTATACAGAAAAATAAGAACCCTAAGTATTAACACTATGTTGAGATTAGATGGAAAAGCTATTCACACTTATGAAAACATATCAGTTTAGACAAGAAACAGATATTAAAGGACTATGTAAAAACTTCCTGTGTCAAATTTAGTGAAAACACAGTGCATTTTCAATCTGTACCATTTCCTCCACTACAGAACTTGGCATTAGATAGTTTGGTGTTGTAACCCTTGTCAGCTATGGACCATTTTCAATAATTTAAGTTTAAATTTTTTTTGTAGATTCTTAGTTCATATCCAGATGAAGCACAAATGTTCTTTGCAATTTGGTGTATCTGGAGAAATCCTACCATTTCTGAAAATGCTTGGCTTTAAAGTGGGAAACTGAGGAAATTTTCTAATTTCAATCAACTGTTTTATCCACGGAGACATCTCGAGGCCAAACATTTGCAGGTTTGATTTACGAGGCAGAGGTTGTAATTAAACGTCTTTAAAGAAGTATATAATGTGTACTTTACTTGGGATATTATATAGAATTACATTTGCTTATTCAAATGTAAGTTTAAACACTACAAATTCAGCAGTCATTTCTACCACAGATGAGAATATTGAAAACAAAATTAGTAACCATAGTAAAGAAGTCTCTTAGATGAACCTAGATTATTTTCCTAAAACTTCTTATATTTATGTTATATTGCTATATTTATGTTATATTGTATATATTGCTATATACAATGCAGGAATAGGTTGTTTGAAAAACATATTGCAAATGTAGGTTCTATTCCAACATTAAATAACTGAGATGGTTGAATGAGTGTGATATAAAATATATTCTATTTGAAATATAAGCACAGTATAATCCTCCTGAATCTAAAGGCATGCTTCATTAGAATACAGTGAATTTAATTTTCTACACAGATGGAGAGGGTTAGTGGCATAAATAATTTTTAAATTGCACATAATCTAAAAATATTTTTACTTGACTTTGGAAAGTATTATGTGATTTTTATTTTGGTTGCAAATATATCCTATTCATAATTGTGTTCTTTTAAAGTCAATATTAAATTTAGGTTTAATTCAGAGAGTGTTCACCAATTGATGGGAGAAGCTTTTAGTGTTTCCCTAGCAAGTGCTTCCAGGAGGTTGCCTTTTCAAAAAACATCAGGCACATTTCTTCTAGCATGCTAATGTTTATTTTTACCTTATGTGAAGAGGAGAGCTTCTACAGCAGACAAACCTGGGTTAAAATGATAGCCCCACTAGTTACTAGCTATATAACTCTGAGCCAGTTTCTAGAAACCATAAAAAAAGAATCTCAGCTCCTTCACCTGAAAATGGTGACAATAATGTTGGTATTTCTGGGTCGTTGAATGAATTGAATAAAATAATGTGTTTAGCACCCATTCATGGTGCAGTGAAAGTGCCCAGAAATTGCAAGTTATCACTAGGAGGTACTTGACATGTGTCAGTCTACTTTGCTTTCCCACTTTCCTCACTTTAACTGTTTATCCAAACTCTACAGATTCTTTAATACACACTTTAAATCCATCCTCCTTATGGGTACTCCCTGGACCAATTTTTAAAATTTTCTTTTCTTAATCTAAATATTTAAAAATCAAATTGGTTTGTATACAATAACAAATCAATTTTAGTATTAGTATACAATAACAAACAGCACAGAAGGCTTATAATAAATAGTAAGAGTTTTCTGCCTACTCAGACTTCTTCCAGCTCCAGAGTGTGTTACTGATGCTCAAAATCTAAGTGGTGATATTGCTGAAAGGCATCAGGACAAAGGACAGGATAGAGAATAGGGCAAAGGATGACAATTTACAAAGATGTATCCTGGAAGCTACCATATTTTACCTCTGTTTACATCCTGTTGGCCAGAATTTAGTCACATGGCCACACCAGCTGCAAGAAGGCTAATGATTACCTTTATTGTAAAAGATTATATGCTCAGCTAAAAATTCAGTTACAATAGAAGAAGGAAGCATGTGTATTAGAGGAAAATTAGCAGTCTTTAAATAAATGGGCACTTCAGAATCCTTTTTCCCACCTCCAGATATTTATCTCTTTTTTTCCCCCAATGCCCTTTGATATTTTTTCAAGTATCTTGCTTTCTTGCAGGACTCAGCTCCATAAGAAGATTTCCAGGTCCTTCATATTGTTCATTGCCGTAGGTCCTTTTGGTTCATTGGAATGAGCCCCCTAAAAGACAAGGAAACAAATTTGCTTAACTAACCCACCTTTCATAGAAAACTTTGGTGCATTGTTGTGCTGGATTATAGTTTTTTTTTTATTTTTATTTTTTTACCAACATCTGCTTTCCTACCCCTTAGGGAAGAATTATACTAACCCACCCCATTGGTTGGCCATGTGACTTGCTTCATCTAAAACATTTGAAACAGGCTTAGGGGACTAGTTTGTGCTTCTCTCCCTCCCTCCCTTCCTTTCTCTTTCTCTCTGGTCTGCAACATCAACCTGGGCACCAGAAGATGACATGGAGCTGAGTTTCCTCCAAATGCCCACGGACACACAACATGGACAGGGAATAAACCTTTGTACTTCGAGACTCTCAGATCTTGGGGACATTTATCACCACAGCATGATCTCCTCTACCCTGACTGATACAATTATTATACTAAAAACATTTTCAGCTAGTTTTCTTTGTACCTAAGTCACCTCTACTCCCACATAGGAAGGAGTGGGGAGGTGAAACAAGAGGGGAATGAAAGGAAAAGAAAAGCCCACTCTGCCACCTTAATACTGTAATGTCATCAGCTGCCTATTTTACATTCTAATTTCCAAAATATACTTGACATTTTATTTTAGCATTTCTAATCATATGTAGGCAAAATGTTAAGTGAGGTGATTATGGCAGGAAAAAAGTGTCCCCTAAATGAATCTATTTATATCTGATATATTATTGAAAATACCTATCTGTCTAGGAACAGTGACAGAATGTCTTTAGTAAGAAAAAAATTAACACCTTTTTTTTTATCCTCACCCAAGGACATTTTTTCATTGGTTTTAGAGGGAGAGAGGAAGGGTGGGTGGTGGAGGGGAGGGGGAGGGGGAGAGAGAGAGAGAGAGAGAGAGCGAGCGAGAAAGAAATGTTGATGTAACAGAGAATCAATAGGTTGCCTCCTGTACTTGCCCCAACTGGGGATCAAACCTGCAACCCAGGTATGTGCCCTGATTGGGGATTGAAACTTCAGCCTTTCAGTTTATGGGATGATGCTTCAACCAACTGAGCTACATAGGCCAGGGCTAAAACATTTCTTAATTGTGTTTTTATTTATGTGTTTAACTCTCCAACCAATGGTTTACTTGATTGACTTTGTCTTTAATATAGCCATTAGTATATAAAACCATACAGTCATTAGTAAGAGAAAGTGTTTCATTTCACAAGTGAACAGAACTTCAAAGTCATACATTTCATGCCAGGAAGCTAAGCTCACAAGAGCTTGAGTACCCAACTTTAGGGTTCTGTCTGTGTAGATCTTGGCCACTACTCTGTCCCTCCTTAAAGGTTTTTTAGGAGTTTAAGCAATGAATTCTGGTCATGGAATTGTGATTGTTCTTTTAAACTTTCCATATAAATATTTGTTTCACAGAGTTGTACCATTTATAAATTGTCAACCTCTTTCTTTCAACTCTTATCTCTACCTTATGAGTCAATAACAAAATTTTAGGTGAGATACAAAACAATTTCTTACAAAAGAAGATTTAGAAGCCTCATATAAAGAAGCTAATAATTTGTTTTGAAAGCAGTTGTGAAAGTTTGATGGCATATGCCTTGTCTGTTTATTTACCATGCCATCTCTAACATCCAGGGCAGTATGTGGCACAGAGTAGGGGCTCAATGAATATTTGCTACGGGAAAGAGTGGTAGATCCTCCAGAGCTCAGAACCAGCACTTTCAGGTAAAGCTTAGCCCTCGTATAATTTTCTTAGTTGAGAGATGTGTGTACTTTCTTTTGTGTGTGTGTACTTTCTCATTTACATTGTCATCAACATGGGCCCTCAACATTGTAAGGTATATCTGTGAAATAACGAGTTGTACTTTTACAACAACAACATCATTACCTCCCAATGAAGTTTGACCTTCAGATTCTTTACCTTAGGAAGTTCATTGACGTTGCCATTGCTCAAAGCACTTTATGAACACCACTTGTCCCCCAGCAGGTAATCCCTCTGTAGGGTTGGTGTGTTTATATTACATGTGTTACCAGGTACTGGCTGCTGTGACTGGATGACAGTGAGTCTGGAGCCTGCAGTGCTCCTTCTGTTCATCTGACTTCTACCCTAAGGCAGTGATAGTTGGTAGTCAATTGTTAATGAGTCTAATTTCTCCCAGTGTCTAGTTGACTGTCTAGTGGTAAAATATGCAAAAAATGTACAAGTCTCTCCAGTTCCACAGTTATCAACTATCTCTAAGAGTTGACTTCTTGTTTTTCTGTTTCTGTCTATGAGCTAATTAAACAGGACTATTCAGCTTGTGAAAATTTGTCAAAATGTACACTATGTGCACTATGTATTTTTCAATAAAAATTGAAAAAAAATTCTCACTCTAGGGTCAGAAAATTCCTGCCCTAAGATCTCTTTCTGTGTCTCAGTAGAATATCTTGTTCTTCTTCAGGTAAACAAATGGTGAACTTCAAGTTATCTTATTTGGTAAATTTTATAGATATATTTATATTTACACAAAAATATATTTACATTTTGAAAATATATTTTGGTCTAGTCCAGAAAGGGTTGACTGCTATTTGAACTAACTAAAACTTCTTTGGGTTAACTGTGGTTGTACAAAGTTGATTTTTTTAATACTATAATTTTATTAAATTTATAGCTTTCATTTTCAGTTTTACATCTTTTTTGTTGTTGTATTACAGTTGTCCCAATTTTTCCCCTTTTGTCTTCCTCTGCCCATCCCACCCTTTGCTCCTACAGTTAATTTCCACACCCTTGTCTATATCCGTGGGTCATTCATACATGTTCTTTTTTCTAGTCCCTTCCCCTTCTTTCCACCATTATCCCATTCCCCCCTCACCTCTGGTCACTGTCAGTCTGTTACATGTTTCTATGTCTGTGGTTCTATTTTGTTTGTTAGTTTATTTTGTTCATTAGATTCCTCTTATAGGTGAGATCACATGGTATTTGTCTTTCACAGATCAGTTTTTTTCACTTAGTATAATATTCTCCAGTTCCATCTATGCTGTCACAAAACATAGGAGTTTCTTTCTTTCTGCTGTGCAGTATTCCATTGTATAAAGGTACCAGTTTTTTGAACCACTCATCTACTGATGGGCACTTAGGCTGTTTCCAGCACTTGGCTATTCAAAGTTGATTTTGTATAGGTGTGTCTTAGACTAGAACTTAAACATTAGCTTCAACTGCAGCTAAGCCTATTGCAGACAAATATTAAATATCCTGAGGTACTTCATGAAAGAATATTTTGCTCCAGTGATTTGGACCAAAATTTCTACTGTTGAACAGTGGGGAATTTGGCCTGTGCTCCTGTGGTGATGATATTGTATTGATATGTTTATGTTGGGGTCAGGTAAAGACCAAATACCTGGTACCTCTGGGTCTCTGTGCTCTCTTTATAGCATCTATAGGATGTGATTTAAGGTGGAGTGAACCTATAAAAAGGAAAAAAAAGAATGGAGTCAGAATTAATAGACTGGAGAGAATTAACTAGGCTTGAAGCCATTTAAGATATTTTCACATGAAGGTGATGAACTCTTCTAATTTTAGTAAATGAAACTGAGGTGCATTTCAGAACAGCTGTAATTTTAGAAAATTTTCTTATTTTTTTAGGATAAGTATATATTAAATAAAATTAACACCACCAGCCTTTCCAGACAAAAACAAAGTTAGTGAGAACAAAAATTAGAGTCCATAGACAAAACAATAAACTGATTGGTTCCCTCATCACTCAGCTTTCGGTCACATTACAATGATTGAGCCTTAAAATCACATTGCTTAATATGTACTCTTCAAAATACTCTTAATTGAACACAGATGCATAGTTTGTACTTCAAGTAATGCTTGTCCCTTGAAGTCCATTGCTTATGCCAAACCAAACAAAACACCCCTACAAATCCAAACCTTATACTAAGTAGTCTATAGTTTTTAAATTTCTCCTACACCTTGATCACACAAGTTAATTGAGAAAAAAATATATTTGGAGAAGATCTCATGTTCAGTAGTATTATGATTACTTAGTACTGCTAATTATTAATAACCTGTGTTATAAATGCACTTTTTAAAATGATATCTACCATCTTAACTTTTTGCTATAACAACCCACAAAATTGTGGTTCTCCTGGGAGGCTGAGTAGGTCTGGTGTATGCAATAGATTAAAACCGCATGGGCTAAGACACTTCTGACTGACTGGCACAAATTTGCCCAGAAATATAGTGGTGATGTCTCTGGATTCCTATAAAAAGGGTAGTTATACCAACCTACTTTATACAACTGTTGGGAGAGAGAAATCATTGAGATAAAGTATAATGACAACAATATGTATGAATCAGTCCCTTGAGGTATGAGAGTTTAAATGCATCTACAAATCAGTAACATAACTGGTTATCCAGCAGTGTAACCAAAGAAAGCAAATGTCCACTTAAATTAAAGAAAATGAGAATAACATAAACATTAGACAAACATGCCAATCAGGCAGGTGAGATTTGCTTTCCTGTATTTGAAAAGGTTTGCAGAAAATGTTAAATACATAATTGAATATATTATGGCAGAAATGAGGTATATAATGCTATTATAATTGATTATACAATATCTATAGGTAGAAATATGTAAAGTTGTTGATCTGTGGCTTTTCAATCTGCCTCAGAAAGCTTTATAATAATTTATTAAGAGAAAAACCTCTGGTCATTACTTAGCAATAATGCATTAGAAGTGTTTTCCTTAAGTGTTTTCCTGCCTTATGTCTGTGAATGTGAGTGTAGCTGATGAGAGTGCATCTGAGAAAAACTTGCATGAAACCAGTCTTGAGGGAGCAGTTAACAACAGCTCCAGATCTATATAGCCTAAAGGCATTGAACTGTGGCCCAGTTATGAGAAAAACTCTGGGGTGGGAAATTCTAAAACTATATACCTTTTTCTTATGAGTATATCTTCTTTTAAATAAACAAAACAATTTAAAAAGTGTTGTGCAGTTCACATGTTTCTTCCTTAACCCCACGTTTGGAAAACTAAGCAGATATTTCTGTTCTTGTCTTGGGGCAGGAATAACGTCCCAATCCACTTGATGGTTGGCAAATTATTTGTCCTTTACATAGGAAATCTGCAAAACCCACAGAAGAGCCTTCCTCAAAAACAGAGAATATGATGTTGCTGCCTCTGATGCCTGACAGCGTTATTACTTCACACTAAGTGAAACCATTTCTGGAGCAGGTCAGTTCGATTCACAGAGGGCGCTAGCTGGTCTGGTAAGACTGGTTAGCTGGAGACCTGGATGACAATCTGTCCAGTTTCCCATGTGACTGCAGATATGAGCAAGAAGGGTGAGCAAGAAATTGTGCATGGCCTGTGAAATCGAGCAAAAACAGAGAAAACTATAATTTTGTAGTGTTTAGTGAACCAAGCTTACAAATCTCTTCAAAATGATCCTTAAATATTTTCTATTTTTGTTCTATTGTAAAATATATTTTTAAAGTTTTAATTTATAATTGTTTCCTCATAAGTATATAGAAATGCAGTTCATTTTACACACTGATATTGTGTCTTTCAGTCTCACTAAACTCACTTATTAGTTCTAATAACCTTTTGGTAAATTTTGTAGAGTTTTCTTCATAGGTAATCAATTGTTATCTGCAAACAAATACTATATCCTTTCCAATCTGAATGCCATTTATGCATTTTATATTTGTATTTATGTATTTTTGCCTTATGTTTATGTTTTATGTTTATGAAAGATATTGGACTGTAGTTTTCTCTTATTGTAAAGTTTTTTTTCTGGTTTTGGTATCTGAGTAAAGTTGGCCTCATAGAATTAACGAGGAAGTATTCCCTCTTAGTTTTATGAAAGAGTTTGTGTAGAATTGGTATTATTTCTTCCTTAAATGTTTGGTAGAATTTCTGAGCAAAGCTCTCTGGGCCAGGACTTTTTTATGAAAAGTTTTTTAAATGTGAATTCAATTTCTTCAATAGATAAAAGACTTACTTAATTATCTTTTCCTACTTGAGTAGGAATGGTAACTTGAGATATTCAAACATGTTGTCCATTTTGTCTAAGTTTGTCAAAATTATTGGCCTAAAGTTACTCATAACATTCCCTTATTTTCCTTTTGATATATGTGGAATTTATGGTAATAATCTCTTCTCTCAGTCTTGATATTAGTAATTTATTTTATTTTCTTTATTTCTGGTAAGTCTGGCTAGAGGTTTATCAATTTGATCTCAAATAATCAGACTTTGTTTCATAGAGTTTTCTCTATTGTTTTTCTGTTTTGATCACGTTGCTTTTTGTCTTTACTATTTCCTTTCTTTTGCTTACTGTGTTTTGCTGTGTATAATGTGCACCCATGTTTTTGGCCCAAACTTGCAGGAAAAAAATCTTTTGTTTCAATTTTTAATTCAATACTTTATTTATTTATATTTACAAACAAAACTAATTATCATATGGAAATAATATTCCATATTATTTCACATATGGATATCATTATTGCTTTTTAGAGTTATACATTTAATACATAAGCATAAATAAAAGAATTGAAAACATATAGATACAGATTTAGTAATACCCATGTATAATGTGCATTCTTATTTTTCCCTCAAAAATTTGGGCAAAAAGTGTACATTACAGATGGCAGAATATGGTAATTTGGGTTTAATTTTTTCTAGTTTACAAAAGAAAATTTTTCTGGCATTTTGAACTTAGGTATCCCTCCAAATAATGCTTTAGCTGCATCTCATGAATGTTACTATATGAGTATTGTGTTTTATTTTCATTTAGCTCCATATACTTTCTAAATTCCACTTTTATTTTTTCTTTGACTACTGGTTTGTATAGAAATTTGTCATTAGGTGTGCAAATATGTTGACATTTTCTAGATATATTCTCTTATTTATTTTTAATTGAATTCCATTGTGGTCAGAGAACACACTTTGTAAGATTTGAAGCCCTTTATATTTACTGATATTTGTTTTATAATCCAGAAGTTAGTCTACCTTAGTACATTTTACCTATTTCTTCTTGTAGATTTATCAGGTTTTCCCTTTGCATTTTGAAGATCCGCTAATAGTGCATAAAACTGTGGGATGCCTACTCTTCTTCTTGACCTTTTTATTATTATGAAATGACCCTTTTATCTCTGGTAAGATTCTGTGCTCTAAAATTACTTTGTTTGCTATTAATATAGCTATTTCATATTTCTTTTGATTAGTGTTAATATGATCTATATTTACTTATCATTTTACTTTTAACCTATTAGTCTCTATACCTAAAGTGCATTTCTTGTATACAGCATACAGTTGGGTCCTGTTTATTATTTTAATCCAATATGACATCTCTGCCCTTTAACTGCAGTGTTTAGACCGTTTTCATCTAACATGATTGTTGAATTGGTTGGTTCTAAATCCAGCATTTTGTTATTTGTTTTGTATTTGTCCCTCTAATTTTCTCCTCTTTTTCTGTTTTCTTTTTGATTTTATTTTATGATTCTATTTTTCTCTCTTGTCTGTTTATTAGTATAGTGTGTTTGTGCATGGTTGCATTGGGGTTTGGGGTTTAATGTGCCAAACCTAACTTCAAGTGACATTATACATTCATATGCCCTTGTGTTCATCCTAGCCTTTGTCCTATTTGTGTTATTTTACTTTTTCATATATAAGCCCCCCCAGTGCATGATCATTTTTTCCTAAGCTGTAAATCACTTTTTAAAGAAATTAAAAATAGTGCCTTATATTTACCCATGTATTTATCAGTTCTGCTATCCTTTATTCCTTTGTTTAGCTCAAGATTTCTATCTGGTGTCATTTTCCTTTTGCTGTGTAGGTCTGTTGGCAATGAATTGTTTCTTTTTTATGCTTGAAGAAGTATTAATTTTGGAATTATTTTTGAAATATATTTTCACTGGATATAGAGTTCTATGTTGACAGTTTTTTCCATTATCCTAAAGATGTTGCTTTACTATCTTTTGTTTTGAATTGTTTTTAGATAAGAAAACTGCTGTCATTTTTATACTTGTTCATTGGTGTGAAATGTGTCTTTTCATCCTGGCTGATTTTGAGATTTTGTCTTTATCACCAGTTCTAATAATTGTGTGACATGTTATACTTCTCATCATTTTTTAATGGTTGGTGTTCACTGATTTTACTATAAATGTGGGCTTACAGTTTTCATCAAATTTTAAGGAAATTTGATCATTTTTCAAATATTTTTTTCATATTTCTCCTTTTTCTATTCTTCTGAAACAGGGGTTCCACTTAGTCATTTTGTAATGGGATATACGAATTACTTAATTGGCCATGCCAGGAAGGAAAATTGTCTCTAAAGATAGACAAGCTGAGTTTCAAAGATTCTCTAATAGTAAAAGGCCACCACTAAATCACAAAATGGTCTTGTTCCATTTGTTTTTCTCATTCCCTGGGGCTGATTTATTATCATGAATACAAGGGGTCAATGGATGTGCTGTGCCACAGGCCTCAAATATTCATTGTAAAGAAAATTTTCACTCTAGAATAAAACAGTAGGGAAATACAAATACCTTACAATGCTGAACAGATAACATAATCATAGTCATGAGTGTAAGACAATATGGTAATCCAGAGAGGCTTGTTATGACCAAAGGCATTTATACTTAAAACATAACACGACAAAACCAACCTAAATAAAAAAACTTCTGCAAGCTCTGCTTACTCCCCATTGCAACTCCTATGAAGAGCTAACAATACAGAGCTGACTCTTAGGTAGGGTCAAAATTTTTGACTCTAGCATTATTATTCTTGTTTACTGCATATTTGGTAATGATGGTGGTATAAGTCACAGCAGTTGGAAACTACAAGTTTCCAAATGGGCAGGGGAGGAAGAGGAAAAGTATGGGAAGAAGGGAGAAACCCTTTATTCAAAGAAGACAATAAACTGATTCTGGGGAGGAGGAAGGTCCCGGAATTGCTAGGTGAGTAAACCTGGAGGACAAGGTATTTATGAAATTTGTGTCTTTACTGGCTTATCAATCAACCTTCACTGAAATGAGATTCTCCCATTGACTCTTGGAGCTTCTATTAGTGGAATATACCATTAAAGTTCAAGGGCATTTTGTCTCATTTCTTCCTACTATTGACTTAATAGGAGTGACAACCATTCATACCACAAAACTTTGGGTGACCTTGCCACTTACCTCCAATTGTCCTCCATTGATATATCTCACAAGGCTCAAGGATGTGCATAAACCCAAGTCAAGGGATAAGGAGAGGATCTGAACACTTGGCAGGGTGATGATGGGGAACTCATTACATGAAGAAGTCTGTCCAGAAATTATCCATCCATATAATATGAAAAATAGACACATTTAACGAAGAAGATACAAGATACAAGAAACATGTACATAGGACAATGATACTTCAGTTCCCTTTAAAGTAGGCACCTTGGGACCTCATACAATTCTCCCCATCGCCATCAGCTGCCCTGTTGTATTTTCCTGAATTGCACTGATGGCCTGAAATCTCTTCCCTTTCAAGGGTGATTTTAGTTTTTGGAAAAGCTAGAAGTCACAGGGCACCAAATCTGAGCTAAGTCACCTGGGTGATCTGATGTTTTGCCAAAAAACTCTGTACAAGATGTGATGCATGAGCAGGTGTGTTGTTGTGATGAAGCTGTCAATCACCAGTTGCCCATAACTGTGGTTTTCTGAATCATCTGAATAGTTTCTACAGAGGAATGTTCAAGCTTAATGCAAAATTTGATGCAGATTCATTGCTCTACTTGCTCAGTCATTTTGTACACAGTACAAAAGCTCTCTCAACAGCATCTACTACTCCCACTGACTAGTACAGTGAAGTTTTCATTGTTCACTCATGTGCATTCCAGTCCACTCCCCTTGGTTGTCAGGTTACATCGATGTGCAAATTGTTGGACTGGATGGCTGGACTTTTTCTGGACAGACCTCAGTATATACACTGAGAAGATGTGAGAGGGCAGAACTGAACAAGGTCAAGATGTTTGAGTTGAGATGATGATTAAGATACCCTATCATATATTATTATATGATATACTGGATACTAAATTAGTGATTAGTTTTCTAATTTCCTTCTAGAATGGTATTGTCTAAACTTTTTTGTTCAAACACCTGTTAATAAACATTTTTGAACAAGTGCCTGTAATATACCTATTTACTACCTCATACATTATTTCAAGGAACTAATTATTAAAAATAATATGTAATTTATAAAACATACAAAATAAATTTTAAAGAACAAGATATAAATAAATGGAAGCAGGAGTCCTAACATCTGTGTACCACCTGGGGTGTGTGCACATTCTGCTTTGGGTCAAAAACCCTGAAGGAGATGCTCAAGAGAGGGAAGCCTTCCAGTTTACCTCTAACCTAGGAAGGAGCCTTCCAAACCCTCCACTAGGCCTTATGGCTGAGGTCTCCACTTAACGTGCAGGATAAAGATCATAATATCAGAATGCAAGCAGACAATCAGAGAGCATTTCTAGGAAGCTCTAAATTATGAAGGTAATCATGTTCAAGTTTGTTTACTGTGTGTCTGGTATTGACCAGGCATGTAGTATTGAGCATTAAAAAGATAATGTCTAGTCAATCCAAACACATCACTGTAGAGTAGGTATTATTTTCCTTATTTTATAAATAAAAAACTGGTGCCTGGAGATTCTAATTCTGATCTGTCTGCTTCTGAAGACCACCTTTCTCTTTGGCTGGGCTACTTAAGGACTATGGTATGTCCATCTCTGCATGGACCAGACTTCTCAACTCTCTTTTAAGAGAAGACCCTGTTTATGAAAAAGGTACCCAAAATTTTTATCAAAATTTTATACTGACTTTCGGGATCATATGGAGGAAAAACTTGTTGGTCATAATAAGTTGTTATGATATTTGTTTTACTAAAGGCATTACAAAAAGAAAATGATAAAAAGGAATTAAAAAAAACCCCTAGACACTACTACAACATGTTGTATGTTTCTTTTGAATGCGACAGATTAAAAAATAGGATATCCTCCTTCCACTTATTTATATCTTATTCTTTGAAAATTTATTTTGTATGTTTTATAAATTGCATAAAAATTGTTCTTCCAATTTTAATCCATGTACATATTTGTTGCATAATTCAACTACAGTTTAAATATTACCTTGTTATCTGACAATTTTATCCACAAAACATTTCATGAGATGATAGAAAAATAGTCCAGTAGCAATGTATAAATGCTTAATAGTTCCATTATATCCTATATAATATTAGTATTTTATTTAACTTTTCACCAGTTTTTAGATATATATTTCCAAATTGTTCTATAATATGTTTCTATAAAGAGCATTTTGTGTGTTCAACAAATATGCATTTAATTTCCTTAGAATAATGACTAATGCTAACAGCTATCATGTATTGAGTATTTACTGTGATGTAGGCACAGTTGTATAAAGTGAGATTTTGGGGCAAAAGGTGTGAACATTATACTTGTTGTTAGTATGTGTTACTAAACTGCTAGAAGCAGTATAAATTTATACTTCAACTTGGTAATAATACCAGAGGTTACCACTTTCTTCACCACTCTGTCAGCATTGGGAATTATATTGTGTCAAGGTAAAATATTTTATAACTTTAATAGTGGATTCCAAAATTTTTCTTAAGGAGAGAACAGATTTTGTTTAGGAAAATACTTTGGTAAGCCACATGAGGTAAAGAAGAAAATTCTGAATTAATGAATTGGCAGAAGATAAGAAGACAAACTACCCAGAATTTGAAATAAATAAGAATTTGGGCAGAGGAACAAGAGGGAAGACAAGGGGGAGTAAGGGGAGAGTTGAATAAAACATGGCAGGAGATTGAGATCCCAGTTGTACAAATGGCCAAGTGACTTTTGCAGCAGGAATACCTAAACTTGTGTTTTTGGTGTGTCTGTGTTGTGGCCACACAATTTCTATGACATCCCAAATTTGCAGTCTAAATTTTTCCCACATATAGATAGATACCCCACAGGAGTGACTAGTTTGTGGGAAGTTAAGGAAAACTGTTTCACATTTAGATCAATGTAGTGTGAAATTAAACAGGATGCATGAGCAGAATGGTGATATGTTTTCTAACAGAACTAATCAAAAAATTTTAGGAGCTTAAATTAGAGGTGACAACCAAGAGCATGTAAATTCCTAAGAAATTCTCTGTAGACTTTGAAAGGGCTTTGTATTTCCATAGGGCACCAAATAAGGGCTTGACTGCTCATATTTAGATCTCAGAAGGCATCTAGGCTCTAGTAAACATCTGGTTTGCGTTCGCTTTTCTTCAAGTCATCACGGGGCCCATCTTCCATCTCAGATTTCTGCTGTAGTAATACATGTTTATACCGGTTACTGGCCATCAGTGGATTGTCAGCCACCATGTCTAAAAAAGGCTTTTGTTGCCCTGGCTGGTATAGCTCAGTGGATTGAGTGCAGGCTGTGAACCAAAGGGTAGTAGGTTCGATTCCCAGTCAGGGCACATGCCTGGGTTGCAGGTCAGGTCCCCAGTGGGGGCTATGTGAGAAGCAACCACACATTGATGTTTCTCTCTCTCTTTCTCCCTCCCTTCCCCTCTCTAAAAATAAATAAATAAATGAATAAATAAAATCTTTAAAAAAATAAAATAAAAAAATAAAAAGGCTTTTGTTTTTTCCTGTCATATTAAAGGAATCTTCACCAGAACAATATGTGAGGTGTTATTATTTCATTCAATCATCATTAAGCAAATGGTCAGGCTCGGACGATGGAGATAATACTAAGGACCTTGAAGTCAAATGTTGGAGAGATAGGAGCAAAACTAGATCATTTTTACTCAAAATATTAAAAGGAAGCAGTATTGCTATTGCCACATTGTTTCATAGCTTGCTTACAACTTTTTAAGATAATTTTTAACATTAACTCTTAAGTAGGTAATTTTTAACCCCCACTTTATTAGAGATATTTGCGATTGTGTCTTATTACATCTGCTAGTTTGTAATCTCTTGGAAGGCAGGATCTATGTCCTATTCCTCTTTGCTCCACTATTGCCTTTAGCATAGTCTGAACCATGCAGTCCACATTTAATAACTATTGGTTGAATAAATAAGCTGGGACCACCCCTCAGCTGTACTCCCAAGCAAACACACATCATGTTCACATCTAGTTTCCTTAAAAAATTTTTTCCTTATGTTTGTTTCTTCTTTAATTGCCAGTATAATGTAATTTATGATATTATTATATTAGCTATCATGCCTAATACTGCTAGAATCATGAATTATTCTCTGGGTATGTTTTTCTCCTAAATGGTATAGCTATTTTTGCCAATATCTTATAGTAACTAGTACAATAAAAGTATATAGTAGGTGCTTAATAAATGTTTCTTGGCTGATTCACTTACTATTGACAGAAATTAGCACAAATTATGAATCATTCAAGTCACATAAATGACAAAGTGTCCTTTTATTATTTATTAACAAACAAAACCATTAACATTTGAGGGGCAGTCTCCGGGCAATTTGGAAGAGCAGATGGAGTAATTTAATTCCTTTAGATTGCTGGCCTGCTGACAGGTACCACATGGAGTTAGAGCAGTCACCTCCATCTGGCACACACACGGGTGGTTGCTGAGATATTTAACACAGTAAGACGATGTTAAAACAGTTTCTCCAGCAAAGGTACAGCATTTACAATGGCAAAAATAGACTTTGCCAATTGGTGGACCATACTTAAAGGAAAAACTTTGAGCTGCAATTACTAAAAATAATGAAACTATTTTTAGGTAATGACTAGTTTTAAAGCATTAGTCAGAGATACAAAGTTCTGTATTTAGTAGCAGCAAAATGAATGTACTTTTTTTCTATTCATTTGGTGCCTTTAGTGCTCTCCAGAATTTCAAGAGAATATCAAAGGGCAGTGCTAAGTCAGTGACAGAAAATGCTCTCATATTCCCTGAATTAAGTCCTTAGGCATTACAATTTCTGATTCTTTCCTGTAAACCTGACAGAAAATTCCTGTAGGTGTTATCATCTTTACATATCTAAATGTGAGCCACCTCCAATTTATTTGCTAGAGCCTCTTTAACTATTTCAATTATGTAAAGAAGAGAAATAATGCTTTCAAAAAATGAGAAATATTACCGATCTATTTCATCATGCAGAGCAATTTGTATCCCTGAATGTATTCAGAGAAAGTCATTTAGGGAGACCCCCCATTGTTCTGAATTGCACAAATGTGCATGTTGAAAGGCCACATTTTCTGATGTGGCATTAAGAAGAATGTCATTTATAACTCTACTGCTGGAATTGTGGAACAGATGACTTAAGAATGTAGGGGTTCGTATGCACCAAAAGATCTTTGCTGTATATTCAACACTTTAAAACAATAGGTGTACTTGGGGTGTCTAAAAATGCAGGTGTGTCCTGTCTGAGATATTGAAATGAAAGGTACTCACTTGAGTAAAGGGTCACACACACACAAAATAATGATGCTCCCTGTCAGTCAATTTCCAGACAATTTGGGAAGTGTAGCAATTAAATTGGTGAAGCTTACAATCTATAGGGTATTTTTTTTTCCCGTGGGCATTTTCCCAGGAAGAATTCTTTGCAAAGAGCAAAATGGAATCTTTACGTTTTCAGGTGAGTTAACATGCTTGGTCAAAATTTGGCAGTTGGGTCATGTGAATGGTATTTTCCGTAGAGCAATGCCTAAATCCATATTTGGAAAGGAGTATGTACAGAAAGAAGTAATTTCTTTGTTGGGGTGGTGTGTTATTTATTTTCTCTGAGTGATTTTAGGCATAAGACAGTAGGAAAGAATGCAAGTAAACCAGGAGACTGACAGGTAACATGAAGGTCTGGTTTGGCTATGCTTTATTTTGTCTAGAAAGTTAACCCCTCTGGATAGGATTTCTTAAAATTAGGTAGGGGTATGGCATTAGGACTGAACCAGTAGTATTCCACACTTTAAAAAATTAATCTTTATTTTACTTTTTTTCATTACCATTTAGTCATCTTATACCCCTGCCCCCAGCAATCACCACACTGTTGTCCATGACCATAAGTCCTTTTTCCTTAATATGTCCACCCCTAACTGCCCCCACCCACTAACTGTCATCTGCTCTCCATCTATGAGTCTGTCTCTGTTTTGCTTGTTAGTTCAGTTTGTTTATTAGATTCCACATATGAGTGAAATCATATGGTATTTGTCTTCCTCTGACTGGCTTATTTCACTTAGCATAATGTTCTCCAGGCCTATCCATACTGTTACAAAGGGTAAAATATTCTTCTTTTTTATGGCTGAGTAGAATTCCACAGTATCAATGTCCCATATTTCTTTTACCCACTCATATATTGATGGACACTTGGGCTGCTTCCATATCTTGGTGATTATAAATGATGCTGCAATGAATATAGTGGTGCTTTTGTTCTTTCAAATTAGTGTTTTGAGTTCCTTTGGATAAATTCCCGGAAGTGGAACTACTGGGTCAAAAGGTAGATCCATTTTTAATTTTTGGAGGTAACTCCACACTGTTTCCCACAATGGCTGCAATAATCCACGTTCCCACCAACAGTGTAAAAGTGTTCCCCTTTCTCTACATCCTTGCTAGCACTTGTTGTTTTTGATTTATTGATGATAGCCATTCTGATAGGTATGAGATGGTATCTCATTGTGGTTTTAACTTGCATTTCTCTGATGATTAGTGACATTGAGCATCTTTTCATATGATTATTGACCATCTGTATGTCCTCTTTGGAGAAGTGTCTATTCAGGTCCTTTGCCCATTTTTTAATTGTGTTGCGTGTGTTTTGGTGTTGAGTATTGTAAGTACTTAATAAATTTTGGATATTAGCACCTTATCAGTTTTATTGATGAATATGTTCTCCCATTCTGTGGGTTGTCTTTTAATTTTGATGATGTTTTCCTTTGCTGTGCAAAATCTTTTAGTTTGATGTAGTTCTATTTGTTTATTTTTTCTTTTGTTTCCCTTGCCTAGGGAGATCTATCCAATAAAAATTTTCTAGAAATGATGTCCAAGATTTTGCTGCCTTTGTTTTTTTATAAGATTTTTATGGTTTTGGGTCTAGTATTTAAGTCTTTGATCCATTTTGAATTTATTCTTGCATGTAGTGTAAGAAGGTGGTCTAGTTTCATTTTTCTGCACATATCTGTCCAATTTTCCCAACACCATTTACTGAATAAATTATCTTTAGCCCATTGTATGTGTTTGCATTTCTGTTAAATATTAATTGACTGTAAAGATGTGGGTTAATTTCTGGGCTCTCTATTCTGTTCTATTGATCTATGTGTCTGTTTTTATGCCAGTACCAATCTGTTGTGATTATGATGGGCTTGTAGTATAGTTTGATATTAGTTAGCATGATTCCTCCAACTTAGTTCTTTCTCAGGATTGCTATTTCTATTTGGGGCATTTTGTGGTTGCAGAGAAGTTTTGAAATATTTATTCTACTCCTGTGAAATATGTCATTGGAATCTTGATAGGAATTGCATGGAATCTATAGATTGCTTTGGGTAGTATGGAAATTTAATGATGTTAAGTCTTCCTATCCATGAACCCAGTTGTGCTTCCACTTATTTGCATCTTCTTCAATTTATTTCTTCAATGTCTTATAATTTTCCAAGTACAGGCCTTTTACATTGTTGGTTAAGTTTGTTCCTAGGTATTTTATTCTTTTTGAAGCAATTGTGGATGGGATTGTTATCTTAATTTCCCTTTCTGTTAGTTTGTTATTGGCATATAAAAATGAAACTGGTGTTCTGGCCAAGATGGAGGCATAGGTAGATACACTTTGCCTCTTCACACAACCAAAAGAAGGACAAAAACAAATTTAAAAACAAAAAATAACCAGAACTGTCAGAAAATTGAACTGTATAGAACCCCGACAACCAAGGAGTTAAAGAAGAAACATTCACCTAGAATGGTAAGAGGGGTGGAAATGGACAGCTGGGGTGGAGAGGACTCCAAGTAAGGAAGTGGCTGGAGGAGTGGGAGGTCCCACATTTGTGTGTGGATAAACTGGGAGGAACAACTGGGGAGTGAGACAGACTGGGAAACCCTGGGACCCAGTGTGGGGAAATAAAGCCTCAAAGCCTCTGACTGAAAAAACCTGTGTGGGTTGAGCAGGCAAGAAAAACTCCAAGGATCACATGAGAGATTATTGGAGAGACCCACAGGGTCCTAGAACATACACAAACCCACCCACCCAGTTATCAGCAACAGAAGGGTCCAATTTGCTGTGGGTAGCAGAGGAAGTGACTAAAAGTTGGTCAAGAGCTGAGCAAGCAGCATTGTTTCCTCTCAGACCCACCCGCATATATAGAACCACAATGAGACACATGGGTTGCCCCACTATGAAGTATACCTAAGGCTTCACCTCTCACTACATAACAGGCATGCTGAGACAAAGAAATATGGCCCCAATGAAAGAACAGATCAAAGCTCCAGAAAAGTTACAACTAAGCCATGAAGAGATAGCCAACCTGTCAGATTCACAGTTCAAAACACTGGTAATCAGGATGCACACAGAAATGGTTAAGTATGGTCACAAAGTAGAGGAAAAGGTGAAGGCTATGCAAAGTGAAATAAAGGAAAATGTACAGGGAAGCAATAGTGAAGGGAAGGAAACCAGGACTCAAATCAAAGGTTTGGAGCAGAAGGAAGAAATAAACATTCAACTGGAACAGAATGAAGAACAAGAATTCAAAAAAATGAGGAGAGGCTTAGGAACCTCCAGGACAACTTTAAATGTTCTAACATCCAAATCAAATGGGTGTCAGAAGGAGAGGAGGAAGAGCAAGAAATGGAAAACTTATTTGAAAAAATAATGAAGGAAAACTTCCCCAATCTGGCAAAGGAAATAGAGTTCCAGGAAGTCCAGGAAGCTCAGAGTTCCAATGAAGTTGGATCCAAGGAAGCACATACCAAGGCACATCATAATTACATTACCCAAGATTAAAGACAATGAGAGAATCTTAAAAGCAACAAGAGAAAAGAAGGCAGTTACCTACGAAGGAGTGCCCATAAGACTGTCAGCTGATTTTTTTGGGAAAAAACCCCCAAAACTTACAGGTAAGAAAGGGCTGGAAAGAATACTTGAGGTCATGAAAGGCAAGGACCTCCATTGAAATTTACTTTATCCAGCCAATCTATCATTTAGAATGGAAGGGCTGATAAAGTGCTTCCAAGATAAGGTCAAGTTCAAGGAGTTCATCATCACCAAGCCCATATTATATGAAATGTTAAAGGGACTTAACTAAGAAAAAGAAGAAGATAAAAAATATGACCAGTAAAATGGCAACAGACTTGCAACTATCAACAACCAAACCTTAAAAATCAAAAACAAAAACAAACTAAGCAAACAACTGGAACAGGAACAGATTCACAGCAATAGAGATCACATGGAGGGTTATCAGTGGGAGGTGGGGAAGGAGTAGAATGGAGGAAAAGGTACCAGGAATAAGAAGTATAAATGGTAGGTAAATAACAGACAGGGGGAGGTTAAGAATATTATGGGAAATGGAGAAGCCAGACAACTTATATGTACCACCCATGTATATGAACTCATCTGGGGGAATGATGGTGGGAGGGGTGGTACAGGGCAGAAGTGAATAAAGGGAAGAAAAAAATGGGACAACTGTAATAGCATAATCAATAAAATATATTAAAAATGCAACTAATTTCTGGATATTAATTTTGTATTCTGCTACATTGCCAAATTCATTGATCAGTTCTTTTTTCCCTCATAACTTCTTTATTTAAACATTAAAACATTTAATTATAGTTGACATACAATATTATATTAGTTTCAAGTATACAATATAGTGATTAGACTTTCATACAGCTTACAAAGTGATCACTTTGATAAACAAATGATTTTTTAAAAGTATATTTTATTGATTATGCTATTACAGTTTTCCCAATTTTTCCCCTTTACCCCTTCCACCCTGTACCCCTCAACCCTCCAGCTTCCCCCCTCTTAGTTCATGTCCATGGGTTGTACCTATAAGTTCTTTGCGTTCTCTGTTTCCTATACAATTTTTGACCTTCCCATCTATTTAATACCTACCAATTATGCTTCTTCTCCCCTGTACCTTTTCCCCCAATTCCTCCCTTCCCCCTCCCCACTGAAAACTATCTATGTGGTGTCCATTTCTCTGATTCTGTTCCTGTTGTAATTGTTTGCTTAGTTTTTGTTCTCATTGTTTTTCTTTCTTTTATTGTTTTAGGTTCATTTGTTGATAGTTGTGAGTTTGTTGTCATTTTACTGTTCATATTTTTATCTTCTTCTTTTTCTTAGATAAGTCCTTTTAATATTTCATATAGCAATGGCTTGATGATGATGAACTCCTTGAACTTGACCTTATCTTGGAAACACTTTATCAGTCCTTCCATTCTAAATGAAAGCTTTGCTGGATAGAGCAATCTGGGATGTAGGTCCTTGCCTTTCATGACTTGGAATACTTCTTTCCAGCCCCTTCTTACCTGCAAGGTTTCTTTTGAGAAATCAGCTGATAGCCTTATGGGCACTCCTTTGTAGGTAACTCTTTCCTTTTCTCTTGCTGCTTTTAAGATTCTCTCATTGTCTTTAATCTTAGGTAATGTAATTATGATGTGCCTTGGTGTGTTCCTCCTTGGGTCCAATTTCTTTGGGACTCTCTGGGCTTCCTGGGCTTCCTGGAAGTCTATTTCTTTCACCAGATTGGGGAAATTTTCCTTCATTATTTGTTCAAATAAGTTTTCAATTCTTGCTGTTGTTCTTCTCCTGTTACCTCTATAGTTTGGATATTGGAATGTTTCAAGTTACCTACGAGGTTCCTAAGTCTCTCTTCATTTTTCTGAATTCTTGTTTCTTCATTTTGTTCCAGTTGTTGGATGTTTATTTTTTCCTTTTATTCCAAACCTTTGATTTGAGTCCTGGTTTCCTTACTGTCACTGTTGGTTCCCTGAATATTCTGCTTTATTTCATTTTGGGTATCTTTCATTTTTTGACCAAGCTCAATCAGTTCTGTGAGCATTTTGATTACCAGGGCTTTAAATTCTCTATCAGATATGTTGGCTATCTCCTCATCACTTAGTTCTCTTTCAGAAGTTTTGCTCTGTTCTTTCATTTTGGCCCTATTTCTTTGTTTGGGGTCCAAGTTAAGTTGTAAGGTGGAGGGGCCTTAGGTATTCACCCAGGCAGGGCAACCTTCCTTGCTGTGCTGCTGTGCTGCTTGTTGGGGAGAGGCCAGAGAGGGAACAATGCAGCTCCCCTGCTTGTCTCTAGCCCACTTTTCAATGAACTCTTGTGTGAGGCTGGGAGTTTCTCCCACTGTGGTAACTGCCGTAGTCCACAGTCAGCTCTGAGTCTCAGTTTCCCCTTAAGTATGCCCGCCCATGCAGCCTGCCTTCTCGCTGCAGCCAGCCCCAGTCCCACGGTCTGCTGCCTCACCATGGTTTCTCTCTGTCTACCGCCTTACTGGTCTGGTTGTTCTGTTTGACTGTTCTTTAATTTCGTGGTTGTCGGAGTTCCATGCAGTTTGATTTTCTGGCACTTCTGGTTGTTTGTTAATTTTAGATTGGTTGTTATCCTCCTTTTGGTTGTGCAAGGAAGCAAAGAGTTTCTACCTACACCTCCATCTTGGCTGGGACTCTTAAAAGTCTCATTGATCAGTTCTGCTAGTTTCTTAGTGATTCGTTGGGGGTTCTGTATGTACAGCCTCATGTCTTCTACAAATAAAGACAGTTTTACTTCTTTCTTTCCAATTTGGATACCTTTTATTTATTTATTTTTTGTCTGATTGCTGCTGCCAGAAATTCCAATACCATGTTGAATATGAGAGGTGAAAACAGACATCCTTGTCTTGTTCCCAATTTAAGTGGAATGCTTACAGTTTTTGCCTGTTGAGTATGATGCTGGCAGTAGGTTTGTCATATATGGCCTTTATTATGTTTAGGTATGTTCCCTCTAATGCCACATTACTGAGCATTTTTATCATAAATGTTTTTTTCTCTATCAGTGTGATCATGTGGTTTTTATCCTTTACTTTTTTTTAGTGGTAAATCACATTTTTTGATTTGTGAACATTGTACCAAACTTGCATTCCTAGAATAAATCCCATGTGATCATGGTATGTGGTCTTTCTGATGCATTGCTGTGTTCAGTTTGCTAATACTTTGTTGAGGATTTTAGCATCTGTGTTCATCAAGGATATTGGCTTATAATTTCCTTTCTTAGTAGTGTCTTTATCTGGTATTGGAATTAGGATAATGCTGGCCTTGTAAAATGAGTTTGGGAACTTTCTCTCCTCTTTAATTTTATGAAATAATTAAAGAGGCAGAGGTGTTAGTTCTTGGAATGTTTGGTATAATTCAACCATGAAGGCCTCCTGTCCAGGGCTTTTGTTTGTTGGGAGTTTTTTGATTAATGCTCAATTTTATTAGATGTAATCTGTTTATTCAAATTCTCTGATTCTGCCTGATTTAGTCATGGGAAATTGTATATTTCTCAGAATTTATCCATTTTATTCAGGGTATCCAGTTTGTTGGCATATAATTGTTCAAAATATTTTCTTACAATTCTTTGTATTTCTTTGGTGTCAGTGTTATTTCTCCTTTTTCATTTCTGATTTTATTTATTTGGGTCCTTTCACCTTTTTTTCTTGAGGAGTCTGGTTAAAGGTTTGTCAAAGAATCATTTCTTGGATTCATTGATGTTTTATATCATGGTTTTAGACTCTATTTCATTTATTTCTGCTCTGATCTTTATTATTTCCTTCCTTCTACTCACTTTGGGTTTGTTTGTTGTTCTTTTTCAATTTCCTTTATGTGTAAAGTCAGATTGTTTATTTGAGCTGTTTCTTGCTTTTTTTGAAATAGGCCTGTAATGCTATATGAATTTCCCACTTAGGCCTGATTTTCCAGGGTCCCAGAGATTATGGGATATTGTGTCCTCATTTTCATTTGTTTCAAGGAATGTTTTTTCTTATCTTTTTTTA
>CM052541.1:63319419-63340502 GCA_028533065.1 Trachops cirrhosus
AGTTGCCTCTATTTCATTTATCATTCTTTCTGAGGCTTCCTCCTTTCCCTTCATTTGGGGATTGTTACTTTGTCTTCTCATTGTTCGTGAGAATCTTCTTGCTAGCCTCAGCTTCTTAAATTGATCTGTTCTGGCTCCCTGGGTTTATGGTGTGAACTTCTGTGGTAGAATACCTGTGAGATTCAGTGGTGCAGTCTCTTTCGGGTATCCAGGTGTTCACAGCCTCCACATACTCTTTTTCATAATCAGTTGGAGGGGAAAGGCAAAATGGCTTAAGACAGCAAAAGAGTATGCTATGACATTTACAGTAGCAGCAAGTAGAGAAGAGATAGGAAATCCTTTGGCTGTGTATAATGTTAACTGTGATTTTCTACCCTACTAGCCAGTTATTAGAAAAGATGGAAAGAAGATAAGACTCTTGTTGGGAAAGAAAGGATTGTGAGTTGGATCTAGAAAACAGCGAGGTTGTAGGAGTTCAGATTCTGAGGTAGGGTGAGAGTAAAGAATAGTAAATAGGTGTAGTGTGTGAAAGAATAAAGTTAACCACTATAGTAATAGAGTTCAGGAAACTGAGAAGTGGGATAAGGTCAGGGAAGCATGTTGTATAGTATTTACAATTGTATGGAATAGCTATTATTTACAGTAATATTAGAGCTACAATCATATGACAGAATGTACGAGATCTAGATAACAAGAATAGGAAGTATGGAACCTTGAGAAGTGTTCTAATGGAACACAAATGAAGGACAGTTAATTAGCTATACACTATGAATAACAGGGAAAACCAATTAAATGATACATTATAACTAGTCAAGCAAAAAAGACTATACCGAAAGAAGAGGAATACTAAAATACTATTGTAATAAAAAGTATAAGAATAATGAAATAATAATACAGATATGCTATTACTTGCAGGTTCAAAAAAAGAAGGAAAAAAGCAGAAGGTGGAAGGAAGAGATAAATTTCGGAAGAAAGGGAGAAGGATCAACACTAGAAAGAAATAGAAGTGTAAGGAATTGAACGATATAACAATAATAAGAATTAAAAAATAAAAAGTTACTTAATAAAAGAATCAAGCAAAAAAAGAAATAAAGAAAGAAACAAACAAACAAAAAAAACCTTTTGTTGGTTTCAAACTGGCCAAACTAGTTTTCCTGCTTTTGCTGGCTGCAGCAGACTTAGAGGCAAATGCCAGTGGCTTCTTTCCCTTCCTGTTCAGAGCTTTGTTAGCCTCTGTCGCACTGTCCCCAAGTCCAGCTGTGTGGGCCCAATGCCCCTGGATGGGCCCTGGGCACCAGATTGTACAGTCCCAAGCACTCCCTCTGGAGCACACTGCAGAGCGCGAGCACCCCTTCCAGGTTCACGGGTGTGTATGTACTCTGTGGATTCTGAGGGGCTCGTACTTCCCCAGAATTCACAGCCTGGGCTCTGGGGATCCCACAGAATGCCCGCGTCTCTTCCGTGCCCACAGCTGTGGGCCCCGGGTCTTCCACCAAAAACACTCTTTCCCAGTTGGGAAGCCCACGCAAGGCCCTGTCATCTTTGGCTCCACTGGCTGGGCGGTGATCTTCCCCAAAGCCTGCTCCGTGGTCCCCCAGATCAGTGCTGCTCAGTCCTTGTTTGGCCAGGGAGGGATTGGTTGACCCAGGTCCCCCACCCCAAGAGCCCTGCGGCAGACCCCGGAGCTCCCGGGCTGGGGCTGCAACCTCCCTGCTCCCAGAGCTGATCCCTGGGCTGTTATTATCCTGAAGTAGTCTCCTTACTGTTTGGTCTTTCAATGTCCACTACAATTTTTGATCTCCTATTTTCATGTATGCTGCGATAATCCTTGGTAGGATTTGCTCTAGTCCTCCCTAGAACGACTAGGTTTTCCTCCCATGTGAAGAGGAAGGTGGTGTGTGCTCCCTCCTACCACGCCGCCATCTTCCCTTTGTTTCAAGGAATGTTTTGATTTCTTTGATCTTCTTGTTGACCCATTCATTGTTTAATAACATGTTATTTACCTTCTGTGTCTCTGTGTATTTTTCAGTGTTCTTTTTGTGATTGATTTCTAGTTTCATAACATGAGGTCAGAGATGCTTGATATGATTTCAATCTTCTTGTATTTATTTAGTTTTATTTGTGTTCAAACATGTGGTCTGTCCTAGAAAACACTCCATGTACACATGAAAATTATGTATATTCTGCTGCTTTGGGATGAAATGCTCTGAGGATACCAACTAAATCCATTTGACCTAGTGTATCTTTTAAGGCTGCTGTCTCCTTCTTGATTTTCTGCCTGGAAGATCTATCCATTGTTGTCAATGGGGTGTTAAACTCCCTGACTAGGAGTGAATTTCTGTCGATCTCTTCCTTTATGTCCATCAAGCTTTGCTTTACATATTTAGGCACTCCTATGCTGGGTTCATAAATGTTTGGTAGGATTATACTCTCTTGTTGGATTGTTCTCTTTATCATGATGTAAAGTCCTTCTTTGTCTCTTACTATAGCCTTGGTTTTAAAGTCTATTACAGGTACTGCCACCCCAGCCCTTTCCCTTTCCATTTTCATGAAATATCTTTTTCTATCTTTTTACTTTTATTCTGTATGTATCTTTCGATCTGAGCTGAGTATCTTGGAGGCAGCATATATATATGGGTCTTGTTTTTGTATCCATTCAGCTATCTTTGTCATTTGATTGGAGCATTTAGGCCATTTACATTTGTGGTGATTATAGATAGAAACATAATTAGTGCCATTTTATTGTTAGACTACTTTTTTCTTTCTCTTTTTCTTTTTCTTCTCCTTAAAATATGGGTCCTAACCCCTGGGCCACAGATGGGTACCGGTCTTTTAGGACCTGTTAGGAACTGGGCTGCACAGCAGGAAGTGAGTAGCAGGTGAGTGAGCGAGTGAACCTTCACTTGCATTACTACCTGAGCTCTGTCAGTTTCTGGTGCCAAAAGGGTTGGGGACCAACTGTCTTTAAAACAAGCCATTTAATATGTGTTATAGTACTGTTTTGGTGTTACCAAACTCCTTAAGTTTCTCTTATCTGGGAAGCTCCTTATTTCTCCTATGATTTTAAATGATAGCCTTGCTGGTAAAATAGCCTTTTTTTGTGGGTCCTTTCTTTTCATCATCTTGAATATTTCACACCACTCCATTCTATCCTGAAATGTGTCTGTTGAGTAATCAGATGCCAGTATAACTGCTGTGCCCTTATAAGTAACTACCTGCTTTTCTCCTGCAGCTTTTAGGAGTCTCTCCTTGTCTTTAAGCCTTATCATTTTAATTATGATGTGACTCAGTGTTGGCCTCTTTGGACCCAACCAACTTCTTTGGTACTCTCTAAGCTTCCTATATTTGTGCGTCTTTTTTCCTTCACCAGATTAAGGAAGTTTTGGGTCATTAGTTCTTCAAATACATTCTCAATCCCTTGCTTGCTCTCTTCTCCTTTGATATTCCCATCATGCGGATATTGTTACGCTTCTTGTTGCCCAAACTGTTTCTTAAGCTCTCCTCATTTTCTTTTTTTTTTAAAGATTTTATTTATTTTTAGAGAGAGGGGAAGGGAGGGACAAAAAGAGGGAGAGAAACATCAATTTGTGGTTGCCTCTGGAGCACCCCCTACTGGGGACCTGGCTGGCAACCCAGGCATGTGCCCTGACTGGGAATCGAACTGGTGACCCTTTGGTTCCCAGGCTGGTGCTCAATCCACTAAGCCACACCAGCCAGGGCTCCTCATTTTCTTTAATTCTTTTTTTCCTTTAGCTGCTTTGCCAGACTGTTTTATCCACCTTCTTTCAAAACCACTGATTTGATCCTTTGCTTCATCTAACCTACTGTTTATTCCTTCCAGTGTATTATTTATCTCAGATATTGCATTCTTTTTTTCTGACTGGTCCTTTTTATGGTTCCTATGTCTTTTTTCATACTGTTGAGTAATCTTATAATCATATTCTAAACTCTCTATCAGGTAAATTGCTTGCCTACATTTTATCTAGTTCTTCTGGAGAAATCTCTTTTTCTTTCATTTGGTGTTTGTTTTTTTGTCTCCCTATTTTGGCTTCTTCTTTGTATTTTCCTACTTAGCTGTTAAACTAATCAGTGGCCAAGCTGACCAGTTGTTAAACTAATCAAGCTGTAATCTGTTGCTTGACTTTCCTCCACAGGGTGGGGCAGAGTAATTCCTGCTGTTGGGACTATTGCTTCCATTCATGCTCATGCTACCTGGAGTGTAGTTGTCTGCCTGAGAAAGATGGCTTCTGGGGTATGGAGGATGGCTTAGCACTAGGAACCTGGTGGCTGTTCCTTCAGATCCCTCCCCAGGGCCACCAATCCAAGACTCTTCTAATCGTCTCTAGTCTACTCTGTCCTCTTTCCTTCAGAGCCTAGGGTATGTGGATGCAAACAAAATTTTGTGCATTGTCTCTTTAACAGGCTCTCTGCATCTCCAGCTGTCTCTCTGGCAGACAGAAACCCTGCTTCTTTTCACAGTTGGAAGTTATCTATGCTCTTTTTTAGCTCTGGTGATATAGGCCGGGGAGCCCAACTAGGGGTTTAGACCCTGCACTTTCTGGGGAAACCCCCTGGCCACTGAAATATCCCTCTGGAACTTCAGCTGCAGCCCTTGGGAGCCCAGCCAGCCCTCTCATCCCTCCTCTGCATTTCCTACCTGTCTCATTGTGGTTTCTTCTGTCTGTCCTTGGTTATAAGGCTTCTCTCCAGCTAGTGTTCCTTTGGTTTTTCAGGATGCTTTCTCTACAATTTAGTTGTGATTCCAGATTGGTCCTGGGAGGAGGTTAGTGTAGCTTTACTTACTCCTGTACCATCTTGGATCCTCAGTGTGTATTCCACACTTTAATGTGTCATTTCAACTCTTTGCGATTTCATTGATTCTTTTGTGGAGTCATCTGTCAGTATATTTGCCCATCTATTTGCTTCTTTGAATGAAGCATTGCTTTTTTTACCTCTGCCTGCTTATAATTTTTTGTCTTTGTTTTTTTAGCAGTTTTACAATTATGTGGCTAGGGGTTGTTTTACTTGTATTTATTTTGATGGTGTTTGTAGCACATATCAAATCTGTGGCTTACTTTCATCAGTTTTGGAAAGCCATTTCATTAAATGTTGCTTCTGCTCCATTTTTTCTCTCCTTTTCCCCCTGGAAGTCTAATTGCACATATGTGTACCATTTATCTATTATGCTTATTACTGTATTTTCTAACCGTTTGTTTTTCTGTACACCAGTCTATATATTTTTCCTGATGTACCTCCTCATAGTTCATGAATCTTCTTATCAGCTTTATTTCATCTACTATTAAACCCATCAAGTGTGTTTGTAATATTACTTACTATATTTTTAGTTCTAATTTTTATTAGATTCTTTTTATAATTTTCACTTCTCTGATGAAATTGTCCAACATGTCTAATTTATTAAAATTATTGATCATAATCTTTAAGAAAATGTATGTCTATTAACCCCAATAAATTTTTGTTGATCTGTTTATATCACCTGTTATTGTCTTGATTTTGGTCAAGTCTCTTGTTTCTTCATAATTTTGGCTTTAATGCCAGACATCATATATGAAAAATTTGGTTTTGAATGATTTTTATCTTTTTTTTTTTTTAGAGAGGAGCCTCTTCTATTTCAAATAGGCAGTTAGGTAGGGGAATGCCACCTCAATCCAGCCAGGAATTTGTCTTATTCAAAGCTGGGTTTCAACATTTATGGGGGTTGATTCAACAATGTCTTTCTGATTTACCCCTATTTATAGGATTTCACAAAAGTCTTTTAGGGGTCCTAACAGAAAGTTTTGGTGATTTATCAATATTCTTTTTCTGTGGTATACTCCAAATTCCAATTTATGTCTTTATCAGCCTCTTAAGATTATTGGAAGTTCTATTCAGCTTCTCATCTTTTCAGACACAGGCTTTTGCTCAGCTCTTCAGCCTTTAAACCACTATTGGTAAATTGGCAAAAGCCTTCAAGATAAAAGTAACACACTGACTGTTGAGCTCATTTTCTCTCTATTCTTTTTCTTTATAAAATCAGCTTTTAAAAGTCTCACTTTTTGAAGAAACTGTGATGCTTTAAACACTTATATTTTTAAAATATCTTTTAGTTTTCCATTTGGTCTTAACAGGAAGATTTTTCTGGCAAAAAACAAACAAAGAAAACAAACACAAAACCCTAATCTGATCTTACAGGAAGCAGAAAATCTCAAGTGTTAAATTCCAAAATTTTATATTTTTGTGATTTTATTTTAAAATGGATGTATTACTTTTTTTAGTAGTCAACCTTAAAGAGTATCAGACAATAAATAGCTGAGTATTTAGATTTCCCATTTTTTGTTAAAGATACTTCTTTTACTTGTTCTGATTGATTATATTGAATGTCTAGGGTTATGGATCTACAGAATTACTTTTTCTACAGTACTACATAAGCATTCCTTCTCTCATGTTGTTATATAAACTAGGATGACATTTCTTCTTTACTTTAATAGAAACAGGATTTTCCATTCTTCATTCGATGAGAAAGATCTTGAACAAGAATAATGATTTAAAAGCTATTGATCTGAAGTTACTATGAAATGCTGCTTTTTCAAAGTCTTTTGGGATATACCGAGAGCAAATTATAGGTATGTCCATAAGTAATTATATATACAATATTTCTACAGCTGTGCAATGCCAGATGGTTTTGTTTTCTTAGGCTTAAAGGAACTTCCTTCCTTTGCAGTTAAAAAGTCAACTGTGTCAGATTCCATATACTCATCCTTCTCAAGTGGAGCAGAGAACGTCTGAGAGACTTAGGTTTGAACTCCATGGTATTTTGACTTTTAGTGGAAAAGAACTCAATTATGTATGTCATATGTTGGAATCAGGAGGTTCTGCAGCCAGTGCAGCAAATGTTTTAGCTTTCAACTAAATTATTTAATTTGCAATAATGACACACTAAAAGACAGGTGGAAGTAGTGAAGCTGCATGCCCCACTGACCACAGATTTCAGTTGTCAGCCAAGGAAGTCCCTGCAGAATTGCTGAACAGTGTGTGCTTGGGTCTCTGTTCAGCCTCCAGGCTCATGTTTGGCTTGCTCCTTCCTTCATACTGCTTTTCTGACTTCACTATTGTAGCATCATTTAAGGCTGAACACCTGATGCCATCTCTGTTTTTATCATAACCTAGATAGTAATAACATAATGGAGACAGTTTTCTACATAATGTTAAGAGACACAAAGTGACTGATTGAATAAATTTATTTGGAACTTTATTTGGAAGAAATTTCTTCCTTTGTGAAGAAGAAGGTAAGACTCATTTCATCTTGGATCATTGACAAACCAAAAATTTTATAAGCATAAGGACTAAACATAAAAACAAAACACCTTTATATTTTATCAATATTAAAAAATACATCTTTTCAAATGGTGTTTTTATTTTTACTTTTGCTTATATTATTTTGAGAAGTATAAAACATTGTAAACTATGTAAAATTTTATTGTCGATATTACTATTAGTTATATAAGCTTATAACTTTAAAATTTAATTTTTCTTATAAAAATTATACTTGCTTTATCCAAATGTCTTTCAATGTGAATATATATATTATACATAATTTTATTTTTTCCTTTTTATTGAGTTTATCAGGGGAAATATTTTATAGAACCTATAAATAAGATTTTACTATACTATAGTCTGGTGTTTTTATTCCAAAATAAGTTATGGATACTATTCCAGGTAAATAAAATTATAGATATTTATCATCATGCAAAACAGAAGGTGAATGTTTGCTATATTTTAATAATTTCATTATTTTGGGCAAATATAGAAGTTGTTACAAATAAGTGGTGGGTTGAATGTTGTCCTTCAAAAAGATATGGTGAAGTCCTATAACCCCTGTCACATGTGAGTGTGACCTTATTTGGAAATAGGGTTTTTGAAGATGCAATCAATTTAAGATGAAATCACATTGGATTACAATGGGCTCTAAATCCAATGACTGGTTTTCTTATAAAAAGAGATATTTGGAGACACAGTAACACAGTGAAGAAGGCCATTTGGCTATAGAGGCAGAGATTAGAGTGATGCATCAACAAACCAATAAATGGCAGGTATTGCTAACAACCACCAGAAGCTACAAAGAGGCCAGAATGGATCCTCTCCTAGACTCCTCCAAAAGAACATGATGCTCCTGACACCTTGATTTTGGACTTCAATTATCCAGGAGTGACAGGGAATAAATTTCTCTTGTTTTAGCCACCCAGTTTGTTGTAATTTGTTACAGCAGCCCTAGGAAACTAATACAATATGCTGCACTGAGTTATCTTATTTTGCATATTTTCCTATAGCTGGAAGTTAGTTAGTACCATCTGTCCCATGTAACATCAGTTGTAACTTCAACTCTGTAATTAAAGAAGTGAATATTATGGTAAGTAGGAATGTAGAATTTAGGGATAATGACATAATAAATTGGATAAGTTTGTCAACAGATCTTTATCCAATTTTAGTCTCTTCTGTTAAAAGGAGGCATGGGAAATTCAGAAACAGTTTAGTCTTAGAACAACAAAAAAGGCAAAGGTCTGAAAAATGAAGCACGTTAGGCACAGTATCTGAAAGCCTAAAGGGTTTAGTGATTGATCATCCACTCCAGGGCTGGCATCTTAACAGTACATGTGCTGCCCCTTCCACTGCAGACATTGCTATTCAAACAGCGTGCTGTTCAGCCCTGAGCCCACACCTAGATGCATAATTTCTCTCCACACAGCTATAACCAACCAATCCGAGCTGACTCCAAATAAAGCCTATCCCCTAATAGGGTCCAATCAAATATCTTTGTTTACAGATTAAAAAACCAAAGGCCAGGGAGAGAAAGACAGTTAGTCATAGGGCTCAGATTAGGTTAAGGCCTGGATACGAATCCCCCAATTCCAGTTTAGTGCCTACTTCACCAGTGTCTCCTCCTCAGGGGCAAAGGATTCAACTTTTTTTTGGTTGCTGTTGTTGGAGAAAACACACCGGGGGCATCAAAAATTCTTTCAAAATCTAAAACTGATTTCACATGCCTCAGTAGTATTTCCAGGGATTCCATTGGCATATTGAATCATTTAGGACACAAAATTCAATTTGAGGGCTGAGGTGTAATTCTAGTGGGTAATGATTATATTTGTGGTCAATGAAGGAAGGAAAAAGAAAGCACTTTGTTGCTGGAGGGGCACTGGCCATGCCACTTTGGTTCCCCTATTACACAGTGTTTGTTAAGTAAACCTGTGCTCCAGGACAGGGGTATGAAGATGAACAAAAGGAGGTCAAGGGGTGAGTAACTAACAGTAACATGGGAGACGAGTTTGGCAAAAACAGTGTTGGTGCTGGGACAGAACTAATGGATAATACTTTATTATTTATGGAATTAGAATAATGGAAGAAAAGTTGGGAGCTAATTACAGGTTATCAATCTTACTCCACAGTCATTACAGGAATCCTCTTTACAGTCTACCTTGCAAAATACTAATTCATTCATTTTCCTCTTGACCTGATTGATTTAAAGGTTAAACTATATATAGAAAGGCATGTGTGTGCATGCACAAATGTGCACAAGTACAAAAGCATGTAGTTTTGCTACAATCCTATTCTCAAGTGATTCATAACCTAAAAGAGTCAAAAATACCTCTTTGGTCTGTGCTTAAATATTTTCAGAGATGAAATACTTATTATCTCACAGGAGTTAACTCCTTTTTTTGAATATATTTAATTATTAGATTTAAATATATTTCACTAAAGTCCAAATTCAGGAACTTGATCTGTTTTTGCCAACTCATTGAGAATCATCCTAGAACCTACCAACAGACTTGCTCATATTGCCTCCTAAGTATTCCTTGAATTTTATCATTTCTTTCCATCTCAATGGTTACTGTGTTAGCTCAGGCTGTTATCTCCCCCTGGGACTTCTGCTAGTCTCCCAACTTACTACTGTACCTCTTAGGTTCATCCTTTCACAGCAGTCAATGTGATCTGATGAAAAAAGTTATCACCACGATAAAATTTACTGTCTAAAACCCTTTACTGATATCCTATTGTCTAAAATGAGACTTTGTAACAGTTACGCTGGAGGCTAGAAGATAGTGGAGCCAAACCTTTACAAATTTGAGGTAATATATTTCAAACCTAGAATTCTCTACTTAGTTATGTAAAGCTAAAGTGGGAAAATGTAATAAATGTGTTTGGGAAGGTACTGAACGATGTGCTTCACCAATATAAGCAAGTAAAAAAGGGGGAATATATGAAATCCTGGAAACTGGGGAGCTACCAAAAGAACTATCACCCCACCAGGATGATAGTGAAGAGGAATTTGCAGATAACGGTTTGCACAAACCTATGAAGAGAAGAAGGAAGGCAGAGGGCTCTAAGAACAATGTCTCCCTCCCCCCCACCAAAAATACATTAAACTGTTATATTGCCAGGTTTTAAAAAATATAATGAGAAGAATTTTATATATCTTGGGACAGTTGGGTATGAATTAGTGATAAGTACATAGATAATTAAGGAAATGAAAGAATCAGGCCATTATTAACTCTAAGGACAACAAAAAATGGTATAAGAAACTACAGAACACAAGCCCATAAATAAACATATATATACAAATGATTTTTGATAAGGGTGTCAAGATCATTCAGTGGGAAGAGGACAGCCTTTCCAATAAATGGTCCTGGAAAACTGGATTTTCATTTACAAAGGAATAAAGTTGAACCCTTATCTGGTACCATATAAAATTTTAATTCAAAATAGATCAATGACCTAAAAGAAGAGCTAGAACTTTGAAATTCTTAGATTAAAATACAGAAAATGTCTTCATGACATTGGATTTGGCAACGATTTTTTGGATGTAATGCCAAAAGCAGAGGCAAGAATAGATAAATGGGACTACATCAAAATGAATAACTTTTGTGCATCAAAAGACACTACCAACAGAGTGAAAAGACAACCTACAGAATGGGAGAAAATACTTGCAAATCACAGATCTGAAAAGGGGTTAACATTGTGAATATATAAAGAACTCTACAATTCAACAAGAAAGAAAGAACAACCTCTTATAAAAATAGGCAAAGGACTTGAATAGACATTTCTCTAAAAGAATATATGAAAATGGCCAAAAGACAGATAAATTGATCCTCAGCATCACAAACCATTATGAAAACACAATCAAAACCACAATGAGATATCAGTTCACACCCATTAAGATAGCCATTATGAAGAAAAAAAGAAGGAAAATAAGTGTTGATGCAATATGGAGAAAATGGAACCCTTGTGTGCTGATGGGAATGTAAAATGGTGCAGCCACTGTGGAAAACAGTATGGCATTTCCTTAAAAAATTAAACATTGAATTACCATATGATCCAACAATTTCATTTCTGCATATATACCTAAAAGAATTGAAGATAAGAACTTGAAGAGATATTTGTACACTTGTGATCATAGTAACACTATTGCTAAAAGGTGGAAGCAACCCAAGTGTCTATCACGAATGAATGGATAAAAAAATGTGAGATGTATATATTATTTAGCCTTAAAAAGGAAGTAAATTCTGATACATGCTACAACCTGATGAAATAAGTTGTAAACACTATACTAAATGAGATAAGCCAGCCACAAAAAGAAAAATACTGTATGATTTTACTTCTATGTGGTATGTAGAGTAATCACACTCATAGAGACAAAGTAGAATGGTGATTACTAGGAGCTGGAGGGAATACACAGTGGGCAGTTACTGCTTGATAGGTACAGAGTTTCAGCTGGAGAAGATGAAACAGTGACAGACATGAGTTGTGGTGATGGTCACACAGCTTGCGAGTGCCTTAATGCCACTGAACTGTCGGCTTCAAAATGGTTAAGATGGTAAATTTTGTTACGTATATTTCACTACAATTGAGAAAAACTTTAACAAACTACCTTCCTAAGCATAGAAAAATCAAATGTTTCAATTTGATTTTTTTGCTAACAAAGCTTTGGACAAATTGCTTAATTTCTCTATATCATATAACACTGGGAAGTCTTTGAAGCTTTTAGTTTGTTCCCCAAATAAAATGCATATTGTCATTAAAAAACCACATGATATATTATATGGCTTAGCTGAGACCCAAATGTATATCAATATTAGTTGTTATATATATTATATATTAATTTTATCTTAAAATATAATACATTCTTTTGGAAACCAGAGAAGGGGTGAATATGGCATAAGGGAGCTAAACCTTTACCTTTAATATTAGGGAGCTAATACATTACATCTAGGGTTGTAAATTTAAAAAACAAAGTTTACACATATTATTTGTATAGGTTGAATTAACATGTTAAAGGTGTTGAAAATTACTGTTCCTGAGAAATATGGGAATAGAGTATGTCTCTGACATTTTCCCTGATAAATCTGGCAGAGCTATTTGATTTTTTAGACCATATACATAGAAATGAAAGTTACTATAAAAACATGCACATACAGACATACACTTATACATGGATTGACCAGCCCATTCTAAAGTTTACATTCCTGGTCAAATAATACAATTTGGGTGACACACTTTAAATAATTGTAGAATGTTATCATTTAAAAAGTCATTTCAGCATATTGCCCTGGAGAAAGCCAGCTTCCATGTTGTGTGAAAGCTCAAGCAGCCCTGTGGAGTGTCTAGACAGTGGGTGGCTCCATAGTAGGTATTAATTTGCCAGCTGTGTAAGTACTTTATCTTGAAACTGAATTCCAAGGCCAGTCAAGCTTTAAGATTAAGGATGCCGTGGACAATAGCTCATGAGAGACTCAGAGCCAGAACCACACAGGTAAGCCGCTTCTGAAGTCCTGACTGGTAGAAACTGTTGAGATAATGTTTACTGCTGTTTTAAGCTGCTAGGGTTTGGGGTAAATTGTTATGTAGCAATAGATAATGCATATATATTTTGGAGGAGCTTGAGGTTCAGAGACATATAAAGACTTGCCCAAAGTATCTTATTTAGGAAATAAGTGGTGGGGCCAAGCAAGGGCAGCCTTTTCTGACTTCATAGTCAGCGTTTTTTTCACCTACAACACAAAAGCGGCCTCCTAGCCAAAAGAATGATGTGATGATTTCTTAGTGTTTTCATTTCAGTAGGGCCATATTTGCTACAGGGACAGTCATTCCAGTGGGTTTTAAGTGCAACCCATGGACTTCTTAGGAATTACAGCTTTCAAATCTGATTTCATATGTCAACTTGTGTGCAGCATAAAGCTCTCCACTTATGATCTGGTACCTAAGACTACTGTCTCTGATTAAGGCATCATTGCAATAGTCAAATCTGGAGGAAGTTAAGTACCCTACTTATGTACCAATTTCTGACCGGCCCACACACTGAGTCATTTCTTTGCTATATATTACCTTTCTTATTTATCTCTTGAGTTCTGCCTTTGAATGAAAAGTAACCTTAAAAATAGGTTCCCATTGTAACATTGTAAAGAGATTATATCAACTCATTTTTTCCATCAGTGCACTAAACATAGAAATGACTATTAACTTCTTGCTGCCTTCATACCATATCTGAGCAAGCATTTCAATTTGCCCTTCTCCTCATCTCACAGATTTTTAATTTTCTGTTTCATTTAAGGTCATTAAGGAATATTACTTAAAATTGGCAAAAGGCTAATGTTTAGTCATTTTAATTTACTATGACACATACTTTTGTTGATTTACTGAGTGGACTAAGGTTATCATAATGCATCATCTGTGCTTCTTGATGCTTTCAAATTTCATTTCCATTTGGATGCATTTTCTATTAAAGTTTCTCCCCGGCATAGAGTGCCCATATTAACTGAGTCACAGGTTGTATAACCAGCCCTCAGGAGAACTTACTAGCCTGATGTGAGGGTGCAATGAGAGCTGGGATGAAAGACCAAGCTATTGCCAATAATTTAGGGCTTTCTAGGGCACAGATCACTGTTTTTGTCTTTCTGCTACTGTCCCAGATTTCCATCCCAGAAGTCTAACTCCAAGCTATTCAATTTCCCTAGCATCCTAGAGTCTATACTAGATCATGCTAGAAAAACCCATGTTCATATAGTTCTATAGGTATATCCTGGGAAGCTGTGCAGCTCATAGACTGGGGCTTGGGTTTGGGCATGAGCTTGAAATGGGAAGATGAACCACTGGGATATCTGGAAGAGAAATTAAAAGGAGAGGGAAGAGGTTCTTCTCATTTCACTTAACAAATCTGCTTATAGAACCTGGGACATGGGTCTCAGAACCATCTTGTGTGTCTTCCTCCCCCCTCTCACTCATGGCACAAGTTAATGATAACTGGTGCACAGCTATGACCCAGGGAAAGGCACTGTAGAATAGATTGCCTTCTAAATGCTAATTACCAGCACTTTTTCCTCTTACTTTTTCTACTGCAGGCTAAGAAAACTAAATATGCACATTTGTAACTTTCTTTGGTACTCAGGATGCTAAGTGAAAAAGGTTTGGCCAATGAGACCTTCAGGGGAGAGGTCTGCTGAGGGGTGTTTGAAGAAGCTTTGCTTTCCTGAGAAAATGGTTTAGATATAGTTGACCCAGGCTGTTGACTCTTTCTTTGTCTTGCTGGTGTGTATGGCTGTGTGGGTATGGCTAGAGGAGTACCAGTTTTCTTGTGGTCATGAATTTATGGGCTAACATACCAAGAATGACAGCATAGGTAGTAGGACTAGCCTGAATCCTGATGATATCTTTGAGCTACACCAGTCTTGGAGTTCCTACTGTTGCACTTTTTGTTAGGCAAAAACAAACAAACAAAAAACTACAATAAAACAACATATTGTTACTTTGGCATTTTGTTCACTGAAAATAAATCACTCCTAACTGACACAATAAATTTAGTCAATCTGATGATTAGTGCAGAACAGGGTTTGTACCTTGGCACTATTGACATTTGGGCTGGATAATTAATTTGTCACTGTAGAAGAGTGTGTGTACATTTTAAGATGTTTAGCAGCATCCCTGGCCTCTAGGGTTCAGTAGCGTCCCAAAGAACTGACAATCCAAAATGTCTCCAGTCATTGCCCCTTGGGAGACAAATCAAACCTGCTGTAAAAGCAGAGGCACTGTGGAATGGGACTTAGAAAAATGCAGGGGGAGGTCTCAGAAATGCAGATTGTCCTCTTGGGTCAGCCAGGATGGGTTAGTTTATGCTGCAATAACATAGCACTGGAAAGTTTCAGTAACATGATGACATTTGTTTCTTGATTATCATGCTCATAACTATGGTGGGTTGGCCAAGGGTCTTTTTGCTCCACATCATTTACAGTCTGGGACCCAGGAAGATGGTCAGCTTCTATCTGAATATTTTCAGTTGCTCAGACAAAGAAGGTGAGGCGCTTAAAACTTCCACTTAGAAGAGACACATGCCACTTCTACTCACATTTTATTGACCAAAGCAAATCCCAGTGCCTGCCTGATTGTGATAGGGTGGGGAAATGTCATTCTTCCACAGGGACAGACACCAAATCTGGGTTTTGAAAAAATAATAGTTTATCATGCCACCTGAGGAAATTAGACCCTTGAAAGGATGATACTAGTTAATGACAATTCCTCTGCCCAGACCAGCTCTGAGGTCTGTTTGCTGGGATGACAGAGGAAGGGGCCAGCATAATTTTTGGGCAAAAAAGTACAGGCTCAGAGGAAAGGGTAGAATTTTGGAAAGCCCTAGCCTTTGGAAACACATGTACAGGATAAAAGTGCGTCAATAGTTATTAACTGGTAGGAAGTCAGAAAGAGGCTGGGCTAGTATGGTGAACAAGTGTAGAGATGGTGGAGTCAAACCTGTTTTTAAATCTAGAATTCTCTATTTTCCATCTCTGTGATTTTGAGCCAGTGAGTTGACAGAGCCTTCATTCATCGGAAAAATGGAGTAAGTAATTACATCTACCTTTCAGCATTGTTGTTTGGACATAATGCACGTGAAGTGATTAGAACAACTGGCACCTGGAAAATAATAAATGTCATCCAGCCTAATCTAAGGGCAAGTTGTGCACAGCTCTTAGAATCACCATCCTTGTATTGTATTTGAACAGAAGGAACTTATGTTAAATCTGACCCCAATACTCAATTTCTCTACTGCCTCCCTTCTGAGTAACAGTCTGTCTTCGCTCAGGGCTGCTGGGACAAAACAGTGCAGGCTGTGTGGCTTGAACAGCAAACATTTTTTTCTCACCATTCTGGAGGCTGGGAGGTCCAAGATCAACATGCTGATGGATTCTGTTCTTGCTGAGAGCCCTTTTCCTAGCTTATATCCAGCTTTCTTTTCACTGTGGGCTCACACAGTCCTCCCTAGGTGCATGCGAGAGAGGAGGGGTGGTGGAGAGAGTGAGGTGTCTTTCTCTTCTCATACGGGCACTAATCCCATCACGAGATCCCCACTCTCATGACCTGCTCTAAACTGAATCTCCTCCCAAAGGCCTCACCTTCTATACCATCACATTGGGGGTTCTCATATGAATATGGGTTCAACATATGAATTTGGGAGACACACAAACATTAAGTTCATAACACAGCTTCAAATCAGGACAGCAGGCCTCCTTGAGGAGGCAAGGGTTTGACTAGGAGGCAGGGAGGATAGGGGAGGGGTGAATGTGAGACTCCCCTCCTCTCCAGCCATTACTTCTCATTGCACCAAGGACTCCCAGGTGACGGATGCACCAGATGTCCCTTAAGGGCTGGGGCTCCATTAAAGGGAATTTATATAAAAGCCATTTAATACCATCCAAAGGAAACACTCAAATGGAAAGCCTCCAAAAAGTTAAAGGCTTCACAAGTAGTCCTCTCAGGGCACATCCAAATAGATTCCTACCCTTGTCCACCTTACCCCACTGGAAACAGCAGCTGCTTTTCAAACCTCCCTGGGCAAATCTCCATTCACCTTGCAGGAAACCATGCTGACCCCTGGGGACTGGGCATGCTGGACCCATCTTTCTCTCCCAGCAAAATCTTCTTCCAAGTCTGTGCATTCAGGGTGGAATTAGGCTCTGCTGCTATAGCAGAAGTTTTTAACGACCTCCAATTACCCACTCTTGCAGAAAACCTTCAAGTGAGGGTGGTTCAGAGTAGTTTAGGTGTTCCAAGTGCAGCCTCTTTTAAGGTCTATGCCAGTGTAATTTACAGAGACGGATTTTATTTCCAATTTTTCAGCAAGTAACTGTTCATATGTATATGCACATGAACACACTGGCATGCAGGCATGCATGCTCACACACACACACTCACATCTGCCACAGACAAATACTGATTCTCAGGGAAACGATAGGCTGAAGCCATAGGAGAATGAGAAAGTTTAGTCATCTCTAACCGCATGTGGTTATTACCAAGCTTTCTCTCTTCCAGTGGATTTTGAATGTTAAATTACTGTGCAGAACAAGGTTAATTCTTTATATTCATCTCCCTGCTTTCAAGTAGTGCCCTTAAAATGACAGAAAAAAGAAAAAAACAGGGGCATTTCTGACACATGTACATCTAAATGGCCCTTCCCTTAGCCAGGCAAAACTGAAGATTTGGGTCTGTAAAAATCTTAAACAAAGCTATTTTCCTTCCTAGTCTGTGGTGCAAGTGAAGGTGGAATGTAGATAGAGGTATTTCTTCAATTAACATTATTATTATTACTTTTATCTTCTCAGATGCTATACCAGTGTGTTATCTGGCCCTAACTTACTGTTTGTATTTTTTTCCTTCTTAGCTTAAATTTTAAAATAATCACTCAATAAAGCTCTCAGAGATGGTACAGATGTCAAATAATATTGCCTGACTTTGCATGACAATATCTCATTTTATTCTCTAATTTAGTTTAATGCAAAACAGGGCTAATGTCTGTGAAATAGCCAATACAGAGACCAGCTGGGAACCTAACTGGCATCTCAAATTCCACTTAGCAACGTTTCAAAAATGACACTATATGGTGAAGAGCTTTGGGTTTTATGACAAAGAAGGAGAATGAATGCTGGACACCACAAACCAGGATAGCCTATGTTGAGTCGTGCACCTGAGTGGAAGGTGCATACGCTGAGATGATATATCCGTCACTTGCTTCCTTAGCTAGTTCTAGGAACAAGCTCTTTTTACACAGTATTTTAGCAGACATGTCTGTCATTTTATTGGAGAACTAGATAGCCTCTGGTTTCAATGTGTTATTTTCAGATTATTATGATCATTGACGCCATTCTTCAGTAAAAAATAGTTGCGTAGCATAGGAACTTTGGTTGAAAAATCCAGACATATTTTCCTGTTTATACATACACCAAAACACTGAGAAAGTGTTCTGAGTTTTCCCCAATTCCCCGTAATTATTATGGTCACACGAACCTGAAAGGTAAATGTGACCTGTATGTTTCTAATTTGTTTACTGTCAAACTTTCAAATAATGCTTGTTAAAAGTGCAGTAGTATCTACACAGGAGTTGTTTTCAACCTTTTTTTCATAAACTCTTGAGGGGTCCTCTCATCTCAAACTCCTCCATCCCCTTTCTGGTATTGGGAGCCAGGTAATCTTTCTTAAAAATTATGTTGGATTATACCAAGTAAGTACATATGTACATCTAGATCTATCTACATACTACATATGTATCTATATCTAGATATAGAGATAGATACAGCAATAAGTGCCATGTAGCTTACAGGTGAATTTTTGCAGACAGTGAATTTTAAATTTGTTACAAAGTAATTTTTGAGTTTGCTGTAAAGTTAGCAAGATTTGTTTTTGATTCTGAATGAAATAAGAATGCATATTTAAATTTCTTAGTCTGAATGTTGTCGTTTGGTGACTTATTTTCTCTTCAAGGTTATCCTTGATGTTAATAGAACTTGATTTCCCTGGTGTGAAAATGTTATGAGTTGGTATGGGTGCTTCAGGGAGGGGAACCCAAAACATAGTGTGCTTTGCATCTCATCCCAAACCCCTCTAGGGAACATTCTGCTCAAAGGAAAAGGACAGCTTTTATCTGACTAGTCTTCTCCTGTTTTGCAATGGTAATTCATTCCTGCAAAAAAAAATACCATAAAGGGATAAATCACCATAATTCAAAAACATAATTAACAATAATTTAAATGGGAAAAAATTTCATGTTTTATTTTAACTTTCTGTTTTGAAATAATTACAGATTCACAGGAAGTTGTAAAAATGTGTAGGGGGATCCTGGATACCCTTCACCCAGGTTTCCCTAATGGCGGCCTCCTGCAGCTAAAATACAATACCAAAACCAGGAATGTGACATGGGTACAATCCAGGCTCGTGCGTGTGTGGTTGCATTCCATTTTATCGTGAGTAGATTTGTGTAACAATCACCACAGTCCAGATACAAGACTTTCCCAAAACTGGGAGGCGCCCTCACGTTAACCCTTTCCCCATCATCTCTAGCTCTTGGCAACCACAGAACTGTTTTCAAGTTCTATAATTTTATTTCAAGAATGCTATATAAATGGAATAACACAAAATGTGACCTTCTGGACTTGACTTTTTTTTACTCAACATAATCCCTTTGAGATACATTTCAAATTTATCAATTGTTTGTTCCTTCTTACTGCTATGTACCATTGAATGGTATGAATGTATTCACTCACTGAGGAACATCTGTGTTATTTCCTGTTTTTGTCTATTAACATAAAGCTGCTCTAAATATTCAAGTACAGGTTCTTGTAAGAAAATACATTTTCACTTTTGTGGAATAAATTTCTAAGAGTGCAACTGTCATATGGTAAGTGTAAGTTAATTTTGTGGGAAACTGCCAAGAGTGAGTCTATCATTTTACATTCCCACCAGCAATGCACGAGTGATCCAGTTTCTCATTATCCTGGCTAGCATTCAGTGTTATCATCATTATTTTATTTTTTAAAAATTTAATCCTTATTGTATTTTTTACATTACCATTTAGTCCCCTTATACTCCCCACTCCCCAGCAACAACCACTCTGTTGTCCATGTCCATGAGTCCTTTTTCCTTTGTGCTCAATCCCTCCACCCCTAACTGCCCCCCCACAATGACTAGCTGTCATCTGCTCTCCATCTATGAGTCTGTCTCTGTTTTGCTAGTTAGTTCAGTTTGTTTATTAGATTCCACATATGAGTGAAACCATATGGTATTTGTCTTTCTCTGACTGGCTTATTTCACTTAGCATAATGTTTTCCAAGTCCATCCATATTGTTGCAAAGGGTAAAATTTTCTTCTTTTTTATGGCTGAGTAGAATTCCATTTTGTGATTGTCATAGTTGTTTTATCCACTTATCTATTGATGGACACATGGGCTGCTTCCATATTTTCATGATTGTGAATAATGCTGCAATGAACATAGGGGTGCTTATGTTCTGTCAAATTAGTGTTTTGGATTCCTTCATATATATTCCCAGAAGTGGAGTTGCTGGGTCTAAAGGCAGAGATCCATTATTAATTTTTTGAGGTATCTCCATACTACAGTGGCTGCACCAGTCTGCATTCCCACCAACAGTGCAAGAGGGTTCCCTTTCTCCACATCCTCACCAACACTTGTTGTTTGTTGATTTATTGATGATAGGTGGTATCTCATTGTGGTTTTAATTTGCATTTCTCTGGTGATTAGTGACATTGAGTATCTTTTCATATGTCCATTGGCCATCTGTATGTCCTCTGGAGAAGTATCTATTCAGGTCCCTTGTCCATTTTTTAATTAGGTTGTTTATTATTTTGGTGTTGGTGTTGAGTTTTGTATGTTCTTTATAAATTTTGGATATTAACCCCTTATCAGTGGTATCGGCAAATATGTTCTTCCATTCTGTGGGTTGTCTTTTTATTATTCATTTATTTTTTAAATATATTTTATTTTATTATGCTATTACAGTTGTCCCATTTCCCCCTTCACTCCCCTCCACCCTGCACACCCCCTCCCACCCACATTCCCCCTTTAGTTCATGTCCATGTGTCATAAGTTCTTTAGCTTCTACATTTCCCATGCTATTCTTGCCCTCTCCCTGTCTATTTTCTCCCTACCGTCTATGCTGCTTATTCTCTGTACCTTTTTCCCCTCTCTCCTCCTCTCACTTCCCTGTTGCTAACCCTCCATGTGATCTCCATTTCTGTGGTTCTGTTCCTGTTCTAGTTGT